>CM052139.1:5198768-5537044 GCA_028454255.1 Halictus ligatus | reverse complement strand
GGTTGGAAGGCGGAGCAACGGTAGAAGCCAGACAGTCTGTTCTCGTGATGGGGACAAATTGACAGATTTTCTATTGGGTAAGCACAAACCGGTATTAGAAATGAACCATGCACGCGTCGAGGGACGCGAGACGAAATTTCCCAACAAAATTTCGCCCGTTAAATAGAACGACCCAGCGCGGATGCTCATTGAGCCAGCGAAGGGCGAGTCCTTTGGGCCGGAAGAGCGGTGGAGGTCGCGTCTCATGAATTTCTCGCGAGCAGCCACAAAAATGCCCGGGGAACTAATTATATTTCCCCAGTGGACCTCGAATTTCTCCGGGAACAGCCCCCTTAACGCTATCCGCGGGGTTCTCAAGCAACAAACTACCCTCGGGGGCAGACTCGCAACCCCAAGTTTCCCCCAGTTTCTCAACTGGCGGACCGGGCCTGGGCTCGCGGGGCAAAAAGAGAGGGAGCTTTCACGGGGACAGAAGCTGCACGCGGCTCTGTACTCGCTAATTGAACCCGTAGTCCGGCGATTAGCTGTGTCGAGCGTGTAATCGTGAGCGGAGGACTCGCGGCGGCTAACGTTAATTTAATTAAACACGTCCGACGGCCTCCCTCGCCCCCCACTCTCTCTTTCTCTCTCCTCTCCTCGTGCCACGCAGCCCTCCGAGAGAATATTCTCCGTCGGCCGAGGTATTCTCGCACCTGCTTTGCATCGAGACCCCTCCAGACGATTAATCAAATTAAACGTCCGATTTCCGGCTCGAGTTACCTCTCTCGCGTTAACGAGCCGCCCTCCTTCTTTCACTCCACCTTTTCCTTCCGCACGCCATCCGCTAAGACACTTTCCCTAACCGGAACCAACGTCTCTCGCGTGCTGGAACCACCGGAAAACAAATTAGGCGCGGGACCATCTCGTGACTGACGCGATGGGTGCTCGCCAATTGCTTCCGTACCAACAATTGAACTTCGGCAACTCGGAAATCACGATTTCATTGAAACCTTGCAGATTTCTGGAGGATCTAAAACGAAGTGTGAAGCAATTTTATTATTCTTCAGGATGGGAACATCCTTGAATGTCCTACGGAAAATTGTTCCAGTTCCATTTCAAGTTAAGAACGACGAAGCCACGCCCCCTCAAGGTACTCAATATTTAGATAAGTGAGATAGAAAACATTCTATTGTTAATTGTCTGCTCCTCTGACAATATTTGTCTCCAGACGTTGTTCTAAAGTAAGCATGAGCTCAGTTCCATTGAAGCCGAGAGAAACGAAGCCACGCCCCCTCAGAATCTTTTACGTTCGCGTAATGTCTTCATATTCTGTAGTCAATACTTCCTTCAGCTGCTAGAATGTTATTCTACCGTGATAACAATTAACTCCATTGCGAAATTACAATACGGTCATTGTTAAAATGTTATACAGTTTTTATTGGCCTGAAAATTTTATTAGTCGCTGTAGAACTGTACAGATTTATTTCTTGAAGGTACAGCAATTTTTTCGTCAGTAATTTTGTTCAGAATGTGAGAGATGAATAACTGATATTTCAAAGTGTTTTGCAGTCCCTTTCGGTTTGCAAAAATGTTCGGAATGTTCCAAATTATTGAAGTTGATCAGTGGCGGGTAAAGTTGTGCACAGCGCGCAACAGTTTCCGGTGTATGTAGAGTTGCAGAGTAACCAATCATACGAGAGCAAAATGCTTTGAGCTGAATTATTTCTATGTCCGAAACCGCAGCGTGGAAATTTTCTGGCGTATTTGAACAGCAACTGTAAAAGTTGCACGCATACGTAGCTAGTTATTCTTGCCGAGAAAATATCGTTGTTGATACTTTTTCCAAAAATTTTGCGCATATCCAATGTTGATGTGAAAATTCTATTCCGTGAAAAAAGGAGTTTTCTACACACGGTTGAAATTTTAGGGTAAATTATTCATCCGATTCGGCGGCGGAGTTACCCTTTAGTAACTTCAATAGTTCGCTATCTTTCTAAGGAAGGGGAAGTCTCGTGTAACAGATAACAAAATCAAAGACATTTTCGTTCGATAGCATTGCTTTTAAACTATACTTCCTGGAAGTTTCATTTAAAAATTCATAGAACTAACGAAGTTATGGCCGGCAATGAACGTCTACTCCGGCAGCGCTTATAGCGACGTTTAAAACTTCAAATGCGTTTTTCTCAAAACTTCTTCTTCAAGATTGGCCTGCGAGATAGTCGAAAACTTATTTACAGGTTTATATATGTGTCTCGAGAGATCGAATCTTCCACGCTATTCTATTACTGCAATAAAAAAAAATAGAGTGTTTAGAAGTTTCGTTGATTTTGAATTATATACAAAAGTTCGTAGCGCAGAATTCGGTGCGTTTTCAAACTAGATTTATCGTGGATTTACAGAAAAATCTATCCAAATTTATTGTTCCATCTTTTAGGCGACTGATAAACCCCTTCCTCGAAAAGGTATCTATAATGTCAGATAAACTGATTAAACATTTAGCTGATGCCACATAAATAATTTTACGCGTTCGGTAGCCTTTCCCTATAATTCGGATGCCAGAAGAAAAAATTCGAAAGAAAATAGTTATCTGTAAAATATGCGAAAGCTGTAAAAGTGAGCACAAAAATTAGAAAGAAAAGAATTAGGGCAGGGAGATATTAAAATTCAGAACGGTTGATTCGCTGAAAGGACACCAGACTAATTTCTGCACCTGATACTACAGCTCGATAAAATCTGCTCGGACAGGGATCATTGAACAACGTGCTCGAACAGTCCGACTTAGGGTGGATTAATGGTATCACTCATCTTCAACCCCTGTCCATTCTAAATAGCCACCGGTCGTCGACTGGATCCTCTGGTCTACTTAATCCACAGCTAAGTAGCAAATCACTGTACACAGAGACGCAGCGTCTGCTCCCTCGGAGCCGTTCGTCACTCACAGTTGATCGATGCATCCCGATCGAGTACATTTATTGGGCTGAAACGATTAGATCAGTCGTCGAGGATGGTTATAGTTCGCGCGTGACGGCGACGTGACAGGCGAAACTTTGACGAATGGCCAGCCGGGGGAGTTGCCGAATCAAAAC
Organism: Halictus ligatus; assembly: GCA_028454255.1. Classification (NCBI taxonomy): domain Eukaryota; kingdom Metazoa; phylum Arthropoda; class Insecta; order Hymenoptera; family Halictidae; genus Halictus; species Halictus ligatus. Next base: position 5,533,979 of record CM052139.1, on the reverse strand, counting down.
TCTATCGGGAGGTCCATCGAGGACGCCTAATTGTTACAATCCACCTATTAAACATACTGTTCGATCAGGAGAGCTCTGCATCATCGTCGGAAAGCGTCGCTCTCAGCGGCACACGTAGAAAAGATAGTGTTTTCTGCTGAGTCGCAATTAACTTCTTGGGTTTAAAAAAATTGTACTATTCTCTTATTACTATACTATTCTCTAAAAATTAGCAGGGAGGAAAAATTAGAAAAGGTTGCAGATTTGTAGGAAAATGGTACTATCAATTTTTATCTAACTTTAATACGGCCCCTCTTACTTTAATATTTGGTAGATATTATTTGTAGCACTTATACTGTTACCGTAAAAGTATGCCCGCTTTTAATCTCCAATAAGAAATCTGCGATTTTCGAACTTTTTACCCGATTTTTATTTTTATACTCAAGAATTTGAACCAGAAAATCCGAAAAAATTCTGTAATACGTAGCTCGATAGATACAAGGTAGAAGATTTATTTCAGAGTTTCTGCATGCGATTAAGTAAGCAAAAAGGACGAGAAAAAAGCTCGTCTGAATTTACCCTGTTACCAACCCTCTTGGTCAAGATAAAGTTTCTACCTCCCGAGTCTGTTTAATTATGTAGATCAACAGAAAAAACGTATTATCTCACATAATATGTAATGGAAAAGGAGCCCAACAAATTTGCGATAGTTTTTTAGGCATTTAAAAAATTATGCATAGTTTTCTCCGGTTTAAAAATATTGTCCCTTTGAACCACGTAACACTAGGTTTACAGAGCACTGAAAATTACTATTTCACATTACTGTATAAAAATAACAAGACTGTATCTATCCGTAGTAATTCCTTTTTACAATATATATCCGAAGAAATAAATTTGATTAACAACTTCTCACGGACCTTTACAATCTCAATAATTTTATATTGAAAATGTTGGAACCTCTCATTTTGACGGTGAACCTATTGTTATAACCTCTAACTAAAAAACCGCCGAAATATTTTATGATTTTAAACAAAAGCTGGGTTTGCGTGTCGAGAATGATCTACGGTAACCATGAAGCCCGAGTAAATAGCCGGAAAAAGCTTTGGTAGATGAAGGGAAGTACGATTTGAAGGCTCGGATAAAGTCCGAGCCGAGATTCAAACGATCCGTGTGTAATTTGCAAGAACCCAGGGCGTTTTCGAAAAGGAAAAAGAAGAAAAAAGAGGCGCCGCGATTCCCGGTCTCAGCGATTCCGAGAGGAAAGTCCAATAATTACAATCCCTACCATCGTTTCCACATCCCTTCGCTAACCAACGGGCGGCGATTAACTTGCGGGATGGTTCGACGAAGTTCAAATAATAATTAGCTGCGCGAACCCGTGATTTTCCTTATCCGGCCGTGCCGCAAGACAAGGATTTCTTTCCCGCCGGTTTCCTGATCGAGTGAACCGTCAGGAACTGGTTGATTGGAAACGCACACGAGCCGGCCCCATCAGCGGGATTATACAAATATTGGGCGAAGGAAAGATGAGGTAATTCGATATGGCGGAAGAATGTTCCGCCGATAATCACAAGAACGGTGTAACGCTCGACGTTTGTTGATTTAAAACATTCCCCCGGTGCTTTTTCGCCCGTGTAATCGTATGCGCGTGCGAGTACGTGTCCTTTTTGCCACGGGGAAACAGACGAATATTAAACCAGCCGTCGATTTATTCGCGAACTCTTGATGCAAGGAATCGTAAAGAGATCTCCTGCGGATATTAAAAATCCGACAAAGACGATACAATAAACTGGCAACGTAGATGCCCGTTCAAAAAGCGGAAATATATTTTGTCGAGCGACAGCACACACTCGGGCTCCCACTCGAATTCACATTTTCGAAGGATTGTTTACCAAAAGGAGGAGTGTACAAACATTTCATGCTCTCCGCAAAATGTTCCAGTAGGATTTATTTAGATTTTATTAACTGGGGAGCACTTTGCTGAGGGTTTGTTAACGTGTTTCCGTTCCTGGCCACTTTTTCAGATTACTTTCTGATTTTTCAAACGTCTCGAAAAATGGACGAAAAATTAAAAGCTTGCTAGTTGATACAGAATATGATTTTAAGCAATGAATGTTTTATAATGTCCCCAATGTCTATCTCAATCAAGCTTTCGGAGAAAATCGATTAATTTTGCAATATAAAAAGCAAAGAAAATCGATGTAGTGATTTATTGTTAAAATTTCAATGTTTCTCGTTTAACGGTATTAAGACTAATTATTAAGAAAAGTTTGCCAAAGTTTTTTGCCAGTGAAATATCAGAAAACTTGAAAGGCGGATAACAAATTTGTTGGCTTATAAATTGTACAAAAAATCGATTTTAGGACACGACAATTTTCGTATTAATTGCACCAATTTTGTGGAGATAGCTCGCGCCGTGTAACCGTGATAAATTCAGTGTTAAAGGTGTCGGAAGGAGTCTCTGAAATCTCGAATCGATTGTTTCCGCGAGGTTCGGCGGTTATTCAAATGCGATGGCGCGGGAGGGGCCGGGATTAATTAACTTCTTCCCGAGGCTTGTCCGCGAAAGAATCCCCGCGTAATTGCGGGGAATCGCGGAGCCCGTAAATCCCTCGGAATATAGCAGAAAGAACGAACCGAAAAACCCGCGCGAATCCGTCGCCAGTCAAATCTCCCGGAAGGGACGCGCAGGTTTCCGGAGACTGTGTGACACCGCTCGCTGTGGAACTGGCACGCCGAGAAAATAACGTTCGAGTTGAAGCCCCAATTCCGGCGGGGACCGCGATTTTCGTTAATGAACATTTCTCTTAAGTGACCGTGATTGGCCGGTTCCTCCGCGAGGATTGTCTGCTCGCGGAATGTGCCCTAAATTTTTAATGCAACGCCGCGAACATACCGTTTTCTTCACTCTGCCGGTAGAACGCGCGATCTCGCCACTGGCCCAGAAATTTACATTACCCCGCAAAAGTATCTCGACGTTTACCGTGGCAAAACGTGAGTGTCGGGTTCCAATTATACGAGGTCTGTTAGTAGAATGTTTCCTGACAGTGTTCCATTAACACGTTAAGTGCCAAAAATCAATCCCAGAGAATCTCGTAAAATCAGTGTAATTTAATTCATGAAACCGAAACTACAATTTTAAAATGTATTATAGGGGATGCTGTCTTAACCTTTTTGAATTCTAAAGATCCCAATAAAATTCGATTTATTTGGATATGTCACTATAAAAATGAATTTCTAAACCTAGTCAAAAATCACTGTCAGTCATATGTGAGCGTGAGAGCTTCTTTTAAATAATAACGCTAAAAGGAATAATGAAATTTTGATATTGGTAGTGACTACTGATTCGCGTAAAATTACATTTCCATAGGAATATCCATATTTATAAATCCAATTACTATTTCGTTCATTACTACTCTCAAAAATGTCTCTACATAACACTTAGACTCTCTGGAACAATTGAAACCCTCAGTTTCCAAAAAAAAAAAATAGTGAACAAACACCTGTATTAAGATAAAGCTGGGCCTGGAATTTGCCAGGCCACAAACGTGGAAGAAGGGGAAGAGTTCTATCGTTTCTGAAGCCGCAGATTGGCAAGCATGATCGAAAAAGGGATGCCGTGCAGCTGGTTCGTTTCGGAAAGTAACATCGGAACAGGTACCGGCCGCAAAATTTGGTTGCTCGGTAAAACCAATTACTCACCGCGTACGATATAATTCCTCCCCCGAAACCGACCATATGCACGAAACAAACGAAGCAAACTACGCGCATCCACCCTTGGTCTCCACCCTCTCGTGCCACCCCCAACGAGCGATTAGCATCCGGCAGGGCAACTTGCCGGGGGCTCGTCGTTCGTAATTGATCCTCGAACTTTTCCGTGTATTTCAAAAAGTTAGCTCGTGGAATGATCGGGGCTCGCTCCGGGGGTGCGGGTGGGGAGGAAAAAAGAGTCACGACGAAACATTGCGGGGGATGCGAACGCTGGGACCAAGGACGTTCAACCACCGAGAAATAATATCAGGGTTGAAGCAACCTGTACATGACTGTCGCCGTAGATTAACCCTTTGTGAACGAGAATCGTCGCGAATATACTGGGTGAAACAGAAGTGACAGTCCGATTATGTTTCTGACAGATTGTTGGACTTTCCGACGCACTTTGAGCTCTTCTGTTCATGCTGAACAGGACAGGTTAATGCGAAACTGGAAATTTAGATTTTTGATAGCATACACTTTTATTGAATCGTAACATGATTAAGTTACGATCATCTTCTTCTTGTGTATTAACGAACTAGAGAATTACGAATTATAAAATCGTTGACTACAGGCTTTGTTTAATGACAGTCGTCTTCATCTGCAAATCGTTAAACTTAAAACAAGAGCCAGAATTTACAACCTCGATTAAAAACATTTACTAATCATTTTACCACGTGTTACAATATAAAAATGACACAGTTTTATATTGCATTCGTTTAAGTTTGTTTCCATCGAAATTTAGCATTAACTCCAAGGACACAAAGAGACAATCACCGCATTATCTACTTTCTCGCTCTCTACCCAAGATTCTTTCTTTAAAAAGTGTCTATGGACCCTACCCAGTCTCGGCATAAAATTTTCCTTCCATTTTCCCTAACCTCGCCGGGGTCTTTATCTAACCGGGTTTGTATCCCTGCGAATTCAATTTTCATGATTTAAACAAATACTTCCCCGGGATTCCCAGCCCGGGCGCACCGAAAGAAATACGAAACCGTCGTTCGGAGGAAGAGTGTGTCGAATAACCCGAAAGAAGATAACAGAGTCGAGGGACACACGCGATAAGGGTGGAAAAGGAGTCTGACCGGAGGGGAACTCCGGGCGGAGAGGATTCGCAGCTACTATTGGCATCCAATAAAGCGAACGGAGAGCAGCTGGAATTGGCCCGATGGTTTATATTTATAGATTGAAATCCTCTTTTCCAACCCCTGCAGCCTTTGCCTTTGTCTATGGCTGTCGGCGCTTCGCCATGGCGGCGCTTCGAATCGCGTGTCGATGAGGAAGATAGAATCGACTTCTGTGCGGATGGCGTTTGATTGCTTCACGGGGTGGCCAGGAGAGTGGGGAGGGAGGGTAGCCGGCGGGGGATACGAAAGATCGATAATTAATTTAGAGGGACGTCGGGAATGGACTCTCCATTGTTTAGTTTCCGCGAGTATATTGTGCGCGCTCGTGATGCCGCGAATCGTCGTCTTCTTTCGCAGCGGACCGTGTGTGTATGTGCGACCCTCCGCCGCCGAGTTTATAGCTGCCCCATGAAACGCGGTATTAAGGGCCGAAGGATTTCAATGAAATCTGATCAACGTTCCATTGTCCGAATTTACATTGTAAATCTGCCTATTGTTGCCCCGTTGTTTAAATTTATCGCGATGCGGCGAGAACGCTGGGCGCGGAGACAATGTAACGTCATATTTTTCGGAGCGTCCTGCAAGATACCAGACGGATAACACAGTTGTAAACAAATATCACGGTAGATAATTAACCAGGTTTCCACTTCAATTCGTTTTATTTTCGCGTAGCTTTCACTGATACTGTAATTCGCGGTTAGATTTTGAAATTTCCACATTAAACGTCCACGACCCATCAGTAGATAAGGAACTCGGTAGATAAAGAAAGAGAATAAATACAGTGCTACGTTACCAAATAGAAACGCTGTCCTACCCGCAAGAATTGCACTGCTGGTTAGGTTGTCCTAAATATTGTTCGCCACGTGAGCCCACGGAAACCACACAATATCTTTCTGTCAACGTCTTGTGATTGAAAGAGTGATGTGAATTTTATTTGGTCGTGCCCGACCATCGAAAACCGCAGTCGTAACATTGAATCGAGCAGACCATCCACAAATGCTCGTGATCCACTGCAAACGGTTTCAAAGGCGCCAGCCCCGTGGCCATAAATTTTCATGAAAATCAGACGGGTCAGGTTGGATAACCGGTTGCTTGTAAGCGAACACGTGACACAGCAGCAAAAATCCCCGGGTATGGACCGTTTCAAGGCTCGGCCGAGGTTCCCGAGGCTTTTCCACCGCCTGGTGATCCTCTCCGTCTCCATTTCGCCGATTTCCCTGACCCCTGTCATTTCGTCCCTGCGGCTGGTTTCCCGCACGAGTCGCGTTCACCGTTTCACCCACACACGTCGACGTGCATCTATCTGCGCTGTCAAACCGACGCGACGGGACGCGAAGACGAAAGTTCACGGAAGAAAAGGGCTGCGAGGGGATGGGCAGAAGCAGGGTGTAAAGGAAGAACGGGGTGGAGGAAACGGGAGTGGGAGCAGGCAGGGGATAGAGGAGGAAAGGGGCGAGAGTAACAGAGGATGGAAGATGCAAAGGGTAGAAGAATCGAGGGTGGAAGAAACGGGGGTAGGAGAAAGGAGGGGGTAGAAGAAGCAGACGATGAAAGTAACAGGGGATGGTAGAAGCAGGGGTTGGAATAAACGGCGGTGGAAGCAACCAGGGGGTGGAGGCAGGGGGTGAGAAAGCGAGTCGCGCCATCCATTCCGTTTGATCTCGCGACCGTGATATTTTTCCAGATTCCTCGCTGTGTGCTCCGTCATCCATCCGGCTGGAACAAAAAGGGGCAGGCACGTCCTCCGACGTCGTGCGATTGTATCGGGGGTTGCGCACGTCCAACGACGAAAATCCCCCTCCCCTGCCCTCCGCCCGCATGTCCGGGAACGCCGGACGAACCGGACCGGAACGACATCTTTCCGTGCCATCGAGAGCACCGTGACCTGAACCGCGAAGGACGTCTCCAGGAACGTTCCGGATGTCTCTACCACCAGTCTCGTCGAGAGGGTAGAAGGAACGAATAAAGAAGCTATTTTTGGGACAGCTTTGAATTTTAAGCGGACCACCAGGCACGACCATAGCTACTCCGGCGGCGGCGGCGGCTGATGGAGTTTCCAAGGGAGACTCGGTTAGGGGTTGTTTTGGGGTGGTTTATGATAGGGCGAGAGTTATACGCGGAGTGTTACCCCCGCGCTCCTGGTATTCCTGGCAGGTTTTAATGAAGTTTAATGGGGAATTTTCTTGCGCGGCTTCGCAAAGGGAAACGCTAAATTTCAGCCTTTGTAGTTCTGTTGTAAGTAATGTTTTAGGTGGTTATAGCAGCGAGCGGTGTATAATTAAATTAGGAAACTGTTTGTTGGCTGCGTAATGGCTGTAATAGATCTTTGATCAAACCTCTGGCGATCATTTTCAATTTATAATTTCTGTTTCAGCTGGTTCGACGTTTTTTGGGAAATCTTTGATAGGTTTGACGTGCTTGTTATCATTGTCACTGATGTTGTGATTAACGCGATAAAAAAATTGATTTAAAAAACTGTACATATGCGTCATCTGTGTCATTTTATATAATTGTTTCGCATATGTACTGTGTATTTACTGATTTGTAAAATACATACACGCAGTCTGTTTTTTTTTAACAGTTCTTTGATCCCATTATACAATCATAGTAAACAGCAAAATATTCAGGGATTCCATGACTTTCTCCTGATAAATTGTTCGAATATTTTAAAAAGGAGGTATGTTGTATTTAATAAAACATTTTAACAACGATGACGGAATGTTTTGAAATTTTCAGCTAATATTTAAAATTAATAGAGTTTTGATTGTATCCTTGTTGCAAGAAATCTGGCAAGTGTGCGGGACGTTTCTATTATTCTGATATCCATTAAATTATCAATGGTAATACGAATTTGCATAACGACCCACAGTCTACCTGTAGTAATAACTAGACTGCGAATATTTGTGGAAATTGGTTATCACTTTAGAGAAAATTTTGGAGAATTCGCATGGGTAGTACAGGGTGGACTAGAACTGTCTTCTAATTTAATCATTTCAACCAAATCGAGTAAAATAACAAGTGACGGAAACGCTCGCGTTGGATCTTCAACTGTAACGAAACTGTCATGTTTTTACTAAATATTTAAGCTGCGAAAGGACGGGCTAAGTTTCCAAGCATCTCAACTGGATTTACAGTTACAGCTACGTGTAAGGAGTCCACAAAATTCCCAAGCATCCCGCGCGAACGGTCTCGTGAAAGGGGCCGAAACATCGACGGCATCGGTGTCCGAAAGTTTTTCGGAAAACCCAATCGGTTCGTTTTCCCTCCGCTATTTTTCGGAGCGAAAAATTTCTCGGCGTTCTTTTTACTGAGGACGACGGAGAATTTCGTTTCTCTAGCGGGGCTCGCGCGTGTACGAGAGAGCGCGAAACAGAGAGAGAGGGAGAGGGAGAGACCCGAGAATCGCGTTTCCCTCTGGAGATGCTTCGGGAATCCAGATAAAAATTGTGGGTCACGACTACATTTTCGAACGTCAATAAAATTTAGTTGGTGTAATCGCATTTATCATTGCTCGGTGGCCCGAGGCTGGCTGGCTCTCTTTCGATATCAACAAAATGGTGGAGCGGAAGCGTTCAGTGAACCAGTTATCGCGAGCCAGCGTTTCGTTCGAGCATGGCCGCTTTAAAGCTCGGCTTTCACAGGCGTGCTCTAGTCCCCGTCTCCTATTTCTCCGCGATAGCAAAGCGCCTCGGTATATACCTATCCTGTATTATTCGAGCTAGATTCTCTGTGCCACTTGCTCCCTTAATTTCGCCTCAAATCGAACGCAGACGGCCAATTCGACTACCATCTCTCTTTCTCTTTCTCTCTCTCGCTCTCTTGCTCTCTTGCTCTCTTGATTCCGCGTACACTGTCTCCCCTGCGCCCCTTATCCTCGGCGAAGCTCGATTTAAATGGGTTTTCCTCGACCCTCGACGAAATTATTGCGAAATTGAATTAAATTGCATGAGGAGGGCCTTTGAATTTGTCGGGGTTCAGATTTGATCCTGCTTCGGCCGGCAATCTTCTTCTCCGAGATTTTTGCCTTTGTGTAGACAGGCTTTGCGGCAGCTCGGATACGTGACGCCGTTTAACCCTCGATCACAGGATTCATTTGTACCCCCAACTCTCCGATCGTGGTTATCAAATTTTTACTTTTTATTCAGTTTGCGTACCCTGTGATTTTAGGGGATACGAACTTTATTGAAACCCCGAGTATAAATACCGTGGCTTGTGAAAGTGTGATTGAACTTTAGTGCCGAACTTTAGTGATTGAATTTAAAAAAAAATTGTCAGTAAATAAGTAAATAAAAATTCTAATGACAATATTCTTGCTCTCATATTTACTGTTGTGTCCAGAAAGAGTCGTGGAGCTTTTTAATAGGTTATTTAAATAGATTGGGTGTCAGACTAGATAACAGAATATATAGATAAATTGATATATAGATAGATATAGATGGATATATAGATTATTCAAAATATACGGCATAAAGACTTTTTTTTTCTTTAAAAACGTTTTACAAGTTCCATATTACAAGTTACAAGAACAGATAGAGACATCTCTTATTGGTGTACAGCCTATCTCAAATACCAATCAATCCGTTTAATTCGTCGAGAGATTATTCCATTCGCGATAAAATCTCCGTGGACATAAACGAAACAGTATCAATCCGGAGACAATTTCTATTGTTTCTAGTTGCTTAAACCGTAAAAACGGTATAGAAATTCACTCTTTGAAAGCGGTCATATTTTTTTATGCAGACCTTATTTCTTGTAATTCTAGATCGGGATATAACGATATCCTTTCTGTTTATAACAATATCCGATTTTAACGTTCGGACAAATATAAAATAGTGATCGTGTGTATCGACAAACACAGAAACATTTTCCGGGCCCAGATCAATGTAATATTTCATGCAAAAGTGTTATTTTTATTTCATCGAAGTTTTTGAACAGCTTGCTAACGTATTAATAAATTCACTTTGAAAAGCAAAGTTACACTACATTTTGTACCGTAAAATGCTGTTCTACTTCATAAAAAATAACAAATAAAGCATGTTTCACAATACGTTTTTAATATATCGTGTTTCATTCACTCCAAAACTGCAGCTTTTATTTACAATCGTTAGGTTGTTAATTTTAAATCGTCATTAAATTGAAATTACGAAAAATTAAATTCGAATATTGAAATGCATTTGTACATTCATGTACCGAAAATCATTCGAACATACAGTGACAGCATGTTGCCACGTTCTTGATGAGTATTTAATGGGGACATTTTTCTGATGGAAATGACTCCAAACGCGACACAAGTTGGATCTTAATTACGTGTTTAAAACACGATTCAGTGGAACCCTGATTATCCGAACTGCAGTGGAGTATTGGAGTATTGGTTCGCATAATCGAGGTTCCACTCTATCGTGGATTAAGCAACCAAACACCCAAATGGCATCGTGTTTGGACTGAATCACAAAAATGTCACAAATTAGTCGATGAAAAATTCATAAAGAAATAATTGAAATCCAAAGTCTTGTCATTAATATGTCCAATCCTGTATCATACTACCTTCAGGGGGTACATTTAACGGTAACGAGCATAAATTGCTCAAGAACATCGAACACATCTATTTAAAACTATGCGATACTTGCTGCTCGTGTGTCAGTCCGAACAAACAGACAAAGGGTTGAAAAAACGTCACACAATCTATCCATTTTCATGCGTTCAAACGAGAACAACCCCCTATGCTTCAGTTGCATCCAACACATCTATTTAAAACTATGCGATACTTGCTGCTCGTGTGTCAGTCCGAACAAACAGACAAAGGGTTGAAAAAACGTCACACAATCTATCCATTTTCATGCGTTCAAACGAGACCAGCCCCTTATGCTTCAGTTGCATCGACGCAATAAAAGCCTAGCGCATCCGACGCAAACAAGTTGTTTTCCGCGATAGACCTTCCGGCGGTGGGGGTTGCCGGGAGCAAAGGGGGCGGAGTCTTGTTCTCTCGAAGCCGCCGAAAACAAAGGAAATAAAGAGAGATATCGCGATGCAGTGTGTGCCGCGAGGACGCCGATAGTCGGGCGCGCAATTAACTCGATTAGAGTCGAAAGCGGAGGTGGGGGGTTTAGCGTTGGTGAGCGCAGCTGGTTGTAATTATCGGCAATAAATGAAGCTGGTTGTCGGAGTGGTGGGGGGTAGAGAGAGAGAGAGAGAGGGAGAGAGAGACAGGAATTACGAAGGCAACGATTTCCTTGGAGGCGGCAGCCATCGTTGCAATTTGTCGCCGAGTGAATATCGACAGATTAAAAAAGGGCTTTCGCTCAGCTCTCTCCTTCTCTCTCTCTCTCTCTCTCTCTCTCTCTCTCTCTCTCTCTCTCTCTCGATTTTGTTTCTTTTTTATTCCGTTTCCACCGCGAGGCAAAATTGAATGCGTTGCTTGCCTCCGGTGCGCGAGGGTGACTTTAACCCTTTGACGCCGCGACCCTTTGTTCCGGGGATATTTTTTCAAAGCGGATCCGGTGTTTCAATTAATTTTTATTTAGAGGATCAATGGGCGATTCGACGGGGCCCGATCTTTTCTTGTTAACGAGATTGACTCGCGGTGCGGAAATCTGTTTTGTTAGCCATGCGCGCGCTACCCCCTCCCCCGCCTAATTGATTCTTTTTAATTGTCCCGCGCTGACGAGGCCGGATTTTGCCGGACCGCGAATGGAAGAAAGAGCGAGCACCATTTGCTGGTGCCGGTGTTGGTGTATTACGTTCTCGTTGTTGGACTAATCGCTCGGTTCCGCGTGCCCGTTCCTCTCCCTCAGTCGTTCAACCACCCTTGAAATTATTCCCGTCGATTTTCGATGAGATATTTTCGCAGAGAGGAACGCCGCTCGTTTCGCCACTCATAAATTTATCAACGTTTTCATTTTCATCGACCGCTCCCGCGAGCCGCGCGGAAGAAAACACGCGCTCCGGTTGTTCCGCGAACGCGAGCGGATCGCGCGATCGCAAATTGCGTGGGTAGAAACCTTTCGATCATCCGGCACGTTAATCTTCATTTGATCAAACGGCTTTCGACCGATAACGTTTTTGCTGGCGTTATCGGCGCCGCCGTGTGAAACGTATCGTTTCACCCTAATTACTGCTTACTTTCGTTTCGCCCGGCGCGCGTTGCTCGAACGAGCAATTAAAAATATAGAAACGTTCTCTCACCCTTCGTAATCCTCGCCTATACGCGCTTGTTACGTAGTCTCGTTTCCAGTGCACAATATCTTTTCCACCCTTTGGCCCATCCCCCCCCCCCCCGCCCCCACCGCTTTGCCTCTCTCGCGGTGCTTAATGAACGCGCAATTGCCGTGTAACACAAAAGCTTCTTTCGCCCCGTCCGTCCGCTGGCCGTCATTTATGTATTCGCGGAAGTCGCGAGAGGAATGAAGCAGAAATCCCCGACTCTGCTTATTATTCCCATGCACTTGGACTCGCAATTATTGCTGCGAAATAGGAGCCCCTCTTCCCTCTCTCTCTCTCTCTCTCCTTTACTGCCTTTCTCTGTGCACCATCGACCCCTGTTCGCCCGTTTCTTCAGAATCCTTGCCATCGTGTAATTGTTAATAATGAGCTTTTTCCGCCCGCCTGCGTTGCTTGATCCCAATTTAATATTCATTAATGTATGAACCTTCCACTGCTCCCTTACAACCCCTTTTGCACTGATTTACATTCATCCTCCTAGCATTCTCAATCCCCCGACTGTTGACGTTATCCCTCCCCTATATATATATTTTTTTTTCATTACCAGCGTTTATTTGTTTGCTCCTTTCTCTCCGCTTCCCTATCCGGGCTCGCTGTGTTTATTCGCAGCTTTGTTAAGGGCGCGGCGGATGCAGCTCCATGAAGATGAAAGATCTTTCATTTAGCCTCAAATGTTCCATCTCTATTAGTGCTTCTTAATTACCATCGTCCTCTCTTCAGGCTCCTCCTTGCTGTCTGGAGTTTTTTTCGACCCGTAGGTGAAACTCTTCTCCGTTCTCCGACCTTACGCTCGCGCCCACCTTATTTGCATTCCTCACCCTCGAGTACTACCCCTTCACCTTCCCATCGTCGAATACCCTATCCTTTCGCGATATATGTATATCCCTTTCCTTTCGAACTTCAACCCACTCCTCGCAAATACTCGGGAGACGAATCCTTCCTCTGTGTCACATCTTTTTCTTGGAGCTTCAACTCCAGTCTCCCAAAACTAGCGAAATTTTCAACTTTTTCGAAAACTCTTCTCGCCGACCTTCTTATTTGCCCTTCTCTCGGCTGTCACTGCACCCCTGTCCCTTCTTTCATCCCTCCGACATTAAGTACACGATTTTTCCACTGTGTAATCCCTTCGTTTAAACTTTCACCAAACTTTCGCCAGTCTCGGTGCTCGAAATACGCTATATTTACCTTCCTTTCATTTTTCACCCCCTTTCTTCTCCAAACTGCTCTTCGTGTTTTATTATTTCTAATTTTCCCTTCATACGTACAACAAAATTGGAGTATCTTATTTCCAATCTTCTTGTACCCTCGTTTAATTTTCGCACCCCTTCCTTGATAAATACTTTCTTTCGTCGCGGTGTGTACACAGGGTGTTCCGTTTTAACTTCCTAGGGAAAATATCTTAAAAAATATGAATGACATGAACAAATATTTTCAAGTTGCACGGTTTCGCGGAGGATTATGTTGATTTTTATTCGAACTTGAATTGACCTTGAAAAGTCTTTTATAGGTCAGCTTTGAATTTTGAAATTGGAACCTATATTTTTAATTGTATTTCAGTCTTGACGGCATCGAAGCGTTTTCTAAATTTTCGGCAGACTCGCATACCTGATCGTTGATGAAACTAGCGGAGGATGGAGTATAATTCCGATAGCCCGAATAATTCCGGGGGCGGGAAATCAATTTGACTTTTCTCGGGTGAAAATTTCGTGTTACGGCTCGTCGACCGGGTCGATCGGAGCACCCGGTGCATCCTGATGGATAGGGCATCGCCGGTCACGGGTACCGGCGGGATCGATTTGATTACGGGGAATGATCGAATGCAAATTAGCGGGGCGAGGATATCATCGTCGCCCGTGGGATTCCCCCGGTGCCCCGTTTTCGTGATTTCGAGGCCTGACGCGCGCGCGAGCGATCCCGGCCTCGCTCGATTCCCTCTTCTGTCCCAATTCCGGGCCGTTCCCGATGAAACCGTTGTTCCCCGAGCCGTGTAATTCTCCGCCCTCCCCTGCACCGCCCCTTTCCCTACCCTCGTGAAAGTTGAAACAATTGGCCTTCCCGCTCGTGAATAGAGATTGCCGAGAGACGAACGGGCGAGCGCGAGCGGCGGCCGGCTTTTGTTCCGGCAATTAATTAATAAACAAAAGAACGTCTGTTGCGGGATTGTCGGCGAACGTTCAACGGCCCACGGCTCGGTAAACTGTTGGTAAGATTCGGCGAAACCGGTTGCGAAGGATTCGGGGTGAAAGGGTTCAGGGGATAGGGGTTGAGGAGTGCAAGAGACACAGTAGACTCCCGTGTCAAAAAATTGTTTTAGAAAACTGAGTATATACAGAGGATGACCAAATGGGTACATCCGGACAGGGGATGGTTCTACAGGTAAAAATAAGTCGCGAAAAAGCGGAATAACATTTTTTCGTGTGACGCCTCGTTTTCGAGAAAATCGAGTTTAAAGATCCGTCGGGTACGCGTGCTTTGGAATATGCAGGAAGCAGAATTTTTTCGAAAACGCGGCGTAAAGCGAGAAAATGTTGTTCCTTCTTTCTCGACTTATTTTTCCATGTAGAATCATCCCCTGTCCGGTTGTACCATTCGACTGCAACCTGTGTACTTTATGGGGCGATTTAGGCGAAAGGAATACAGTGTGGAAAAATAGAAGGCGATCTGGAAAGGGATGAAAGAGGGATGCGAAAGTAGAAGGGTCGGTCGTGAAAGTATAGAATGTTAAGTAAGGTCGTGCTTGTTGGTGACAAGGTTGAAGAGTACTGGAAAAGTTTCAAGCATAGTGGGAAGAATTAAAAGTGGTGGGCGATGAATGCTGGTTTTCACGTGACTTTAATGCATTCGTGAAAGCTCTTACACACTTTTCACCGTGAAAACTGCAGCGAAATATTTTGACTAAATGAAATGCAGTTCCCGTACGAAGGATTTAACAGTGGATTTTTAAAAATCATCCGAAAAATTCCATTTGGTAATTTTAAGAGCGTAATAATCATTCTTATGCATCCGTGGCTCCTGCAAATTTACGAGCTACATCCAGACGAATCATATAATTATTATATTTTTAACAGAAAGAATATAAATGAATTCTTCACTCCGAATTGTAAACATCCACGGATTGAAGCAGAGGAAAATTCCGCAAACGTGAGAAAACATTTCGGATAAAGTTAAGCGAACACTTCGCCCGAATTTGACACACTTCCCGTCGTATAATAAATTAGCGTACGGGGAGCCAGAAGATTGCACGAACGCCGCCGGTTTTGCGATAATGTACCAACAGCTTGTGATAACGGAACGTGATAGAGGAATCGCGAAGTATCGCGGGGCTTATGCATCCCGGCGAAATTGACTTTGTTGATAAGTTGGCGGCAGCCGGCGCCACATAAGCGCTAATACGAAAGTAATTTGCGAGGGTGGCCTGGGAAAGGGTTGTTTGATTGAGTTATGCGAGGCCGGGGCCACGGGTATTCCATTTACCCGATTCCTCGGGCACGATGTCGTCGTGTGTCCTCCTACGCCAAATGAAAAAAAAAGAAGAAGAGAAAACGGAAAAAAGGAAAAAAGCTACGCGGGCACTCTCGTCCGACAGAAATTGATGGACAGTGAAACGAAACGGGACGGCCGTTCGGAGATTAAAATGATCCGGAAGCAACGATGATGCGAAACGCGAACCCGCAGTCGAGTAGACTGCGTCAGAGCCGGACTGATGGGATGCAGAAGCTTCACTTTGATGTAATGGGGAATGAACGGCAGACGCTTATGTGTTTGGCCGGTTGAACTGTGATTAACGGACTGCCGACGATTTTCGGAAAGTTGCGCTCTCCCTCCGGCTAAATTTGTACACGGAAATTAAATAAATCGCATCGGATTCTGTGGAAGTTCGCATTCTGTGCGTTACTTCCAATTCGGGAAGCGTAAAGTCAACCAAATTCCAACTGAAAATGCACGCGGTAACGTTAATTAATAGGGTTTAATGTACGAGAAAATTAATTCAAAAGAACACGCTGCGAAATAATAAATAAATATAATTATCAAAGGAAATGTAAAAATATAATTTTAAATTGATAGAGTTTGAACCGCAAAGACCGTTCGATCTAGTTCCAGACTATGTCCGATCATGGAGAATTTAGCGCCTTGCCACTCATCGTCTTTGATTATTTAGTGCAGCACTCGAACGCGGTTGCCTTAGAAGTAAATGGAATTTATAGATAAGGAGAGAGACGGATTCAATTAGGTTATCTGGGTTGCCATTTAGCGTGTTACCTCTGATCGTGTCCGGTACACTACTACTAGTCTTTAACTGTGCTCACCGTACCCAAATCTAGGTCATGCAGAGAAACATGGAAATTAATATTTCGAGGAGATACCCGTTTGAGATAATTTGATTCTGATCATTGCTAAATTAAATTCCAATTTTATAACTATTTAGCCTCGTTCATGTGTCTGTCCCACTATCGGTGTGCCATTAAATTGCTCGTAGTAATTTCAGAGAGATGGAAGACGAGGTATGATAAAACGTGCTTCTAAAATTAATATTTATAGTACGTATATTTCTATGATCTTTCGTTATTGCTTCTCTCTCTCTCTCTCTCCCTCTCTTTTTCTCTCGCCATAGGTCGAGCGCCTCGAATTTCCTTTCTATTCGAGGAACACTTCTCATCAGCGAAATTTCAAAACGATAATTAAATGCTCCGGGCCGGAGCATCAAAGAACGTTCAGCATCCGATATAACGGACTGTTAATTAAGTTTAATTGGACGAAGCAGCGAACGATCGGCACCGTGACGAGTGGAGGATGTCTCGCCCCCGAAATGGCTGCCTCCCGCGCGGCTGAATCTAAATTTCTTGTTGATCCAACTATACGACGGGGGACCGTTTATTTTTATCTCGTCCGGGGAGCGTTTCGCTGATTGCGCGATTTCGACGCTCGAATTTCTGTCGAATTCCCAACTTGTTGATTCGTTTATAGGATTTGGCAATCGCCGCGCACCGGTACGCGAAGTTTGCACATCATACCAGTTTTGGCAACGGCCCGTCGACCGTTCGCGCAACCGGGTGACTGAATTGTTCCGTGGCTTTCCGCTTTCTCTGTTTTTTTTTTTCACCAGCTCCCCACAACATGATCTTCGTCGAAGCCGGTCGATCACTTTCAGATGCCAGCGAACTTTCAATTCCGTCTCATAAGACGGCGAAATTTCGCGGCTCGTTTAGCTTCGCCGTTGCGTTTTTGCACGATTCATTACCCTAATCCATTCCACGGTATTCCTTCTGTATTAAACCTCGGGAAAAGTGAACCCCGTTCAACTTCAGCCTCGCGTATGATAATGTATCGTTACCAACTTCAATATAAATTTTCACAGTATGCTTTAAAACCAGTGACGCTAAACCACATAGAAACTCGTTCAATTTTTCTCTGAAGTGGCTATATAATTTAACGAGTGCCAGGATGAGGAAAAGAACGGTTAAAAAATTCCTCATAGTTAAAATATAGAGCACAGAGTTTTATGACAAAAACGGATAAATCAAACAAGACATAGACAATGCATCAATTTTCTGACGTTGTTAAAATAATTTACGAAAGAGTACTATATGCAGACAATTTTCATTTTGCGTAAAAATCCATCTAATATTTGAAAAAACAAGACGAAGTCATCGAACAGTGTTCGTAAAAATTCCGCCGTGGTGAAAATATCAATTTTTTCACTCGGTAGGTATTTAGACAGTATTATTGCACCACGGCAAACTATTAAAATTTCACCGTAAATAATTTCAACGGGAGGATCAGTACAACTTTCCCGGCAGCATTTTTCTGAAACTTTTCCACCGCGGCAAGTTCAAAAAATTCCTCAGGTCTGATCACGACACGCCGTTTCTACTGCGGTAAATATAAAACTAACCGCGCACTCCCCGAAAACAAAGCTCATCAACTTTTTCCGCCATGCCTCGGACATATTTTCTCCCGCGAGCAATCATCCCCCCTTTCCGCCGCGCGAGAACACCCTGTACGAAAGTATCCCGAGTCACCCCGGGCTTCTCGAGGTTTTGGAAAAAAACTAAGAAAAATTTCATAGCCCGATTCTCCACGCGGCGATCGAGTTTCGTTGCTCCATATTAACGATCCCCGGGAAAACTTCGGCATAGTTCGCGTTTCGATAACACCGTTGTCCTTCCGCCTTGTTTCCACCCCCGTCGACCCCTCTCCCCCCTCCCCGATTCGTATCGTCGACGTCGAGGAACACGTGCATCTGCACCTGCAGCTGTCGCAAACACTTCCGAGCGAGATTCGATAAACTTTTCGAAGAACGCTGCGTCGGAGCAACAGAGATACCGATCGACGAGAGGTTGCTGGGGCGGCGAGAGGGGGTGGGTAGGGAGGAGAGCGGAATGTGTGTCGCACCCCTACCCGTAGGCGATCGGATATAAAAGTGAGGCAGGTCGTAGCGAGTAATAGTGGCTCGTAAAGTTCCAGCCCCGGGGAAACAGGCGAACTGTGATTCAACGAATATGTCTTTCTTATTATTGCTTAAAAAAGCGAACCTGCGAGAACTTCTCTCCGCCCCGTTCGCCCCTCGAATACTCTTCCGTGTAGGTCCATCCCTGCTCTCGAGAAAAATATCCGCGAGACAATTGTTGTTCGAGAGGACCCGAACCTCGTTCGATACATTGCGGATGGGCTGACGGCTGATGGGTTCTCAACTTACTGCTGGAAATTTTACGGGGTGCTCTAGAATTGGGTTGTAAAAAATCAACCGTCTAGAAATGATAGCTTGTTTAACGTTTTAACTGGGGATGACGAGTTTCATTCTTCTGTTTTTTTTTTCGTTCGCAATACGAAGCTTCGTTTTTGAGAAAATCGAGCTTGAAAATGCAGCGAACACGCGTGCTATTGGATAGGAATCGTTCGACGCGTCTGGCCATGTCCGACCAATTCTACTTCCTTCATATTCTCATTTATTTTTATGCATGTAGAATCTGCCCGGTTGTAGCGGCGTTTGCTGCTCGACCCTGTAAAATCTAACTGAAAGTGCAACACGAATTTTATAATCTAGTACATAGTTGACTAACAATGTACTCTTCAATATTTTATGAAACGCCCGTTTAAAACGCTTTTCTAAACAAGAATTGTTTTTCGTACGGTGTTCGTTCGAGCGATCTCTTCCCTATTTCTTTACAAACAAATAGAACGTTTCGTGTATGTAATGGACATACGCAGAATGCTATTCAGTATACCATTATTATTGTATCGTTTTGATTCTGTCGTGTTTGTGCAGAAGCATTATGAAATACATTATGCATGTATGCAGACTAACAGAAAGGCGAGGTTGCAGCCGCAGGCTGTTTTAAATCATAATCCGGAATGGTAAACAAAATCGCAACAATATTATGCTTAACTCCAGAAATAACAAACAGGCATGACAAAGTAATATAAAATTCAGTTCATCTGCTATCCACGTTTAAGCATTGATGCAAATGCAGATGTATGAGAAATATAAATTTTTGTTTGTCTAGGAAACTATTAAGAACGAAGAAATTCTAGTCATTGTGACTGTGAATGAAATAATACAGCATGAAATTAAAAGACTGAATTATTCAATGTTTCATGATAGGGACCCTGCACTGACTGACTCCTGCACCCTTCAAGCATGATCGTTAATTTTACTAAAAATTTACTAAAAGAATTATTCAATTATTTAAGTTCTAGTCATTGTGACTGTGAATTAAATAATACAGCGTGGAATTAAAATACTGAATTATTCAATGTTTCATGATAGGGATCCTGCACTGACTGACTCCTGCACCCTTCAAGCATGATCGTTAATTTTACTAAAAATCCGTAGAATTTACAATTTACTGAACAAACAATGAATATTTGCGACGATGTGAGGCAAAGATCAAGCTAGACGTTCAAGGATCAAGTGTCAGGATATTAAAAGTTGGAAGGAGAGTGGAAAATTGCTTCGCACGGATTTTACAAGGCTTTTCGAGGCAGATCTCGTCTCGAATACTGGCGTCACGATGCTTCAAGTCCGCTCTTTCCGAATCATCGAGCATTTCAGAGAAAGAGAGAGAGAGGTAGAGAGAGAGAGAGAGAGAGAGAGAGAGAGAGAGAAACAGAGAGAGAGAGAAAAGGGAGGAAAGCGTCGACCTCGTAATTCCCGGGGGATTGCAATTTTCCCCGTGGCGGAAACGCTTAAATTCCTCTCGGCCATTAATGCCATACGTTCTTTCGGCCTCGTTATGAATATTCTCACCTGCGCGCACGTGCGGCCGCCTATTGAAAAAAATCGCGCGGGTCCGTGTGCGCGACGCGAATTTTAATTCCACCGCGAATTTATTGCGTCGCCGGCGCGCGGTACACGCCGCGCTTAAATCCGCGGATATGTTAATTCCCCGCGACCTCGGTCTTGTTTGTTTATGTAAACGGCTCGGTGGTTCTTCGCGCGAGAGCCCGGCGAAATTCTCCGAAGAGAAAGAACAGCAATGCTGCCCGAATTTCGGGCGAAACGAACGAAATCTACAACGCGAAAATGGGAAGAAAAGAAAAAAAAAAGAAAAAGAAAGAACCGTAGAAAACGCTGCAGCGTCGAAAATTACACGTTGCCGAAACGACGCCTGCAGCGCACGGCACCCCGGGAAACACGATATACAATAAATTGGCCGGATCGTCAGACGAAAACGTCTGCTGAACAATTTTTTCCAATTTGCTCCCATCCGGTTTTTTTCCGGGCATGTTCGATTCCGATGAATTTGTCAAATACTATACCGCCCCGGTGTTTGCGTTACATTCCGACCGGCGCGATTGAATTTGCGGAAGAACCCGAACCTGCGACAACATTTTTTTGCGCGCGCGCGATTCACCGACACACCGCGGCAAGCGTGCCAATTGTTCGCGCGCGAAACCCATCAATTGCGCGGACCAAGATACCGAGCGCGCGCGCCCGACGGCAACGATAAACGGTAATTTGTAACGTCCGGTTTAAGCTACTTCGGAATTTTATCGGTTTAATTCGCGCAACGTCGATATAATATCGAATAATATCGCTCGACCGTCGATTTATTCCCTGTTAAGCCGATTACGATATAAATGTTACACCCGGGCTATCTGCCTACGCCCCCACCCCCTCCCTTCCTCTTGCCATATATTATCAAAAGTTGATTCATCGTGACCCAGTTTTCAGGGCAAAAATGCTAAACAAATACGACGAGACACGCGCGACGGGTTATGGCACTTCTGGCGGGACATCGGAATCCTGCGAATCGCAGCAATTAGTTCCCTCGGATTAGCACCGGTTATTGACAGAGAGGGTGGGGGGGGGTGAGGGGGTGAGTGAGGGAGAGAGTCGGGGCGAGAGGACAAGTAACGTTTTGCGGCCGTTGTAACGAGCATCCGACGGATTATTAAACAGCGCCGCTAGTTTTCGGTAATTAACTAAGGAACAATACGCGCCGCACGGACAATAGGAAATCGCTTTTAAATAAAGCGTGGGCTCGCGCGGCAGCCATTGTGCGACGGATTTTCTCGTGTAATCTCGATTGTCGTCGGGAAATTCCGGGTATTAATCACTCGTACAGCTTCGAATGCTATTATTCCGGGATACGTGTATGGCGGCCCAGGTCTTTGTTGCCGAGATTGGTTTATAATTTCAATTGTTCACCAATCAGTTCGAGATATTCCACGCGAGAAACACTGGTTCCGGCCGTTTCTCTCCGCGGAATCATTTTTACCACCTCGGAACTTCGAAGATCAATTTTACAAAAACTATAAAAATCGGAATGTACGTGTTTTGTGGAAATATATCTGTAAACGGCAAAAAGAAATGTTGTAAATTTTACTCGGTGAAAATAACTCGATCGTGAGAAAATCGACGCGGAATAATCGACTTGGAAAGATGGCGGTACTATGGGCCTGGCTAAATCATTTTTATCACCTCGAAACTTTCCGAACGGATACTACGGAAACTATTGAAGTCAGAACGTCTATATTTTGTAGAAACAAATATTTCGACGGAACAAAGAAATGGTGTAAATTTATGAAGGTTGAATCAAATTGATTGCGAGAAAATCGACATAGAATAAATGTGGAAAAGTGGCGCCCGTCGTAAGCTTTACCGAATCATTTTTACTACCTCAGCACTTTGGAGTTAAATATTACAGAAACCATCACAACCGGATCGTCCATATTTTGTGGAAACAAATAGCTAGACTGAACAAAGGAATACTGTAAATTTAGCGGTATGAAAACAAGTAGATCGCAACAAAATTGACACGGACTATACGTAGAAGAATGGCGGCATCTTTTGTCTCGCCGCCATATTGCAATAACGACGGTGTACATATGTATTGTAATGTACTGTTTTTATTTTCTCTGACAAATAAATCTTGAATTTAAAAAATCGTGATTGTTTTAATGAGTTAATTGAAGCTTGTCAAACCACGGTCGGGAAATTCGACGAGTTTCCCACCGTATTAAAAATTTTCAATAGCACGGAGCCATTTAGGAGGCGTCCACGTAGAAATAGCGAAATATAGGGTGTGTGGGTGGGGAACGGGGATCGTTTCTCTCGCGATATTTGCGGCTCGCTTATTGAGTTCGTGTGATCGCGGAGTCTTGCCAGGCGAAATGGAGAAATTAGGATTTCCTTGTGCTCGATGGGCAAGCTGACAATTATTGGACGGGTTTGCTCGACCGTGCTAACACTCGGCTGGATCCCTCGGCGAAAAATGAAGCGATTGGATGAATAGCGTTAACCGGATAACACGGGAAATTGAAAGGATGAGTTATTGACAGTGGAGTCGTGGCTCTTGGTAGCCCGGGAATATGCGGAACTCGGTGTTCCATTGCTTTTGAACGCGTTCTACCTATCGCTCGACTTCTGTGTTATTCTCTAAAAACGGGCGTTTCTTTCGTTTAATAGCCGAGCACGGTGTTATTAAATATTTTACTCGACCGAGTCGCCGGCATGAATATTTAAAACGTATTGATTCGTTTGTGTCTGCGTGCGCTGCAGACGAAATGAAATTTACAACGGGGATGTCGCATTTTATAAACAACTTGTGTCAATAACTAGATTCCCGGGCAGCCACTATCAATTTCTATTTAAAATATCTGTAACATTTTTGTTGACCAACAGCAAAACTATTGTAGATTTCTATGTTCTTGGATGATCACAGATTAATTTACATTCGAGGCTTAGAAACATGTGTTGAAACTATAAAAAATATAATTGAATATCGTAAAAAATTTTGGTTATTCGCGTGGGGGTTAAAATTATTTAACAAGCAATAGTTTGTTCCAGTATGCCTGTGTTTTCTTCTTTCATTTAGGATTTGAATTCAATTTAGCAAGAATATGACAATTCATCTACAAAATAAGATGAAGACGGAAGCCAGTAATTTATTAATTATTGTAGTCGTGTCATCGGTGGCGAATTGTATTAAATACAAGTTTCTACTGTGGAAAAGGGGTGAATAAATTGTGGACCGGCGACTACCAAAATTTTGGCGCGATTGTACGTGCTATTTGGAGAGTGTTGCTGTGTTAATAGACACGGGTACGATGTTAAGAGGGGGTTGTCATCCTCGGATGACACACACGCGAATAATCATTGCAACGCGGGAGGACAGCAACGCGTGTGGCCAGAAAGCCGCGGCGCGGCGCGGAGACGATATTTCATTAGAAGGGGTCGGCGGTCGAGTGCTTTTATTAAAAAGCGCGAGCCAGTTGTACAAAAAAGGAAGGACACGGCAGATTTATGCCCGAGAAAATCGGGGAAATTCGCGATCGCCGCGCGGACCCGCTTTTTCCTCGTTTTTCCGTGGCGGTTCACCGCGATCGAAGTTGCGGACTTTCCTCCTTCTTCGTCTCGTTCGACGAAATATTTAGAATCGTGACGTCACCGTGAATTCCCTTAACGCAAATATCTTCCCTCCGCCCCTTTCAAGTCCATTTACACCCTAACTTAGCTCTTTGACTCTTAAAGAATCCAAACAATTAAACATGATACTATTAATTACTATTAATTGAAGGTTTAAACTCGTGTTCGTTTAAAATACAATAAATATTTTCAGCAGCCGGTTATGTGGAAGATCCAGTAATTGTATCTTCAAAAAAAAAAAAGAAAATAACACAAAAGTAAATATTTACGTCAGCGACGTCTAACGGGTTCCGAATTTCTGTTCGAAAAATTGTGTTCTACTACAAATTCGAGTTGTTACGAGGCTCCGAGACAACCGATCGATAAATTCGATCGATCGGCGCAGGTAGTGTGCTCCTCGGAGCCCGGAAGCCTCTTATTCGACCCGGAAGCGGCGTTGTAACGATAATAGGACGATAACTCGGGGATAGTGGCCCTTCGCGCAGCCATAACTAGCAACGTCGCCCCCATTAATAGCTGTTCACGGAACGCAATGGAACAACTTTATAATCCCATCCGCGTCGAGTTAGCTGTTTAAAATTCCGCGGCTCTCGAACCTGATAACGTCTCGACCGTGTTTGATAAAGGCAAAATTCGAGAGGCAGAGCCGTAACAGTTAATCCCACGGAGAATAAAGACTCCGGGCAATCTCTCTGTGCACGTGATCGCTCGTTTCCGATGATGATTGCGCGAAAAATGTCTTCGTGAAACTGGTGATTCAATCGCGATTTTTGCTGGTGGGGAGCGACGAGTAATTTCATAAAATGTTCCAAATGGAGGAAACCATGTTTCTAATACTTCTCGGAGAATTGGAAAAGCTATCTCGTAGCCCGAATTTTTCTAAATATAAATCGAAGTACTGCATAGTGACAGGTCATAATAAAACACCACTGAATATGCAACAGAATATGAAATTATACAGCGCATTTCGAAATTGATGAATTGAATGATAAAGTTTGACTAAAAATTCTTTAGTGAAATGTTGATACACGATAAAATTTTGTGATTTTCCAAAGATAGAGAAAGACAGTGAACATCTACGTTGCATAATGATCCGCAACATATAAAAATAGCATTGAATGACAGAGCGCAGAAAAGTCAAGATGTCTATCGAATACTCGCGGAACTCGAAGCGATCCTTTTTGTAACGACGTCGCAAGCACGAGCGACAATAAACAATTTTTCCGTGGAGTATACCCGGTGTGAAGATAAAGGGATTTCAATATTTTCTGGCGGCGTCGGTAAACCAACGGGCAACCCCTAATTCGCCACGGTTTAACCCTAGGCGAAAGGAAAAGGAAAACGCGCGGAATAACGAGCGAACCGAATTCATTCGCGCCCGGTAATTTTTTCCCGTCCTCGCCGTCGCGCCGCGCCGCGCCGGCAACAATACGCGGGAACAATGGCCCGCCGAGAGTCTGTTTACGTCATCCGGTCGGGAGAAATACGAATTTCGTGCGCGGAATCCCGCGGAACAGAAGGAGCCAGCAACTCACGGCGACCCCGTTCCTCCGATCCCCGTTCCCCGGCCGAAAACGTGCTCCAAGTTTCGCGGCTTCAATTCTTTTTTCGGCGGACCGCGGGGACCACGTCGAACGAATCGTGAATAGAACACTAATGTTTAGCTCTTCTTTTGTCCGCCATCTGTGTCTTCGGATCAGATTTATTTCACCTGCGCGCAAATCCACCACCGTCTGCTCAAAATATGACTCCGTACAGCCCTTTCATTTTTTACGGCGTTCAACCACCGTAAGGCAAATTTTTCTGATGATTTTGTGGCACTCACGGTTACATTCATTCAAATTCTTACGCATCAATTTTTTTTAATTTCACCCTTTGCACTCGAAGCTATTTTAACCTCAAAACGAAACATTTCTTCCGACCTAGAATATTGCCCTTCTATATATATACATATTTTCATGTCGTACTTACGAAAATGATACAATTTACTCGTACAGTACTGAAATGTTTAGTAATTTATTAAATACAAACAAATTTAGTATTGTAAACAATATTTTTAATATTTGGTGGTGAATTATAGTCGCCATTTCAGTGCTAAGGGTTCATAGTGATATTACAATTATTTACGAAAAAGAAATCACTGCAATAAAGAAACTGAAGTTACACATATTTTCTGTGAACTGTGTGAAATGTGCTGAGACATAGATCGTGTAGGACTACCATTTTCGTAGAAAAGCGCCATGTTTACACTCTTCGGCGACCGAGGCAGTTCGAGCTTCCTCGCTTCTCGCGGGGTATGCCCCCCAGTGGAGGGGATAGACGAACTAACTAAGATCGTGTAGCTCCGTTCGGCTTGGATCAAGTCTTTACCTGCTTAGTGGCTTTAATATCTACTATTTAACTTTGTAATAGATATCTATGGACACTCTTACGAGTTTTATACACGTTGACCGCCATGTCACCCATACGTGGGTGGCGGAATTATTTGTGCAGGTTTTCAAATGAATTTTCACGTTGACGTATTCATTGTACCAAATTTGATTAGGATCTGTAAAATGAAGATGGTGGACTACTGAATATCATACATTTAATTTTTTTCAATTTTCATGTCATTAAGGAACTTAATTCGATTTTATGGATTTTTTGAGATTCCTAGTTTCTCAGTCAAAGTGTCATATACCAACATGAAAGTAGATTCTCTTGTCCATTGTCGGCGGGCAGCCGGGCGCGAATCGTTGTAATAGTAATTGGGCTCGAGTGGCGTGCGAGCGCGGGTGTAATGTGAATCAAGCTTTAGGTCGGCTCGCGTGACAGTTTCGTTGCCGGCTCGCTCGAAGAGGCCTGCGGAACAAAGGGAAGCGGGAAGAATCGCGCGACCATGTTCTCCGGGGAGGAATTCGCTGGGAAGTAAAACTACCCGCCTCCTCTCCGCCTCTCGGCCGGGTCTATTTCTCCGTGGGGCTGGGGCGAGCGTGTTCCCTTGAATTACCGTCGTCCCGACGCCTGTGTACCCGGGAAAAATATTCTCGACCAGGGATCCACGCGTAAATGCTGAATGAGACGCGAACGAACGAACGAACAACAAACCTGCTTTTCCCCCGCGGTTCGGCCGCAACGTGTTATGAGACGTGAATTTCGGATGGTTTATATCCGCCGTGAAATATCTCCCAGTCCCGTTGGAATCTGAAAAATCGCCGGGCTGCTCGTACTGATCTCGGTTTGATACTTGGCAGCGTGTTGTGAACCACCTGCCCGTGACTAATTCGTCTTGTTAATGGACCGTGTTGGAAATGCTTCCTTTTGCAACATCGTACAATCAGAGCCGCGTTACGCTTATAGAAGTTTCTCGCGCGATCGGCTACTCCGACCAACAGTGATAACTAGACTGCGGAGTTTATGCATTTACGACAAAAATGCGCACAATTTAAAGCAGTGGACATATTAAAAAGATTTAACGGTACCAGCGTATCGGTTTTAGCTTAATAAAATAATTAAAGGAAGAAACAAAATTTTTATTTCGCTCCTCTGTCTCGCGATCAATGCAAATATATTTTATTTTCCATAAAGATCCGCAGTCTAGCGATAACGAATTGTTATTACCATTAATCGGTATAGAACACACCATTGTAATTTAAGCGCATCAATGACTCCTCGTACAGAAATTGTTAATGATGACCCAACACATAAATGTAATAATAAAATTCAAATTACACGCTTACTGTTTAGCGGTGTCGCTTGTATAATTCACGGCGAGCAGAATTAATTAGTTAACTGGGAATACATAAAATTCAGGGTACCAAGTGCCGAAATGTTCATCGCTGAACCAAACATCACTGCTTCTGGCGTCATCAGACCGCCGGAACTTTATGCAGTTATGGTATGCATACATTTGCGGAATACGAGGACGTGCTTGTGTTCGCGAAAATGAATAGCGTATTTCTTTTCACTGTAAACTATTTTTCTGTTCATGAGAAATACGCTTCTGATTGTTCTCGTTTTTAGAAAGTGGTCTTCCTTTAATTAATCTGGTAACGTGTTGAGCTAACAATAGTGCACATGTTTAAGAACACGAGAAGCAGTTACTTCATTAATAGAATTATATCCAGCAAACGCGCAATAATTATTCAAGTTTCGCAATCCTAGCAGCCGCGTGTCATAATTAACTTTAGTTTAAATTTACTTTAAATCAACTTGAAATTACTTGTCTCAATTTGACTAGAAGACAATGCTAGTGGGACGTTCGAAAGTCCAGAATTTAATAACGTCGAATAACAGCGTTTTTTTACATCGCATCGACGTTAGTAACATTTCAATTACGAGCTTTGAAATCAGTTTGCGTGGAGTTCGGTCGTGCAGAAATAAACGTGCTTTAATTTAGAGGATGCGCGCAGCGGAAGGTATCAGTCGAACGATTCCGCGGACTAATATTTTGGGCGAAAAAATTTCAGCAAAATTTCAAGCTTTCCGCTAATGAGTTGTGGATATTCCTTTGAATCCAGTGACCCGGCCGGCACGAATCAATACCGAAAGGAGAGCTCGATAACGCTCGATGAAAGCAGAGATCGGTCCCGATCGGGCCCGAGCGTTTCATGAAATAAAACGGCTCCCGTGTAAAATACACCGAAAATCCACGATCAGTGGATAGAAAGGATTACGTAAACCCGGTGCGGCTAAGTTAATCGATACGTGTTGCGATAAGTATATTTGCAATGGTAATACATCCGACGGGATAGCGCCGGGACCAGCGATAAGCGTTCAATCAAATGAATAAATAATTGCATCCGCGGCTACTTTTTCGCGAGGCTCGCACGCGTGCGCGCGCGCGCGAGCGCGGTCCTTGATAATTTACGCACGAATAAATCCATGAAACGCTCCCTGAAAAATAAATTCTTGTAAACCGACAGAAAGTTTCGTTCGGTGCCAAGCTGGTCGAATTCGCGAAGCACAGAGTCGTGAACAGAAAGTATTGACACGGGTAGCTTTCAAGTGCGTATTTATCCGCGGAAATGTTTGTTCAAATTCTGTGTAAAATATCGAACTTTATGCTGAAATTAATAATTAGGTAAATGTTTCTATAAATGCATGTACATGCGCACTTTTATTCGGAAATTTCCCTGCACAAAGGGGTTAAGCAAACACAATGCAGCTGCATTAAATGTAAGCAATAAAATTATATGAATTTCCTACAAAATTATTATATTTATAATTTTGGAATACTCAAATGTGGCATTTAAACTGTACTGTTTTGAGTATTTCAACATTTAAACACAGTATTCGAGCATTTTTCTGCAAAATAAAAATCCTCTGAATTAATTCCATTACACCGGGACTATACAGGCATTCATTTATCTTTTCAACAATTATAATTTTGGAATACTCAAATGCGGCATTTAAACTGTACTGTTTTGAGTATTTCAACATTTAAACATAGTATTCGAGCATTTTTATGCAAAATAAAAATCCTCTGAATTAATTCCATTACACCGGGACTATACAGACATTCATTTCTCTTTTCAACAATTTCAATGGGTTGGAAATAATGGCCACATTATCTCAAAACGCTTTAAATATTTTCACAGCTTTGTACTTGATCGCTGTCATCATCGGACTGCAGATTTTACGACAAAACTGAACCGTTTCAATGGGAAAACAGTAAAACCTCAAAAAATTTCAAAATGCATTGTCATTAAGAGTAAAGACATTGGGAGAATTTCAAAGTGCCGTTATATTATTCTCACCCTGTTAAACATATTGAAACGGAAAGTGACTTTCTTTTTCACTCCAGAGCGTTCAGGTAGAAAATTGTTATTTCGCACGGCGAAACCACAAACGTCGAACCACAAAGCAGCGTGTAATCACCGTAGCTGTAAAACAAATCCCGAGGTAAAGGATTAACGGAAAACAATCTAACGAGTACCGGGGTCCCGATAACCCCGCGCAGGATGATCATCCCCCCGGCTCCGCACGAAACGAGGTTGGAACCGATCCAATAAATTATGTGGCAAAATGATCGCGATATTAGGGAATCAATATTCAGGATGTATCGTGGCGCGGCCACGCGTGACCAAGTTTCGCGAGCAGCCCCCTCGGACGGGCTGTAATGGATTCTGGTGTCGGGTAGGCGCGAAATTCAAATTGGCCCCGGGCCCTAAAACGATGCGGCCGCGACGTCCAATTTCCCCGAGCCGGGGCTTTACTTATTCCGTATACATAATTCAATGTTTCACCGCGGGAGTACGAGAAGGGGGGGTGGAGGGGAGGAGTTCTCGTCGGGTTCATCCCGAAGGAAAAATTCTCGCGAAACAAAAGCGACGGAAGGAGAAGAAGAAGAAGCACCGGAGGAGTAGCGAAGAGGCAGAAGAAGGGGTAGAAGACGGGATACGGCGGAATTCTCGCTCGACAGGGGTTCCCCATCTGGATACTCGAGATTTGTTTCTGCTTAACGCGTCCCGAGCCTGTTCTCCCGCCGGATACCGGCGTAAAATTTCATTTTCCGCCGGCCCTGCTTCGAGAAAAATGAAAAGAGAGTACGGAACTGCCGGCGACGAACCACTCGACGAGCTTCCCCCTCGCCTTTTAGGGTAAACCAGCCGACTGAAAGCTCTTCCCTCCCTACCGTCTCGATTGTTCGACGGAGTTCGATCCGGGAATCGCTTCTATGCAGTCGCGACAATGCTCCGTCGCGATTTCTTTGTCTACCGAATTCTGCCACCGGATACCCCGCCGTCTGACTCCGAGAACGTATACAACCCTTGCCGGGTTCCCAAAAGATTGAATATCCTTCTTTCTTTTTTCAATGTCTCGAACGTGTAAAGTACCGCGGTAAAAGGATTTTTCGAAATTCTTTACTCTTTCTTACAATACGTGCTTGCACAAAAAAAAGGGTCCAATAATTTCAATAATCGTGAAATGAAGAATATGAAACCAGCAGTTATTCTCGACTGTTAATACACTCTACACTCGTGTTCTTCTAATTTCATTATTTTAGGCGATAATAATACCGTTAAATTACTCTCTGCGCGCAT
This sequence comes from Halictus ligatus, assembly GCA_028454255.1. NCBI lineage: Eukaryota > Metazoa > Arthropoda > Insecta > Hymenoptera > Halictidae > Halictus > Halictus ligatus. The sequence goes on along the minus strand of CM052139.1, from coordinate 5,503,008 downwards.
CAAAGCGACCTGCAAAGAAGTCGTAATTATTACTAGAAAATATATTATCATGCGGTTGATGAAGCCCTTTCAGCGAATGAGGTACACATGGATGGCTCTTGAGCTTTCATTTTGAACACACCGAATTCATGGGAAATGGTAAAAGGAATTTTGCCATGGCGTGATTATAAATGTCGTCGTTTCGGCTTGCAAGCGGAAGTGTAGGATTTTTCTCTGTTGTATGTTACGAAAATACCGCAATGATGACGAGTAATTAGCAATAGTAATTTAACCGTGATCGTTATTATTTCAACAAAAGTGTACATAGCTTCTTTTGGAATCTATGCTTTAATGGTCAGTGGATGGAAGTTCCCGGAGGAAATAAAAAGGTCACCGCGGCGAATTTCGGAATCCGTGGACCGCGTTCACCTGGAAATGATACAAGGGGATGGAATTGGAGTCGCGACCGGCGCAGCCTCGATCCAGCGTACTCAGAAAATTCCTGACAATCCAATTTGTAACTCGGCAAAACTAAATCGGCAGAACGCTCGGCGCTGGCCGCTCGTTAGATCGGTTTATAGGGGTTCGTGAGCCAACTTTCGATCATGAAACGACGCCGGTCCGAACTGGCGTTGTCAAGGTGATTCGGATAATAATGGAAGTCGGGCCGCGGTGCCTCCCGGAATTTCGGGAACACGGTGACGTTGTGCAAATTGCTCACGGCTTGCGCCATTGTTTTGTCTTTACAAATTTCGCCGAATATGTTACGCTACTGCCACGGCTGAACACACACGTATAAAACTGTAAGGTGAAACCTATTAATACTATGCGCGAAAAAAGAGATATTCAATGAAAAATTAGTCAGATCCATTTTCGATAATGTGAGACTAGCAAACAATATGAAAAATTATGAATGAAGAATTATTGAAACGCTTGTAATTGTGACAAATATGGGTAAAAGTTCAGTGAAAAGGTACTTGGATGTATTCCTGATATTTGTCAGGAGAAAAGCATGTAATATGAAGCATAATAAATATAAATCATAATATGAATAATATAATTCTCGACAGAATCTGGCTTAACGTACCAGTTTTAATTCACACACGTGTTACGTTGTAGGCGATATTTGGAATTAAAAAGTATTCGTTGGGAGATACTTTTTGGAAAAATAATAAATATAAATAGTAACTTAACGATTCTTGTGCGTGTACAGTCGACAAAAGTTCTCGCAGAACGAGGTAAAATTCTCGATGGAATTTGATAGACTTGAACGATTTTAATTCGCACAAGTGACTTACGTTGTTGGGGATGTTGGGAATTTTTAAAAATGTTAATAGTTGAAGAATTGTTTGCTGGAGGATGTACCGAGAAGGATAGGCGGGGAACGGGGGGTCTTTCTGGAACGGTTGAAGAGAAAATCGCCAAGGCAACAGGGCGGTTCCCGATTTGAAAACAGCCGACACGCAGCCGGCAAGCCAATATCGTGAATTTCGGGAAACTGGAGCGCGGTGTCTGCAAGTTCGATACGCGAACTTTGCGTCCCGGTGTGCTGCACACGTACACACCGGCGAATTTCCATCGAAAGGCGGGGTGGGGGGATTACCTTCGGTTACGTTTAACGAAAATTTCGACGGCCAACGAAAATACCGTTCGACGGAGGTATTTGTAACGGGCCGTTGTTTTATCGACCGATTGGTTCTTTTTAATTAGCTTCGGAACGCCGGTGATTTTTCTGCGATTCAGAGGCGGCGGTGCTTTCATACCGAACCGTTCATTCGGGCCTTCAATCGCCATTTTGTTCTATGCAGTTCATTGATTTCCTTTAAATACGCCGCGAAAGACCGTCAACCTAATTGGACGGTCGAGGGTTTTGAGATCCTGGGTCAAAGCTGACCCGTGAAACGTACTACAGAACTTTGAATTTTAACTGAGAAATTTCTAATAAACGTATTTGAAAAGTATTGCAATTGAGGTTTTCAGGTATGAAGAAATTTGTGATTTAATTCGAAGATTCTGTTCTATGGCTGACAAACGCAGTGTCACACTACTTAGTCAATTGTTTGGTCCTAGGGAAGACTCAGCTTACAATAAAAGCATATAAACTGCAATCTTTATCATGTTTTCTATCAGTAAGGCAGATCTAAACGAATTCTTAACACTGGGTTTACGGGTTCTAATATTTTTAATTTAAAATTATTAAGATTCCAAGGATACATGCAGGAGAAATTATTTAGCAAATTTATTTCCTTGGGCATATATTAGCTTAAAGATATTGCTAAAAATGTGGGTAAGACGTTCTTGGTATTTTTATAAAGTAGTGAAAAATAGTCACTTCCATCGTTCCATAAACATAACGTTGGCTGCGTCTGACCAATGTCGTTCTGACACTACTGAAACGTTTCCTCCAGAATCGCCGCGCTTTCAGAGGACTACGAAAACGGGTTTCCAACGAAGGGAAGAGTCGAAAACGAAACTCTCGCGCGTCGAAGATGCTCCAGCGCGATTAAAATTGCTCTAATTTCATTGCGGCCATTTCGTATCAACGCGAACAGTGAGTACAACCGTGAAAAACGAACTGCAGAGCGTTTCAGATTTCTCCGGACTTGAAATCTCGAATTGGATGTTATTTATAACTGAATCTCGAGAGGAATCCGAGCCGGGGACACAGAATCCTTGACGGAACTGTCCCGGATTGTAGTTTCTCGGTCTGAGAAGGTTCCGCTGGGAAAGGAAAGCACTAAAGGAACGGTGTCCCCTCGCCGGGGAAGGAGTTTTAATTTCGTTGTGCACACAAAAGACGGGACTCTCGTTCTACGATCGGGACTCGGCGGAGGGACAGAGGGACGAACGACATTTTAATAATCTCCATAAACTAATAAACGGTCGCGTTCCCCGTTGATAAAAGTTCGTTTTTTTCCCCCCGTCACGGAACGTGTTTTCTGATCCGCGGAGCGGAACGGGAGCGAGAGAACTCCGGCCCCGCCTAATTCCGAAAACGGAAACGGGCTTGGCCGTGTATGGCGGAGAAAGGGGGTGGAAGAGAGGAATACGGGGTGTCGACGGAGGGACCGGAGTTTCACGGGGGAAAAATCCCGTGAAACTGCTACGGAACGAGCGCGGAATAACCGACAAAGGTATCAACTGGTCTCGAGCTGCGCGAAAACTGCGGAACTTCCCACCGATCTTTATGGGCTCGTAAAACGGGACGCGCGTGCACCGGCACGACGTTTAAAGCAGTTTTATTTTAAAACCCGCTGCGCGACAACCGATACACGATACCGGGGCGCGCAGCGTTGATATTCAAATTTACCGAGCTGTTCCCTCTTCCGTCGTGGAACAATCGTTTTGCTCGCCGGTCCCCGAAATTCTACCCGACGAACAGGCGTTTTCTTTGCTCTCGATGCGCACATATCCCCCGTCCACCAACTTTCGGTACCAGAAAAATGTTTTGTCTATTTGTGATTGTCCAAATTCGCGCGCTCTTTTGCAACTGAATGCACCGTCGTTGACCGAAGCGCCGGTTTCAAACTTTTTATTAGCACCGAGTTTCCAAAGAACATTTATGCACCGAAACGAAATAGAAAGACGCTTTCATGGGAAAATGTTTACACGCTTTTATACGGGTCTTGTTTCAGCGTGCTTTACGATAAAGATCCCGCACAATCTGAATTGATAAAAGAAAATTCGCACGTTGGCGAGCTCGGTTGTGTAAGGCATTAGAACTGACCGGGGTCTGCAGGATGTGACCCACGGAATTAATCCCGAAAATGAATGATTCGGCTCAATTGTGCGCAAAACGAAAATCACGCTACAGTTCTCTAGGAATATCTTGGCGGAGGTACGGCGCGCCTGGCCGCACAATTTTCCAGGGGTATTCGAGTTACTTTAAGGAGGCCATTTACGAAGCGCGGCTCTTATCTGCCTGCCACGCCCCCCGCCGCCAGCCCCTCCCCCTTATCAATTCAATTCCAGACAATTTGCGCCGGCCTGGAAAACAGTTCGATTCCCAAATTACTCTAATTGCCGGAATGCGAGCGTTGCAGGATTAATAAAACACCTGCTCCCGTGCCGTTCAATTTCCAATACTTTCGTAGCACCGGGAAGAGAGAAAGGAGGAGCGAGGTGGCGAGGGAAGTGGGGACAAAAAGGGGCGGAGAAGAAGGGGAGAAGGGGGGAAAGAGTGAAAACGTTGAAACGTTCGCAGAGACAGGCGAAATAATTTTTCCAGTCGATTAAAAAGCGCTTTACCACCGCGAACGAAACGGAAAAGCCTCTGGTCCCTTGTTTCCCCCTTGGGAACAACGCGTCATTACCCGGTAACGATTCCCCGCGTAAGTAATAAGCAATTTATTGTCGCGGCCAATTATCATAATTGATTTACCGCGGCGCGTCGGCGGCGGCGGTCGCGCGGAGATTTTGGCACGAACCGTTCCATCGTTAATGCGTCGTTAATGCAAAGGCTGAATCAGCGTGCCGCTGCCGAGATATCGGAGGAGCCCGCTCGTTGCCGATAACCGTCGAGAGTCGCTGAAAAATCCTTCCTGGATCCTATCGATCGCGGTTTACTCGCCCGCTGCGCTCGGTAATGCGTCGGTAATCATAAAAGCGGGATTAAGGTTTGGCACCGTTTCTCTGGATCAACTACGCCGGGGGGCTCGCGGGCCCGTCGACCGTGTTGAAAGAAGGATTCGTGACTTGGGACGTAAATGATACTCGCTACAATAAGCAGCGTACGCTAATTGTCAGTAAATATTTGCCTGGGAGCCAGCCCGTTGGGAACCGTCGAAACTGTTTTCCTCTTTGTGAGCGATCAATCGCTGGCGAACGCGATGAGCAGAATATAGTGGAATATTATTCCCCATCTCATTTGCTGGCCGGTGTATGTTTACGAAGTAGAATGAAGCTGAACATAGACTTGCCAAAAGCACGCATTTGTAACAAAACCTTGGGTGAATCAGATGCAAAGTTGCGAAGACAAAAGAATTTGAGAATGCTATTCGATGTATTGAATTTTTTAGAAACAAGAACTCTGCTTCTTACGAATAGCAATGGAAATATTCTATTTTGCACAAACATTTAAGGAAGGACTGCGCTTCTGAGACCAATCTAGAAAATAAAAGCGTGGAAGAAGCGTGTTAATATTAGGGGTATCCATAAGTAATCAATTATTTGGAAAGATGAATTTGTTTTGCCTTTAGTTCTGTACCAATCGCTGAAGAGGAAACACGTATTCTTTCACAGTTTTCGGTAAAGCAGTTCAAAATATTCTAAAAAGTATAATTTTTTTAGAACCCTGTAATAAAATGGCGGCGTCCGTACATTCCGAGGATTGCATTCGTCATTGCATACTTTTTCATTTTTATTCGGGATTTAATGGAACGGTAACAACAAAGAAAATTTGCGATTTTTATGGAGATGTATTGAAGGTCAACAAGTGTCAACGTTGGTTCAGAAGGTTTGCTGCTGGTGATTATGATCTCTCTGACAAGCCTCGAAGTAGATAATGACGCCATAACATCTCTAGTGGAAGCCGATCCAAAATTAAGTATACCAGAATTATCGAGAAGCCTGGTGTCCACATGGTCAACTATACAAAGGCACCTACACAACATGGGAAAGGCATATAGGCAAGGAATATGGGTACCGCATCAATTATCTGAGATCAACAAGAATATTCGTCGATCAATTTGCACATCATTGTTATCCAGTTTTCGTAGAGATCCATTTCTTAGCAGAATCGTTAACGGAGATGAAAAATGGATTCTTTATGATAACATAAAGCGTTCCAAGCAATGGCTTTCTGCATCAATAGCGCAATATACTTGCGTCACAGCGCAATATAAACCCTTAAACTTAGCTTATAACTTAGGTGTTACTGTACATTAGGTGGGCATACTGGCATAATGCACTGTCCTGGCATAATTCGCTTTGAATCGTTGAAACCTGGAGAAAAAGTTACTGCTGAGTTGTATTGTCAGCAATTAAAACATTCAGAACTATTGAAAAAGAGGGCATCTTTAATAAACAGAAAAGATGTAATACTTCAAATTGACAATGCTCGACCTCATACGGCGAAACTCACTAAGGAAAAAATCAAAGAATTGCAATGGAAGGTTTTACCGCACCCTCCGTACTCACCGGATATTGCTTCCCCTAACTATCATCTTTTTAAATCTCTGGAGCATTATTTAAGAAATAAAACATTCACTTCTGTAGAAGATGTACGGAGGCACATTGAGTCGCATTTTGCTTCACGAACCCTGGATTTCTAGAAGAGGGGGATTGAAAATTCGCAGGAAAGATGGCAAACTGTCCTTGATAATGACGGAGATTATATAATAAATTGAGAAATCAAAATTTACTGCAAAGTTTGTTTTAGATTTCAAAATAATTGATTACTTACCGATCCCCCTAATATAAACGTATTAAATTCAGCACTCCGCTCACCGGAAGCAAAACATCGCCTAATGTATCACTCAGGCTGTCAGTCAGCCTGAGCACCGTCTGGAATTTCATTTGAGCGGTCGCTTTTCATTTCATTAGAATTTCCAATTTCTCTTTCATCTCGGTAGCCAGTTTCGCTGCAGGTCTCGCGTAGCTGACCTCCGCAAACGGTCCACTCGGGCACATCGAACACAGAGGCTGGAAGAGCGTCGTTTCGCCGCAGCGTCTCGGGACGGGACGAAAATTTAATAATCGGCCGTTGGCAAGGGCGGCGTAACGGGCATCGTAAATGCGATAGCGGATGGAAGAGCGTCGTAAGAAGGTATCATCCCCGGTGGAAGAGACGTCTTTCCCCCAGCAAAAGGGAGTACGTACCCATATTCTCGGCTCGACAGGGCCGAGCGGTTCCCGTGGTGATTCTACACCGTCGAAGATTAGAGCCGTTCCCGTCGACACTTTCGTCAATGTAAGTCGCGGGAAGGCCGTTATCGTTGGAATTCCACCGGAAGGCGAAAAGGAAATTGCCGCCGCTACCCTAACTCGTGAAACGTTAGAGCAAACTTCCATGACGATCAAGCCGCGGGACGTTGTGCATATGCACGGATCAGAAGATGCCATTTATTACCGGCAATTAAGTGCTTTACGACTACAGATAGAATCGATTGGCTCTGAAACGTTGATTTCGTGACACCGAGCCGGTTCAGTTCTGTTGCTCTCGATGCGTCGTTTGCTCCGCCCTTTAACCACTTAGCACGCCCATTGGAGCTCCGGCACACCCACCGAGTGTTGCTCTTCGTCAATGTGTTCCTCTATTCGCGTATTAAACAATTCTAATCCACAATATATGTTCCGTCGTAAAAACCCTCTGCGAAGGGACATCTGCAAGACCGTGAAGGTCAACTAGCCATCCGCGGCATAATGACCATGACCGTCATAAAAAGTCTAGCATAATTTAGCGTAGTGGAAAATCCGAGAAAAACTCAGCACATGCTGAACTGCGAACCATTATAGTACCTAGATTTATATTTTTATAACCGTAGCCGCCTGTAACCAAATCTACCTTCTACTCCCACTCTTCCTAATTTTCCACCACTTTCAACACCTTCGAAAAACACATTCTTCAACCAATCATGGACAACTTCCTAAAACCGCACCCACATCTGAGCTTTCCTAATTCCTATACGATTGTAACCAAGTCAGAACTGCTTCAAAACTTGAACCGTTTCAAAAACCGAGATTCTAACAGCAAGCCGAGTCTTGCTACATCGCAATAAAGACCAGTTTTCCGGAGATTATTATATAAATATAACAATTATAAAATTTTTCTCCTCAGCATACATAAAATGACTTATATGTTAAGTACAAAGACATAATAATGTATTATTGTAATCATCAATGTAATTATAATATAATATCTGTGGTCGCTAATGACCTAGATGTTGATGCAACCTGTATAAATAAATAATTTAAAAAAAAGTTTTCCCGAGATTGACAATACAATCATTCCGGAATCGACGCGACACCACAATATATGCTTGTCTGTTATGTTAAAAAAGTTTAGATTAGTGATTAATTAACGTTAAACATTGCTTGAGAGTTTTCATTTTATTTAAGTGTGGCTGATACGATACACAGTTTCTTCACTTTGCGAACTACACACTTGCTCCGCGTACTAAGAATTTACTCGACCACTTTACATTTGCTCCGCCCACTACGCATTTACTCCACCCATTTCCTGGTGGAACCAATGGGTATGTATTTTTCATGCTTTCTTTCACTATTACAGTACCGTTACGTTTATGTTTATAGTATTATTACCATCTCTACTATCTTTCTATCATCAGAATTTATAATATCATTCGCCTGTTTCGTACATGGGGAAGAAGCGAAGGTTTCCGAATGCCCCGCCTACTTACACTTACGATAATGTGTAGCTCTATGGAAATGTTAACGTATATCTGTTTCTACCGCGTATTTTTCAACGGAAAAATTCGTAAATACTCCTGAAATATAAAGTAAATCGTCCTGAAAAATTTGAAAAAGATCCGCTTCGTACTTTCTCTAAACAAAAATTTGCAAAGTCTCATTTTCATCGTTCTGAACCGATCCCTTCGAGCAACACAGCGAACTGGAAGCCAGAAAGGAATGTTGCAATCATTCCTCTCGACTGATCCGTTAATGTAACGATAAAAAAACAGTCCGGAGACTCCCGGTCGCATCCCGAAAGCCCGTTCCCCAAACAACTTCCCCGCACAATTAAAAGAACTCTCGAATGCTCGAGCGTTTCGAAAACATCTAGTATACAAGCTCCGAGGTGGTCGAACGGTAGTAAGCAAATAATCCAATCAGGTTCCATCGTCCAGGAGGAAGCTTCCAGACCTCGACTCGCTTCTCGGGAATTCTTTCAGCGAGTAAAAGGACGAGGAGAGAAAAAAGCGTAGGAGGCGAGCCGATTCGAGGCAGCAAGATGGAGAGGGGGTCGAGGAGCTCGTGTTTTTCCTCTATTCCGGGTTTCTATGGAGTTCCTCGCGAGTCCTTCTGTGTATACAGCGTTCTTTTCTCCGTTCCATTTCCGGCGCTTTTATAACAACCTCTCTCTCTCTCTCTCTCCCCCCCCCCCATCTCCTTCTCCCACCGTTGGGGCCCCCCACCTTTTCTTTTCCTCTTGTTTTCGATTCCAGCCGAGTTTCATCCCACTCTTCTTCTCTCGCCTCTCGGTGCTTCCATCGTTTCGGTGGTCGATGATTCGCGAGAACGAGGAAGAGGGTACAAGGGAGAGAGAGATGGGAGAGGGAGAAAGTAATTTCCCGTGATTAATAATCCTCTTTCCACGGGCGAACCTCGTAGGAATTACGATGCACCGATACGGCGTCGTCGGCCGACGAGTATCGATACGTTCGATCATCCGTGAAGAAACGCTGCCACCCTTTTGTAATGCAATTTTGCGAGCGCCGCCGGAAGAAATATGATCCCGGGGCGTCGACTCGTCCGATAGGTAATATTTCAGGAGACCCGCTATTTATTACGACGGATTTAATTGGGCCGGACATCGCGGTGACGATAATTACGGAATTCATATTTCAGCGGGTGCGCGCGAGATTGCGGACGCGCCTGGATCGCTGGACACCATCGCGACGTAGATCCAGCGTACAGACCCATCGATCGATGCACCTTCTTTTGTAGATGCAAATATTACCGTCGCAAAATTGAAAATTTGTCGTTTCTCCGCTCTCTCCCTTACCTTTTATCGCGTGTCTGCTGATACGCACGCTCTGGATAATTAATTACTATAATCGAACTTGTGTGCCCATAAATATCCTTTGATATTGGCACACTTGACGGTTTAAGTACAACGTGACCTAAAGAAATCGAACAGTGCAAAAATACTTTTAGAACTGAAAAAATGCTCCATCCTGATTGCCCACTGTGTTCACCTAAAGCTCTCTCTTCCACAAATTGCTAAAAGAGTATGAATATAGAATGAGCAATATAATTTTATACATTCGAAAGACCAACGTGACCTGTTTCCACCAATTCCAGGCAGAACAACACAGCCGAGTACGGAACTCAACCAATTACTGTCAAAAGAGTTTCTTCGAATGACTGGCAATGATAAAAGCTGGTAAAGAAGAGAAAAATAGGTGTTTCAGGTTCATTTCGCGGCGAACCGAGTTATTCAATGATCGAAGCCACGCCGTTGGGTGGGGCGAAAGGTTCTTTGAGTTCGGGGGCCAAAAGATAACGGTAACGAGATGCCTGAATGCCTGTTCTCCGAGCGATTAACTCACTTCGCCCCGGCTAAGTGACACAATTTCGTGGGACCCGGGCTTCGGTTAATTACGCGCCGCGTGAATTAACAAAACCCCGGCGCGCCGTTTCGTCTTGCGGCTGGTACTCGTTCCCCCGGTAAGAAAGTCCCTTTGAGCGCCGTTAATCCAGATACCGTTCTCGGCTGCATACTTCGTTGCCGCTTTACAACGGGCCCCTTTGCCCGACGACGGCGACGAGAGGCACGGGGAGCGAGCGAGAGAGAGAGAGAGAGAGAGAGAGAGACCGGTGCTGCGGACGACAGACCCGTGTCTTCGTTACTAAACTTCGTTACTGCGGGCACACGGCTTTCATGCCTCGGCCTCCCGTTGCCTAACAAAGTCGCCCCCGGTTGCTCGAAGGAATATTCATTCTGTGTTTTGGACGTGGAAGATAAATTCCTCTACCCACCGCAGTCGGCTGGTTTCCTACACTCCAAGATAAGGGAGCTCCTTACGCGGGACGAGGACTATCATCGTTCAGACCAATTTTCGGATCGAGATGGAAGAGGAGAGACGAGGCTAGGTAATTAGGAGGGTAAACAAGATTGGAGCACCGTAGGAGAAACGTTCCGTTTATCAAACGTACTTACAGATTGTGGGAGGAGCTAAGAATAATTGTTACTAGACTGCGGATCTTTATGCGAAACAAAAATATTGTACGTCAATCGTTAAAGAAAAATACAGGAGCCAAGTGATATATTTTTTATTTTCCTAACAATTTTATTAAATTGCAAGTAACACATCGATGTTTCTGAATTTTCTTAATTCTTTCGCTACTTTGAATTTCGCCTACTAGCGAAATTTAGTCACCGAGAAGAAGGAAGATAACCGTTGGCTTTAAAGGAACTGGGTCATCGGAGGCGGGTGCCTTCAAATAATGTTCAAACGTGGTTTTTGTGACCGAGTCGTTTATTCATAAAAGGTGTCGCGATAGCGTCCGGGATAGATCGGTGGTGCGATTGCAAATCTACGACTGCACCTAGATAGCCGCCACAGCTTATTTTCTATGTATTAACAAAAATGGCCACTCCCCTTCTCTATTGTGGGAGGAGCCAAGAAAATTTATTATTGTTGAATGCGCGAATGTTTGTTTTGGGACAGAAAGGAGAAGTAGAATGGAGTAGGAACGGTTGCGTTCATCATCGAATAGACTTAAAGATCGTAGGCGGAGCCAAGAAAATTTATGGTAACAGCAAGAGGAAATTATTGAGAGGATCTAATGAGAATTTATGAGAAGGAATGGTAGGAGGAGCCAAGAAAAATTCGTAGGTGGACACGAAGAGTTATTAGAAGAAATTAATGAGAATTTTCAGGATTGGTCTGCGCCAGTCGGTGGGAGGAGCAAAGAAAAATGTGTAACAGCTGCAACGGAAAATTATTAGGTGGATCTGATGAGAGATTGTGAAATCGATTTGTAAGAATTGGTGGGAGGAGACAAGAAAAATAGTAGGAGGAGCTCGACAGAATTATTACCAGAAATTAGTGGTGATTCTTAACACAAGTCTGTGTAACTTATTGTTAGTGGGAGGAGCCAGGAAAAATGTGTCTCGATAGCAAGAGAAAATTGCTGGGAGAAAGCAATCAGAATTTGTGGGTTGGGTTATGAACAATAATAGGAGTGAATAAAGTGAGCGCGATTAGACAAATTTTGTAAAATAGATTTACAAGAGCTCGATAGAAGATGCTCAGACAAATTTGTGGCAGCAGTAGAAGAACTTTCTAGGAAAAACCATTGAGATTCGAGAAGTTGAGTCTATGAGAGCGAATAGGAGGAGCTTCGGAAAATTATGGGAGGAGCTAGAAAGAATAACAGCGAAAAATTAATAAAAATATACTATCAAAATTCACGAGAGATGCTAGAGAGAAGCAACAGAACATCAGCCAAAGTTTTCTCGTATTAATAAAAACGTTATCGTCAATCCTGGACCAATGACAGCCTCGGAGGAGTAGTGGGCGGTGCCAGACCCAGCCTACTTCCCTTGATAAGCCGCCACGCGTATTTCAAACATCTAAATTCGCCTCATAGGACCGAAATAAAGCCTGCACGCTCTATTTATTACTAAAGCAACGTCCAGACGAGCTGTGCATCCAGTTTTTGATAGCGTTTTGAAATGCTAGAGCGATTTCCGTTGACCGAAACGGTAAACCTCGAAATCCGCGGATCAACGTGGGAAAATGTAGCACTGTCGCGAGGAGGCTCAGGAAATCGAGACATCAGGATTTTTCACGCATCGAAGCCCTAATCCGGGATGGAGCTGGCGCTAAATCAATCCCGGGAATTCGATTGTATCGCCGGGGGCAGGTATGACCGTACCACCGGCGGGCGAGCACTGGTCGAAATTCGGGCCATACGGATTAATTCTAATTCACCGTGGTGCATTACAGTATCGCCTTTAAACGGCGCACAATGCGTCGACTCCGTAACAATTACCTGTTCACCCAGACGCACGTAAACGTCTCTCAGGCGATTCCGGCTTCCATATAGCCGCCGCGACCCTTTGTGTCGGTACGGATACCACGAAATAATGCTCCACGATCTCCGGTCTCTGCGTATCAGCTATGAAAGTTTCCATTTGTGGCGGAAGGGAGGGAGAGAGGCAGAGAGGGGGGGGAGGGGAGAGTCTGTTGATATTGTGCCTCTCACGAACGATAACAACGTATAACTATGCTAAAACTATCAGGAGAACCTGTAGCATTATACGCTGCAAGACGCCGGCCAGACGTAAGGTCTGTTTCTCAAACTTCCGAACTACCTAAATTCATTTTCGACCCTTATTGTGGAACTTGTCAAAACGCAATAAGTCAGCACGTAAAACTCGGCTCATATTCTGGCTAGCCTGTGCTAGGGTAAAATGAAACGAAATCGATGAACTTGTGCGAAGCTCTCACTAAACTGACACACATGTGTCTACCATACTTTTAGGCATTTATTGTAAATCAGAGAAAATATTGCTGGAAAATACAACCTTTCGTTACCTTTACGTAATTGTTAGATTGCGCTACTTGGTTGTATTAATTGGATCTCGACTGATATTACTGTTGAAATATCCATAAATAATTGTGAGTAGATAATGTTTTATTGCCTATGCAGATTTTAATATTGATTATACGAAGAACGCCGATAACTTTGATGAAATTCATCAAATTCGCGTTTCCATAGAGACCAATTTAAAGTACGCGGCGCAAAACAGAGAATTCGTGCTGGTTTCGGTTATCGCAAAACAACAAAAAAAAAAGAAAAATAAACAGAGGGTCACGAAAAAAAGCGCAAATTTACACAAGGATCGGCGATGCACTCGGCGAGAGCCCGAGCGAAATAAACGATTTCCCGCCGGCTCTTTTCTTCCCCCTTCCTCCCCAAACAATTGGAGCAAGCCTCGAATCGGCGACGTGGGTTCGCGTAAATTTTTGGCTCACGTATCGCGATATAATACGTGCCGGCAATATCGATACCCGGTCGCACACACACACTCGCGAAGGGTCGGGATCGGGGCGGGTGTGCGGCCGGATCGCGCTATCAGTTTTCAGCTGCCGGACGATTATGCAAATGCGGAGGGTCGACAATTATTCCGAATTAAATCGAATTCTTAATCGTGACCGGAATTCCCCGGCGGGATCGGTCGGGGTCGCGTCGAAAGTATTGCCGCGGCGTGTCGGGTTTCGGCATGACCGTGTTCGCTCGGCTCTTCATGAGGAATTTTGAGTATTTTCCAGATGCCGTGTCTAACGTCTGGTTGCATTAGATCCGTGGAAAAATACCCTACTTCGGTCACCTCCGAATTCCTGCGATTTTTCGTATACAAAGATACTACGAAGTTGCCTGTTGGTGACTATTCTAAAGTTTTGTAAATTCAGACTCTGCGGAGTTTGAACAATTTTTTCCAAGCTTATTTTTACATAACCTGTTAAAAGAAAGTCTCTTTTCAATGACCTTTCAAACATTGATCACCGATTTGAAATGGAAAGCGAGCTCCTGGTATTAGAATGCAAAAAGAAAATAGAGAATCGAACTGTTTCTGTCGTCTAGAAGAAAATTTGCTTTGATTCGTAAGAAAAATTGACTGTATATTGTTAAGAAATGTTGGAAATAAAAGAAGCACATTATCTCCAATGGGGTTGCCTGTACGCAGAATTCGAAAATGAATACTGCCCTTTTGATTCGTGCAAGAAAGAAGAATGCGTTTATTTATCGAATTTTCGCACCGCTCTCGCCATCACAATTGAAATTTCGCGTGCTCGCTCGCTTTCGCGCGTCTCGCCCCGTTTGATCCGCGCGGCCACAGTCGGCCATTGTTGTATTGTTTCGCAATAGCGGACAATGCGAGCTCCGCCGCGTAATCGTTAGCTACGCGGCGGCGGTTCCCGCGCATTTATTAGCGTGATCGCGGGACGCGTAACGCGCGCGGATCCGAACTTGAGAGCGCATAATCCGCTCGCGCTCCACGCATCCGCCGTTAGGTGATTTCCAAGTCGTATATTCTCGATAACAGTCGACGGGGGCAGCTGTTATTAGCCGGCGACGAGCCGCCGCCATTATGCAAAACCGGCCCATAGTGTTTTGAACAGTAGCTCATTTTGGCTCGATCGAAGCGAAATTGAAGGTGTGCAAACACAGCCAATGCTGTTCCTCCATCGCTAAACAATGGCAAACGACGAACAATCATTATTGCAATTGATATGACGAAGAAGAGGTGATCGATTCGTCAGTGGATCGACAAAGATGAATTTATGATTACTCGGAAAACAAATGAATCAGAGAAAGAATAAAGAATCTCGGACACTATCTTCATCAGAACTTAGTTTTTTCCACTTGTTTCAATTTATGATTGGTTGTATAAAACGTTCGACAAATGTGTGCTAAACTTAATTACATTAAATTGGAAATTAGATTTTCTTTCCAGCATCGTATTTTGACACGATGCTCAATATCATCTGTGGAGAGCACCTTTTCGATTCGCGGAACAATCAATTTTTCTCTGAAAATACTAATTGCCTCCATGAGGAAATAAAATGAACGCGATCGCGCCAGATGTTGAAGAATTTACCAAGATTAGATGTTATTTGTTTGCTCGTTCGAGAATGACGAAACGAGTGTACGAAACGCGAGGGATCGTTGTATGTTCATAGAGGGAGGAGCAAAAGCTTTCCGAATAATAGGATAGTTATTTCGTGACGGTGATCGCATTAATTCACAGTGCGCCGAACAACTAATTAATTGCCAGAAGAGCCGATCGGCTAAACTGAATACGTACACACTCGGGCTATTCTTTCTGATAATCCGTATCACCGTTTCCTGCGGTACAATATCATTGTTTCCGGTTATCGTGGCTCATAATGGAGCCTGTGCGAGCACTAATTACCGCCTCATAATAAATTCCCATTTACAACGAAACATTCCGTGAAACCAGTGAAACTGCGCCGAAAACCAGTCACTCCAACGAGCAACAAGCAGCGGTACCCGACACAGCTTATAAACCCGGCGAGCCCGATGGCCACTTGAATCGTTCTAAAGCCCGGATCACGAACTCTCGTGATTTCAATCCGCGCTGAACCATCTGTATGCCTACAGGATTCACCAGCTGCGGTGGCCCGCGTTCCGCCCGCCAACGTATACCAAATCACCTGCCAAATTATACCAACACACAGTCGAGAAAGTCTCTGAACGCTCCTTGAAGCGACATAACATTTTTTCAGACAGACTCGAGTTTGCTCGGAGATGTTACGAACCCTTATTTACTGTGCCTGTGTTAACACGTTGACTGGCATCACTGGCGTGCCCGTTTCTAGGGGTTTAGTCTTCCACGAGTGAATTCTATTCGAAATCCCATAGGACCAGCGTCGATCGGGCTTTGTGGAACACGCATGGCCGAGGGTTGTTCCGTTTCTAACGTATCGCAACGGGGTCGCGGAAGGGCTAAAGCTAGATCGGCTTTAAGCGGTGCTATGTGAAAGCGGGGATGGCAATAATTGGCCAGTGGCTGGCTCGCGCTGGCCATTCCGGCCGGGCACGCACTCACGGGTTATGTAAATGGCCGGGATCATACACCGCGATACAGGAGAATTAACGTACGCGGCGGAAGCAGCCGGCCGGCGTAATGGCTTAAGCCGTTTACACGTCGTTGGACGTACGGAGCACGGCGCCAGGGCGTCCATCTCTCTCTCTCTCTCTCTCTTTCTCTCGCTCTCTCGCTCTCTGTCTCTCCATCGGTTTCGCGAGAGTACGTATATTTTGCGTGCGCTTTGTGCGCTCGTTTCAACGCGCAACACTGCGCGAGGGAGCGCGGGGAGGAACACCAGGCAGTTTGCCCGCGGAAACGAGCCATCGGGAAGGCTCATCGGCCGCGATTTGCATTTTGCATGCGTGCACGCCTCGACACACGGCAATTTCCCGGGGATGAAGAGAGAGAGGTTTTCGGGTCCGGGCGCCGGGGATTTCCCTCGGAACGCGCGCGAAACGCCTGTTACAGAGCGGCCGCCTCCATTTCCTGGACACTGTAACGTCCTGGAGCACTTCTTCGAACGAGCACGCTCGAATCCCTGCGAGAGCTTACTCGCTCATCCCCTAATGTCCGCGCGGCAGCCCTCGCGAGAATCGCGCCTGCTTGAATTTTCTATTTCCGGCGCAATTGCCAGAGTAATTACTCCCGCTAAATTTTTCAATTCTTTTTCGATTTTCTTCTTTATTTCTGAAAAACTTCTCTGCAGGTTTATTTGTACGCGAAGCGGTATATTTGTGCATGTATACACGAGCTAGTAAATTATCTGTCTCTATGCACGTGGATGACTTTCTTTTAGGAAAGTGAAAACTATTATGGACGTAGTTGTTGCTTTATTCTTTGTAGTTTCTTGATTACTACTATTATTCAAGTTTCACAAAAAATTTAAAAACTGCGCTTTGTAGATACGTGTTAGTTTCGACTTCTCGAAGAAATCGAAATCGATCGGTCCACTTTTAGAGGAGGTATTCTCTTTTGAAGAGGTCACTGTGTATCCGGTTAGATTCGGACCGGACATTTTAGGGTTGGGATCTTAAGTCTTCGTCAGTGGTTTCAGCGGCCCCTAATGGGATAGAACGGATGCCAAAGAGATTCTAACTTTTGATAGACGAAGAACTCCGGATTTACAACCGGCGGGGATTTGTTAAAGAGGAGGATCAAGGCTCTCCTGTGACCCGAGCGCTAATACTTCGGATTACTTCAGTCCGCCGGTGGTTCAGCTGGTCGGGAATGAGTCTCGCCCTGGTCATAAACCGAGGATTGCTAATTAGCAACTGAAACGGGGAAATACCGGGCCAGCTTCGAACTTCGGCATACACCTGGACGACGTCTACGTGGCTAGTGGAACGCTCGCGTGGAAAGTTCTAGCCACGAACGATTGAAATTTATGGAAAACCGTCGGACCAGAGATTGCTGACGAGAAAACACTCTACCTCTAACTTGTTAATATCTCGATCTACCTTTGAATGTGTTCTACAACGAGCGCCACATATTACGGGATTTTCGTGGTCGCAACTTCATTGAAAAATTATCTTTCTTTGCTGAAATTGATTAGACAATTCCGAATAAAATGATTGTACGTTTTAAGTAATTTATTTCTGTCATCATCAATTAGTTTTCTAGATTTGTCTGACTATAACTCGACATTTCTACTTATTGTAATATATGTAAGTATTGTAATGAATCAAAATTGAAGAATACATTATTTGGGATCTATCTTCTTCGGATTTCTAAACATGACCGACTACAACTCGATGTTTCTACTTGCTGTACGTCTGCCTGTTATAATAAATCACAATGGAAGAGTACATTTTCCAGGATCTGTCTTCTTCAGATTCCTGAACTTGTCTGACTATAACTCGATGTTTCTACTTGTATCTACGTGTTATAATAAAACAAAATAGAAGAAGACTAAACTTGGCTGACTATAGCTCGACGTTTCTACTTGGTACAGCATATCTACGTGCAACAATAATTAAAAATGGAAGAACACGCATTCTGAGGTCCGTCTTCCGTCGAATTATAAACTCGATGCTTCCACTCGTAGCTATTTTCCTCACAATAATTGATTTATGGCGACGTTATTGAGAAGCATCCTAAATTACAAGAGTTCACAGTGGAACGGTCCAGTGCCGTTCAGACAAGCGGGCAATCCTGCGTTGAAGGCATTTTAAAATTCGTATACCTGGAGGAGGCAGCAGCACCGTAATAAAAAGTTTTATTTTAATAAACAGAGCAGACTTGCGGGGAAACGACCATTTCGAAACGCGAGCAACATTGTTTCTTATTGTTTCTCATCCGACAACGTTATAAGTATATTACAGTTCTCGCGCCGGTTATGAAGCTCGTTTTGTCTATAAAAATTGCGTGTTTGTAGGCAATTTTGTGGAAACCGGTGCTAACCAGAACATTATGTCCGTGATTAACGGTCCCCGCAAGCGAAAAATAAAACGAGACCGCGTTACCTTTCTATTCGAGTTTATGCTCTATAATTCCACGGAAGTATCCGGCGGGCTATGAACACACGCGTAAACACGACGTAATCAACCGTGATCGGGCGGCAGGAAGGACCACGGTAACAATTAATTACCACGGGATCACCGGGTTAAGCATTCTCGCCGATTATTTCGATAAGACGAGGTCAAACGCGTGCGCGAAAATCGACGGGCGGATTGCAGGACCGCGGATGTTTTATACCGACCGCCATTACTCCATTGTTTACGACGCAACTAGAAACGGAGGCGGCGTCGAAACGAGCAATCGAGGATATTCGCCGACGCAATCTACGCTCCCGCATGCATACAGAGAAGTTGCGAAATCCAGCGGGGACGGAGATCCAAGTTCCGTCAGAAACGGAGGCGCGACGGGTTCCCGGATAATGTTGCCGCTCGAGTAATAAGTGCCGCGATTCATGCGTGCTGTGTTACGCAAATGTTCTTCGCGGAGCAGTTAATCCGCCCCCTTTGTTGCGATAATTCACCCGGCGACGATACACGTGTCCCCGAATGATGCGAGTTTGATCACCGTCGAAACAAAAAGCCGGGGCGTCGAGAGCCATCGCAGTTGCCAATTTCTCGGCTTTTATGCAGGCTAAAATATATATATCTCCTTCGTCCCACAATTTCACACTTTTCCCATAGATTATGAGAGTAATATTCTCTTGCATACGAAATGTCCGATCTTAGAATGAAAAAAAAGTTCTGATAAAAAAATTACAGTCCACGGGTTCACCGTACATCTTTTTAAAGAACAAAGCTGGGTATTCTTTTTGTACAAGTGAAAAGTGAGATTATCTCCAGCTTCGATTTAACACCCTTTAAGTGCACAAGATACTAAACTGTTTTCAGATGTCTGCGAATGCACTTTGTCGCCATGAGTTAATTCGAACGAATACAAAGGGAAATTAAAATAATGATTCAGGATACAAAGAACTGCAAACAGTTTCATTGTAAATTTTTACGAGTTCCTTTGAACATCCTGTCATAAAATATGAATCTGTAAAGGCTATTAAGGGCTTTATCGGATTCCGAATGAAATAAAAAGGTGTATAAAATACAACAAACTTTTAACTACAGTGGAACTCCGATAATCCGACACGCTCAGGACGATGTCGGATTATCAAACATGCCGGATTATTGAACTACATTTGTAACAGGGTAAAAACAGGGGAAATAACTTTAAAAAAAGTGTATACGAAACGGACACCGTAATGTTATTCATTGAAAAATATATATATACATATACATATATATTTAGAGGTCATAATATTATAGGTCGTTGGATTCGGCTTGGCCTCGGCTATCATATAGCAATAATAAAAATATATCATTCTGATATTTTAGATGCTCGTGTTAGGTGAGACGCCCTGTATTATGTACATATGTGTTAGATAAAACTGAAACTATACCGTGTTCCGTCTGCACCAATTACCGATCCGTAATTAACGCGTTCAGTATAACAATTTATTCTAGTAGCAGTCTCCGCAGTTACATCATTTGATTAAAAACAACACACCCCC
Organism: Halictus ligatus; assembly: GCA_028454255.1. Classification (NCBI taxonomy): domain Eukaryota; kingdom Metazoa; phylum Arthropoda; class Insecta; order Hymenoptera; family Halictidae; genus Halictus; species Halictus ligatus. Next base: position 5,482,762 of record CM052139.1, on the reverse strand, counting down.
GTTTTTATGAAATATCGAGCAAACGCAACAAAGAAAACTCATTAATTTCCTGAATATCACAATAACGTGTTACGATGTTGAGTAATAAAATGTCGAAAAACAATTTTACTTTGTTTACGTCAAATACCAAATTGCAGTCGGCGCACGCGTATGCATGTAACGCTGGAAATGAATGCGTTAAATTCCTTTCACTCTACATGTATTTTAAACTCGAAATGAGGATTGAAAAATTGCCAAATTACTGAAATGTTGGTCGACATAATATTTTTTAAATCACGGCATTGACGTTCAGTGCATCAAATCCACGGTCCAGTGAGAATTATTAACCCTTAAGTGGGTATTTAAAATGTAATGTTGCAAGTAAATTATATTTCGCATTATATGTAAATATATCTCTATAATGAGTTAGTCAAATTCCACCTAAATCCGCAAATAGTTACATTACTAATATACATGAAATAATTATTAGCATTGGGTCGGCTCGAATAGTTCATTTCAGGGTTGAGAATTTCTGTCGGCCTAATGGGTTTGGCAAAAAAGAAAAAATATATCAACCTCGACAAAGTTCGGAATTTTTCGGAAAGTCGACAGTCCTTTCAAAACTTTTCCCGTGAAAATGCAGCGATGCAAAGGAATAACAGATTTTCCAAACGTTTTCCCAGTGAAATGTGATTTCGACGAGATTTCCCAGAATCAGGGGAGTTTCTGCTGGCGATCCTCAGTTACGCTCTGTCACGATTGACTCGGGGTAGTTACGTTTAATACGTGACACCTACTCTTCACCGGAAATCTCGTGGTTCCGTGTGGTTTTACATGTTGGAAATGGCCGCGCGAGCAGATTCAATAGGCTACGATACGGACTATGGTCGTATGTCACGAAATTCCGAGCCAACCGAGGGTAGCTTTCAGCGCGGGGATGGCTGGGAAAGTTCAGGACGAGGGTGCGACCGTGCCACGGCAATAATTATTATAATTCCCGGTGTTTCCGCCAGTACTGGTTGCAACACGTCCGCCATAATCCATTTTCAGTCTGGTTAACCCCGTACACACACCCTTTATAATTCTTCGTGATACTACGCGGGCTAACGCTACTTTGTTCTTCAGGATTTCACAGAATTTCTTTCACATACTCAAAAATGTGTAATGTGAATTTTCCATCTACGCTAATCTATAAATACCACCCCCAAGGCATTTGATCCAACAGGATCTGTCACAAAAATTATACGATACGCGAGGAACATTTTAAGGGAAGTTATCATTTTGAATTTTGAAAGGTTGTTCATATGAAAATAGTTATTTTCGGGGTGAAGATATAATGTTTTTATATTAACGTTTTTCTACTTATCATGAAAATAATTTTTCCTATTCTGCGTTTTACAGTAGAACCAAGCACTTTTTTACAATAAAAAGCAAAAATAATGCAGGAACTATTTACTTTCTATTTTTTTTTGTCTTGTAATTTATTTTTCTATAATTTCCATATTGTACTAAACAAACAGTTCTCTATCCTTATTAAAATGGCCACAATTTTAATCATTTGCTCTAAACACTTATCATAAGACTAAATATAGCAGTCATCAGCAAATACTTTCCAAAAACAACAACAGCAGATTGAAGAATAAATGTAGACGATGCTGCACTCACACTCCTAAATCTCAAACGATATCCTCCGCACCCAAATAAAATTATTCCACTCCCGAAGAGAGTATTTTTGTGTTTCTGGGAGGAGCGAACTCAATCAAGGTTATCCAACTTACTGCACCACTCTCTGAATCCATTGTAGACGCACGTGAGTTCGAATATTGAAATATTGATAATCGGGGAATAGTATTTCACTTTAAGTTACGTGAACCGAATAATATCGGTATTTATTAGATTCGATTTAAAATTCTTCCCCGCGAGTTCGATTCGATATCAGAAGCCAAGGGGGTTGAACGGTGCCCGTGGAAACGGGATCTGTAACTCGATTTTTTTCGTCGTCCGTCGGGCCGGCCGATGCAGCGCGAAAATTCGTTCTCTCTGTTAATTTTTAATTAATAGAACGAAGACTGTTGCCGAGTGAAATGTATTGTTTTAACGCGAACAGTTTTCTCTGCGACCGCTGTGCCGGTAGTAAATGAAAAGTTTGTCTTCGCGTGCACACGCGCGCGCGCGCGCGCTCGTATGTGTGTTTGTACGTTCATGTGTGTCAGCATTCCGATGTTTAAATTTAATTAGCGTGTTCACGGGATCGTTCTCTACCGAAAAGTTTTATCTTTCAAGCAATCATTTCCAACAGACGAGCGTTGTGCTCGTTCCATAAAGGACGGGATGCAATCTAGTTTACTGCGAGTATCAGTTATACATGGGACTCACTTAATTGATTCAGAATTAATTGATTCGACGCTGGAAATCAACGAACAACGTGCGCGCAAGCATAAATTGGCAGTCAAAGGCAGGATCAAAGTGCGTAACAAATATGTAATATTACGGAGTTGCTGGTTACGTCTTGTTTGCGTTTAACAAAAATATTCGATCGGTTGTATGAAGCCTTTTGTAATGGAAATCGGTAAACATATTATTTTACGAACACAATAAATTAATTGAATAATAAAAATAGCAATTGAACCAATGCTGGCTTAATAATACAGTAAATAATGATAGCAATTCTGAATGAACCCTATGCGGGGAGTGCCCGGTTAATGCACAGTTTTCCCATAAGAAAAAAATTACAGACTAACCAATAAAAGAGCTTCAACCCCCATACGTTCCTCAGTATGAAAATTCGATAATTTTCTGTTTTCAGAGACAGTGAAACGATCGATTTCTTTCTGTCCGAGTTGTAAAATGTACGTTACAGTATCCTGAAACGTACAGTTACAAACGGAGTGCAATTTGTTGATTAAAAATGTAAAACGTACAAATTATTTTTTAGGGTCGCATCGGGGAAAACCATAAACCTCGAGAGCAATCAAAAATATTTTCGCGTAGCGCAATTCTTTCGCTGTAAACCCGCCTAACTTGATTTTCCAGGGGGTTGGATTACCTAGAAAAATTGCTGAATGTGTTTGTATGGGCCAGACACCGGCACCTGCTGGCGCATCAGTCGCGGAAATTCATGTTCGAGGGGTAGGAGGGCGAAAACATAATCAGACCGATACTCCGCGGGAATTTAGATCGATACGGTGCCACGGACAATAAATAAGATCGGAAAGGGTGGTTAGTCGGGCGCACGCTATCGGATATTCACGTGAACCAAGGATGCACGGCATTGAATAGCGCGAGTCGCGATTTGCATGCATACACGCCGCCCTGTTGCGAAATTCTATGAGAGCCGCGGCGGGGCGGATGGTGGGGGATGCAGGTTTCATCGAACTAAGGCCAGACAACTCGATGAAGATCTATAGGGACGGCCACGGGGGCCTGGGGGGAGGGAGCAAACTCGTTTCGTCGAGTGAAATTGCAGTCGAACCTCGGTCCGCGAAAGTTCCTGACAGAAAAAGATGGAGTTTCCAACTGTCTACGCCGCTGTACCGAAGCTGATGCACCGTGCGCGACGTATATAATCGGCGGGCACCGCCGAAATCGAACTTTCCCCGTGGACTTCGAATTACGATCAATTTGGACCGTCTAATGCGAGGAAATCCGGGCGCGTCGGCCAACTTCGCTAAGAAAATCTCCTCGATAGAATGGTTATGCGAATCCGCGGACTTTACGAGGCGGGTCCCGGGACTCGAAAAATCTTACATCTTAGGTTCTTACCCCCTCTCTCGCCCGTGCCTGTACGCACAGCGGATCCGAAAAGTATTTCAGCCCTAAATTTCCCGTCCTCGAGACAAGTACGTTCTTCGGTAGTTGGAACAATTAGAGCTTCTTTATCCCGAACGTTATCCCTTAGCGGGAACAGAAAAATTACATTTATTGTACGTCCACAGTCACCTTCAAGATTTATCACCTAGCTGTGGATTCTTATGCAAAATGAAAACTGGAACAGTAGCCACACAGAAAATTCTTTCCTTCTTTGATAACATTAACCCTTTGTACTCGAAGCTGTTTTAACCCCAAAACGAAGCATTTCCTATGACCTAGAATATTTCCCTTGTATATATATTTTTATGTTATAGTATATAGTGTTTAGTAATTTATTACATACAAACAAATTTAATAATGTCAAAAATATTTTGAATAACGATACAGCAATTTTTAGTAGCGCCTTACAGTCGCCATTCGAGTGCTAAGGGTTGATAAGTTGAATAATGATATACTGACATTTGTAAATTCGTCTAATCACTACCTCAAATTGAACTAGTTCAAAATTAACTAGAATCAAAATTTGATTTCAACTGGAATCTTTTCGAAAACAACTCCTATCCGCTCGCCCTTACTGCAAGCAGAACCATTGTTTGGCAGCTACAAATACCTAAAAATACGTAGTGCAGTAGCACGAAAGTCTCACATTTGTTTAATGCATGTTCACTTCCGTAGCATAATGCAATTCACCGTTCGCGCGAGTCACCCCTTAAAACCCGCCGGAAGAAACTTTCGAGAGGAACACGTCGCGGAAAAAAGTTCAATACCTCACAAGCTGCCAGGCAATCCAGGCCGATGTGAGCGAACGAGATTATGCTACTGTCCCCATTTATTTCGGAGATACGGAATTTGCCACCCCCCGCGGCTCTACCGCCACCCATTCGTCGAATCGACAGCTCGACTTTCCGCTCGGCGTTCCTGCACTCGCCCCTTCCCCCCTCTACCCTGTTCCCTGTCCCGACGATTTTCCATCGTTGATTTTTTGCTCTCCCCTTCGTGGAGATTCGGGATCCAGGAATTCGGCATGGAACGACGAGCTCGATCCAGGAACGCCATTCGTCAGATCGACAGGTCCGAGGAGGTCTCCGAAATCGGCCGGAAACACTGCGAAAACTGCGAGTCCAAATTGATGGCCTGGATCTAGCAGATTCAAAATGGCACCGATCACGCTCGCGGACGTTCGCTCGACTCCGCCGTCATTTTTGACTTTGTCAAAAGAGTTTTGTCTTTGAACCTTTACCCATTTCATTATACTGGCATGTTTTTGGATGGACTTTGGTTGGACTGCGGTTCTTTATGCGAAATAAAATGGTTATTATTAATTCTAGTTAGCCTATCCCTTTTGCGATTAACCTGCATATTCTTTCCGCGAATATGAATAATTATTAATAATTCTGATCGTTTATACGATTAGAATAGACCAGACTTGTGTGCAACGCGGAAAATTCACGAGGCAGCGTTACCGAATTGGATGAAATAATGAATTACATTATTTTCCGATGCAGCTGCTGCTCGTTACTTAGGAACACGCTTATCCCGAAGGAGGCGAAGCTCCGAGAGCTTGAAAGTTCCCCGAGAACAAAAGTCGAATAATCCTCGCAACGTGCGAACTAGGAAAAGTGTATAATACGAAGTTGAAACGTGGACGAGCCAAGAGTTGAACGCGCGACGTTTGAAACGGAAGACCTTGTAGCTGCAGATTTCTGGCGGAGCGAAGGGGTCAAGAAAGTTCCCGACCCACGACCCTCGCACAAGGGAAAGGATCAAAGGGACGATAATCTCACGGAGGGAATTATCGGAAACTTATCCTTACGGGTGGAACTGTCCGAACGGAACTTTCGCCAGGAATTTACCGAAGACGCCATAAAGGATTCATGAGAGTCGGTGCAGCCAAACTCTTCGGGGATTGTTGAACCTCGTGGACATGGATCGGCTGTCGGACAGCAAAGCCAAACACGTTCTACCGCTGCGCTGGTCGAGTCACCTGGCCCCTTCGCCAAGTTCCAAACCTTATGGCTGTTTATCGTTGCGGGCCACTCACCTGCAAACAGAAACAATAATCGATTAGTTCACGGCGTGTAAACATTGCGAGCTGTATTTCTAAGATAAGCCAGACAGGAGACTACGCGCGCGGCTTAACGATCTATCAATCTATCTATCTTGATCGTTCAACAGCTTTTGGAACATTACGGACCGTAGCTACAGGTTTTCTCAATTAAAAAATTCGTATGCATGCCCGTAAAAATAGTGGTTTTTGAATTCTTTAACTGTGCGCCCCCACTTTGAAAAGTCTAAAAAAATCATATGTTAACAACCACAACGAGATGCTAAAACTGTGAAAATATGAACTTAGTGTCTCGTAACTTCTACGAGAAATCGGCATTTCAGAATGTGTTTATTTTTTAATATTCAGCTTCGAAGCTAAAAATTCTGAAAAAATTCGTAGATGCGCATTCTAGTAGCTAAAATTTGCCTGACTTTTTTTCAAAATTTTCTATTGAAGAGAATAAGAGAAATTAAGGAAAAACTTGATATTCTTTGTCACTCCGTTACTACCCTCCATGTCGACATATAGGGTTGAAAATTGGACAATGGATGTCAATTTGGTTTGGGGGCATTTTTGACCTCCCTATTCAAAGCTAAAAATTCTGAAAAAATTCGTAGATGTGCATTCTAGTAGCTAAAATTTGCCAGATTTTTTTTTTCAAAATTTTCTATTAAAGAGAACAAGAGAATTTAAGGAAATCTTAATACTCTTTGTCACTCCATTACTAGCCTCCATGTCGATGTATAGGGTTGAAAATTGGACAATGGATGTCAATTTGGTTTGGGGGCATTTTTGGTCTCCCTATTCGGCTACACCCTTTGTATAGATACATTTTTGTCATTTTTATAAAGTAATTTAAAATAGTCACTTTTAGCACTCCACAAACCTAGTGTCAAAGCTAAGATAAAATTGCTTTTTGATGTTGAAGCTGTTTACACAACGAAAGGATCAAGCAGCGTAGTAGCCACCGCATTAAATTGCAACCTATGGGAGAGTGTGGAGAACAGAGGACAAAATCGAGAATAGACATAGATGCGCGTATGGAAGGACAACAAAGCGCGGCCACAGGCGATCGCATAAAATCCACAGTATGTCGACGAATTAACCGGCGGTTTCTAAACAATGCTGAAGAGCGAATCGCGCAGCATTGAAACGGTTCGAGACCACTCTCCGCCGCCATTCTCCGGCAACTTGACAAACAAACAGAGATATAGTGGACGGCCAATGATAGAGCCGATCGATCCGGGGATCGGCGAGCGTCGACTTCAATCTGAATTTCGCGGCAATTAACGGCGGAAGACTGTCTCTCGAAATTATGAAGTCCTCAGCGGCGTGTTGCGGCCGAGGTCGCGACGGGAGGAGAGAAGGGAAAATCTGCGAAACTCGCGATCGGCTAGCGGGAGGAAAGGAAAAATATAGAAACAGAGCACGCGTGTTCAATTCGGCGCGAAGTGCGGGGAAAAACGGCCAGCGAGGAAATACCGCTCGGAGCCATAACGCCAATAAAATCCCCGCCGCGAAATCGCGGATCAAGTGGCCCGTTTATTTTCCTTTCGACGAGAATCTGCCGGAGCTGGGTCAACAAGCAACGACGCGACGAGACGAGACGAGAAGAGACGAGACGCGTCCGTGGAAACCAAGCAACGGCGAACGCCGATGGAAATGAAATCCGTCGTCGTCAAGAAAAAGATCCATTGATCCGCGGACCCGGTTGTTTGCGGTTCCCAAAGCAGCTTAAAAAATGAATAGCATCTGCTATCTGCGTCGAATAATCCTCCGCCGTCGAGGCGGTTGCCGGATCGGTCGAGTGTTTCCGGAAATTCCTGGGAGCGCCACTATAATTGTTCGGGTCTCGAGAGCAGCGTCGAATTCGACGGAATTGATCCGCTTCGAAATACCGGACCCCGATACTCAGAATTTTCGTTTTTGCGCGCTCCGCACCGCGGAAGAACGATTATTCGGAATTACGTCGGTCTAAAGAATTGTCGAAACGGTGAAATCTCTGGAGGTTTGTTGATTCATACGTTTACGAGAGTTTCTCGTTTACTTTCATGCTCTGAAGGAAGTCGAATGGATTTACCGAATATCGTTTTTCAGATCGAAGAAGCTCGGAATTTTTGTGAAACGTTTTACGTTAATTATGACTGCGAATAATATAACGTGTATAGCGCAGATATTTTTCAGAATTTGCGCTGTACCCTAAACGATTATTGTTGGAACGCGGAAATCTATGGGAATTTGTTCGCTCGTATATTTATGAAGAGCATCTCGTTTACTTTAACGCTTCGAAGGAAGTCGAACGCGATTTTATGAATATCGTGTCCGTTATAGGAGAAGCTCAGAATTTGAAAAGTTAGAGCGTAATTATAACGGTAAATAACAACCTGGATAAAAGTTCAATTTTACGCAAAAATTGTTGGCACCTAGCGTGTTATTTGAGGGCGAATAGCTCGTTATTGCCGCAAAATCGAAAATCGTGTTTCAAAGCGCGAGATAAATATTTTGCCAAATTTTGATGGCAAACCTCAATTTATTATTCTGGTAATTTCCGACGAAAACTAATCGTGTATCCAATTAATTCCAGGAGAACATTCTACCAAAATATGCCCACCGCGCATACATGTATACAAAGTAATCACGTTCAAATTACATTCTCTGAAATACTTTGAAATCTTTGTACAAAACCATATAAAAATGTAAATAATTCTTTCAAACATTTCTGGCACCGATCGCATTCAAGTTTTAATCCTTCAACATTATTCGGTTCGCGAATCCCGTACCGCCGCTATCGAAACAACATCGAACACAAAATATTTAAATAACCGGAATAATTGAAGCAATACCAACACTGCCAGGCTATTTGGAGGAAACTTCGAACGCTTTGAAAAATTAAATCGCCGCAGATGACCGACCCAATTATCCCGAATTAATGAGCTAATTCACGCCGTTCGCTCCACGATTTAAAACGTGTCTAAACATTATCGCCATACTTCAATTATTATTAAGCCATCGTTTTCCCTTGAAACAATAAAAACGATTTAATTATATCCAACTGTGCGAAAATCTATTAGAAGTTTATTCCGCGCTGAAGAATCGTGATTGTTTTCGATCATTATGAACAATATCAACACGTTAGCGCTACGCATCTATTTATTTCGTATGGAGTAAATTTCACCTTGCACGTATTTCGTATGGATTAAATTTCACCTTGGCAACCCAGAAATTTTTAACTTTTTATAATCCTGTACATCTTCACAAGAAAATGTCAAAAATCGACGTTTGGAGGCGAGGAATTCACTGGTTGAAAAGTTATGCGTCAAATTCCTAAAATCTACAAAAATTTTCCACACTTTGTAATATCATGTAAATATAACAATTATAAAATTTCTTCTCCTCAGCATACTTATAAGTGACTTATATGTTAAGTACAAAGACATAACAATGTATTATTGTAATTATTAATGTAATTACAATATAATATCTATGGTCGCTAATGACCTAGATGTTGATGCGACCTGTATAAATAAAAAAAAAAGATATGCGTGTTTCCATGATTTCCTCGCAAGACTAACCATATATTCACACTGTGCGTCATCTCTTGGAACATTTGACCCCCACAAATTTTTCGGAAACCTCTCTCTTCGTTCTACCAAAAGTTCACCGAACTATAGATGAGCCGCCCCCATAATCGCCTAACGAAATCGCCGAAATCCAATATTATCCCGCGCAACCAATAAGCCGAGGGGGTGGGGGGGCGTTCCTTTCATCCCGGGGCGAAAGTATCTCGTTTGGATCGCGATCTCTTCCCGCTTTCTTTCCCCGTGATTTAATTTGATCCGCTCGCGAGGCTCGATCCCCGGAAGCGCGGTCGGAGAACAAGCTCGGAACGGCTTCAGTAGCTCGTTGACCCTGTTCAGCGCCGAAACTCGGTTGCACGTGTACCGCGTCGCTCTTTTCCCAGTTAATTTTCGACTTCGCCCATCCCCGACGATCGCTACCAACGCGAGCCCATCCCCTTTATTTATCCACTCTCCCTTCGACCGGCCCTTTTTCACGGTGTTTGCGCCCCTTACCGCTCCCTTACGCTCGACCGACAAACGGCCGAGGCAACACGCGAAGATTCCCTGCCAACTCACATACTAACCCTCCAATCGTTATTTCCCTCCACCCTCTTTTATCTACCGCCGCTGTGGAAACACGCGTCGCCACGCCATTCTTTTTTATTAACCCTTAACCCACCCTGGGAACGGCAAAGTTCTCTCAGAAGGTACAGCAGAAAATTATCAAAAGGTGACTGGAAACAGTGAGTCGTGTCTAAACTAGGATTATTTATTCGTTCCACATCGAATTGTTAGGATATGTGCCAGTTTAATTGTAAATTGAGCTTTATTTTGAAACGGCTTTAGGTAGCAACGGAAGTGGAAACTAGAATAGTCGCCGATGAAAATAGGAGGTCGCTGATTAGATTTTACTGGAGCCGCAGAAAGGATTGGCACATTAAATTTCCAATTTTTTGAAAATTGCACTGATATTTACTCGTGCAATTGTTCAAATCGCTTAAATCTGGTAACAATCGAAGTTATCGCCCGAAAATCGTGAGAAACTGACATTTTTACTACTTCCAATCATTTGTAGTTCCTAGCAACATCCATCAATTAAAATGGGATTTTCAGCATGCGTATAACTCACGGGGATCGACAAAACATATTTTTCAAATTTCCATTGCGATCTTTCAGTCGTAAATACAGTTTCGTCAAAATTTGTATTGTTCGTCCTCTATTGAACTAATCCTGCTAATTTCGCAGGAAGGCGAAGTCGTTTGATCCGTTTTTAATTTCGTCGTTTAAAAAGTAATGTTATTCCTGCGACCGCTATTATAATGGAATTCATTCATTAATGGAGTATTTCGAGTGTTGGGTTATATTTTGTTTAACTCTGTATACGAGAGCTTGTGCCATGTATTTCGAGAAATATATTTCAACGAAAAACGTATGAGAAAAGTTGACAATGGACGGGTGGAATCTTCAGATTCGTAACCCATCGCGGTACGTTTTACGGGCAACAGTATGATCGAATGAGAACCCAGCGAGGACACGTCTTTACCTCGTTTCATTGACGAGACGTGGTTGCGATACAGCCGCCAGATTTAAGCGGGCAATCTACGAGACGGAAACGTGACGAAGAGCGTGCCCGAAAAGTGGCAGGCTGGAGATAAGAGAAAACGAGGAAGGCTTGGGGAATGCACGACGCTCTGGAAACTGGTTTTCTGTGGCCGAAATGCGATCCTTTTAAAGTTAATGCATCTACAAAATTATTTTTTATAAAATATACCAGCCCTCGAAAACCACGAAAACCTTAATCAAAAGTCGGAATTATCACAATTAAGATGCAACGAATTGTTTTAAGCGTTCGTTATTAGTCTGTTGTAATGCTTACAACATGTGCAGATTTGTAAAATACCAGAAGTCGTCGACATTAAGATAATCTAATGACATTTTGATAATCTAGTGACATTTAGTTTTTCTAATGTTGACTGTTCCAGTCGACCACACAAATTTCTTCTTCACGTGAAGGAGATTTTGTAAAGCAAGCTACGGAGATGCAAATTTGCATAAAGATCCACAGTCTACTTACTATAGCACATCAAGACGGCAAGATTTTATTACAACATTACGGGCACGAGCAGGTGTTCTTGTAACCCATGCACAAACACTGTAAAGTTTTTAATGATTCGAACTTTGTAAAAGTTCTGAGCAACGTGCTTAAAAGTAGTACACGTCGATTTCCTCATATGAAAGCTCAGATAAATATCAAACGGAGCGTGTAAATTTTAAGTGCTGCTTCCTGAAACTTTTCAACCTGTTTCGCCCCGGTCGACTAAACAGTCTTGCGTGGAAATAATGATGCCAATTAGAAACACGAATATAATGGAACGCTTCAGGGAAATGCAAAAGTTATATTTTATAATATACATATAAATATATATTAATAATACAAAGCTTACAAGTCATTATCTAGGATTAATATTGATTCGAGAGAAGTCTAATGAAGACGCCGAAGAGTTAGACGAGGGTCAATTTTGACCCACACTATAAAAATCGTCTAGTCCTTACTCAATATCTGCAGGTTAATTGACTGACGAGTGCCTAAGAAGTATTATCGAAAATGTTTCAAAAAATTGATAGATGCGAACTATTCCAAATGCCCTGAATTGTCCGCCGTTCGACGGTTAAACAATTCGGAACTAAGGTGAGGCACGACAGACGAGAGGTACGATAATTACATTTTTAATTGTATTTCGTCGGTATCGTTTGTATTGCTTATATTCTGGGGAAAAAACTGGTCTGAAAATGTTTTTAATTTCGGCCACGAGGTGTCGTTTTCCAAGCCACAGTGGTATAGTCGGAAAATAAACTGAAAAAGAGAGGACGTGGGTGAATTGGAAGCGACGCCGAATCTGCGGGGTAGTCTGGCCGCTCTTTTCGCCTCTGGTTCTACCATTTCCGGGACGGGGAGGCTGCAGATAAGATATTGGCCCGGTGAGGGTGGCTTCCGGTTGCGGCTCATCTGTGACGGAGGATGGTGAACGCGGTCCCGATTGAAAAGAACTCTCGCGCCAAGAGGGAGTGTACGAAGGGGGGTCGAAAAGAGGCTGCCATTTTCGACGGATAGAAAAGCTAACTGGAGAACTCTCGCGCTCGCCGCGAACGCGAAGATACCGACCGGATTAGGGCGTATGGATATATGAATCCAATAATCCTCGAAGACCGCGATGGAGCTGTGAGAAACTCGGCTTGGCGAAAACTACCGGTGTACTTCCCTTCCTTGCTTTCTTCTCTGCAGGTGTGCGAGAAAGTTTTGCGAATGACACGAGCAAGAGTAATCTTCGAAACTGGAACTGTCGAGCCCTAAACACGACCGGTATACATATACTGATTCATGGTAACGAGGACATTGCATTTTATTTATACAATTTTTATTACAAGTCTCAGGGAAACGTTTCTAAAAAGCTTCTATCTCGATCAGAACAAGCGGCAGTGAAGTTGAAATTTATCGAGTTTGAAAAGTAACACTATTTTGAAAGTTTTCTAAGTTTTTTCTTCATCAAATCCGAAGTCTAGCAATAATAAATGATCGAGAAGAACAGGAATAAATATAAATGAAATGACAACTGATGCGATACTCCAAAAAATCGTTCACACAAATTCTCAGAACGAAAAAATCATAGATTTATTTATAGAAAAGCGAGTGCCCCCTCGGATAGTATTTCACGGTTCGAATAAACCGAGAAAGGGCTGAAGTGGCAAGGTTCGCAGCGCGGCGGAGTGGCCCAAGGCGAGAGGGGTCAAGAGGAGCGATATCGGGAGAAAACTAAAATTGATAAAACCATCGGAGTCGAGTCAAATCGGAAAGATCGGAGGACAAAAGTGTGGGGACCGGTCGAATGGGATTTCAGACTCGCGACTACTGTTTCAGGTTTTCCGTGGCGCGGCGGATAAAAATGTGCGCCATCCAGCACGTATTTCCGTTACAGACGGAGGAGGCTGGAGGTAAAAGACGAGGCGAGGAGGCAAGAAAGAGCCGCGGATAAGAGGGACGAATGGCTCGAGAATAAACTGGAAAGGACCGAGAGACGATACACGAGTGCGCTCTCCGCTTTGCTCCGCTTTGCTCTGCTCTACTCTGTTCTGTTCTGCTCTGCTCTGCTCTGCGCGACTCGGCTCCGCGTGGACTCTTCGGAGGCTGGTTTCACGGTGAAAGAGGGTTCTCTCGCGGCGAGCTATCGAGGACTGAGCCAACCCTCTTGTCCCGCTATTTGCGAGCCGTGAGCAGAACGGACGGGACGGAATTAAATGGCAAATTGCGGCGAAGAGAAAAGTGGCTACATCCTCGTCCGACCGACGGGAAAAAGTCAACGGGAGCACCGATACCACCCAGAAATTGTAGTTCGCCCTAGAACCGCGTTATGGCGTCCGGCGAATTGCTCATTGAGCATGGTCGACTCTGAACTGGCAGGCTTTGATCCCGGGACACGAGAGAACGTGCATTCACGGAGTTATGTACCTTTAAATGGTTGGACAATCAGAGAAACTCAACAATCTCTTTTAATACATACAATCATGCTTCTTTGAAACTTCAATGTACGTATACATCTTAATACGTGAGGTTCGAGCAGTGTTCCCTGAAAAATTCAGCTAAGTATCTTGAACTGAAAGGACGTTCCACAATTTTTAAGAAATCTGTGATTCGGAGACAAGAATTTCTCAAGGGGTTGCTGCACACTTTCGAAAAAGATTTTTGTACACACAAAATTACGTTTGTTTACACAATTGATAGATACCATTGTCAGTGTTCGCGTGATAAACGCAACTTTTCAGTAATTTTTCCGTATTAATCGAACCGTGCAACCTGCAACTCGGAAACAATGCGATCCAACATAAAAGCAACGCGTCTACCGCGACTCCATCAAGACTCGATGTTCGTCTTAGTGCAGAATCGTGCTCGGAAATGCCGGGAACTCCGAACGAAACAGCCCGGACGTTCAGAGCCCCAGATTCCGTGGTCGGTGAAACATCGGCAGTCGATAGTGTATTAATTACACCGGCGCCGGATTCGTTTTCGATCGAAAGAACCGCAGAGAAGGTCCGGCGACGTGCGGCAGGCGGGCCGAATCCGGGTTTAATTAAATATTCCAGAGGAATCTCCATACCGTCGGGGATTCGATGGATCGACTCTCGCAACGAATCATCGGCCGCGGGGAAACGGAAAGGAAAAAGTTCTGGCTTCGACGGCTATCCCTCGAGCGCGGCTATTTTCTGGCGCATGTGCATATATGTATGCATGTATGCGCCCTCGGTACATAATGCAGTATGCAAATTCCGGGGGGCCGGCCAATGCTCGCCAGCCGGCTACCTTTTCATCCCCTTCGCACTTCTCCGCCCCTCCCTCACCGTAGCTTACGTTCGTCCACCCTCCGGCCGTGCGTTTCTTCCACGTTATTAACTCTGTCTAAGGTCCGCAACCCACTTTTTACCGTGAACAGTAGAATCGACTTCGAGCTGAATCGCGACTCCATTTCACCCCCTGATCAATGGAGCCCCGATCTCATTTATTTTCGCGTTCGCCTGTCTACTCTCTCGATAATAGAACAGAGGATATTGACATTGTTAGGCGAGAAGTATTGGCATTTCCGGAGGAAGAGTACGCGACCTGACAAAAATATCTTTGAATTCATTCCTGTACTAGTATAGTACGGTACTAAGCCTTAACTTCACCTTGGCAACCCAGAAATGTTTAATTCTTTCATATACAGGGAGCGGCCTAATAACATGTACAAGCGGACACGAGGTGGTTCCCTATGAAAAAATAAGAACAAAATAAGGAATACAATTTTTTCATTTAAGGCTTAGTTTCCGAGAAAATCGAGTTTGAAAGTCCAATGCGTTGATACGGTGTCACGGCTAAGTTACGGTTCGTCGAGCAACGTATAACGCGTATCGTGTTTGCAAACAATGATCTGAGATTTCTTCTTGTGTCTTATGTGCCTACGCAGTTAGTTTTCGTTTGTCTCACGATGATGTACACGAGCTTTAGGAGCCTGTAATGGAAATTACCGTGACAGCATATCTACGCATCGGATTTTCAAACTCTAAACTAAGCCTTAAATGAAAAAATTTTATTCCTTATTTTGTTTTTATTTTCGCGTAAGGAATCACCTCGTGTCCGCTTGTACATGTCATTCAGCCGCACCCTGTATAATCCTGTACATCTTGACGAGAAAATACCAAAAATTGAGGTTTTTGAAGGCGAGGAATTCACTGGTTTGAAAAGTTACGGGCGTTTAAAGTTGCGAACGGAACCAAAAGAAAAATGGCTCTCGAAGCTAATACACTCGAAACAATGGGAAGCGTAAGGCGTGCATGAATTCGCAGGCGATCCCGCCCGGCAAACAATTTGTTACACTCTTCCATTTTCATGTGCGGGACAACTGTCCAGATTAATCGAGCAGTCTCAGGTGCGGCCATTTCCATCTCGATTGCTCGGTTCAGTTTCCATCCCGGCCGGCGTACCCCGGTCCGCCGCCGCCTACTCAGCCCCTTTTATTATAGTCTCTGATCTCCGTTCGCCCCGTTGTCTTTCTGGAGGATTGCGGCGCGGGCGCGGGCGCCGGGGCGCGTTTCTCCCTCGCTTTTAATTACTTTAATGAGTCCGGGAATTAATTCCGGAGCTCGCGGGGGACCGACTGAGCCTCCCTCTCGGACTCCATTTCAACGGGATTTGGTGCTGGCGGGCTTTGACTCGGCGACCCGCTCCTCTCCTCTTCAACCCAGATTTCTTTTCAGCGTCGAGCGGCGCGACGCGACGCGACGCGTTTCGCGGCGATTAATCGAGGTTATCGAGCGCTGAAACTGATTAAGGGAAACCGCCTTCAACCGAGGAAAATATTTTCCGTCCCAGTGATCGTTCGCCACCCCTTGTCTTATCGCGCTCCCGCCAGGTAGCCATGGTGGTCCACCGCCGCACACCCCGCGATATTTTATCGAGACCTTCGAGAATAACGATTAATTGTTTCCATTATCAGCTGCCAAAAGCGTCTCGCCCGGAGTTAATTAAATCAGAGTGCGCTGCAGGTGAGTCGGAACGAGGTGGAAAAGAATCCGGGGTGATGGCGCACTCTTCGCGTTCCATTTCGGGAAACGCGCGGACGGGAAACGGCTCGTGCAAATGTGCAACGCGAAACCCTCGCGTGCTATTTTATTTAAATGATCCGGCGGCGAGCTGCTCTTTTAGCGGCGTCCCAGCGTTCCCGGTAGTTTTCCGCGCGTAGAGGACACTAAAAAGAAATTCGGGGCGCTTTGATTGTCCGTAAGTCGGCGAGTTTGCAGCACCGGATCTCGCCGGAATTTTTGGTTCGCTGCGGGGATGATGCAACGGCGTAAATTTTTCGATAGATTCGGTAAATTTATGGGAATTCAAGTCCGAGCAGAATTGAATCCGTCCGACAAAGGTTCTGTTAAATGTAAAGCAGACATCAAGCATTCGTTCGTAGTTTTTAAATTTTTGTTGTTCTGTTACTTTTCCGAATGAACATTGAAGACGACGTGCCACGTGTTTCGTCCAACAATTTTCCATGAAAGCTGTGTAAATCGATAATTCATCTTCCACGGTAACAATCACCTTAACAATTGTCGGGGAGAAATCATTGAACCGAACCTCAACCCTTAAATACACAGTTCCTCGGAGACGACTTCACAGGTTATCGATTGGTAAAGTTAAAATGACGTAACAAAGAAGAAGACCGTACTTCGTCGTGTACCCGGTAACATTTCAAATAATCTAGATGAACAATTCGCCTATCACAATAATTGTCCAACAATACCCGTTATTGAATCCAATACAATATATAATACACGGCCTATTAATTACCTAGAACTGAAACTGCAATTTATCCTTTCACATCAAATCGTACAAACTGTTGTTATTAATTAGTTGCAGAAACCGATACGCGATATTGGAAATATCTCTTGTTATTGTATCGACATACGATCACATAAAATAAATATTATGTTCTTTTTATAACAGAAATATACAACGTTTATTATCCATTTATAACAGCTTAAAAATCGCAACAAATTTTGTAAATTTCTTCCTTAGAAACCGCGAGGGTTAGAATCGTGATTTTTCGTCTCGTACGCATAAAAATGAGTAGCAACAATTGATACATTCAACACGCCTCACCAGTATTCTGCTAAAGAAGCAATTACGCTGGGGAGTAGCGGTTTCGTGGAGCAGTAAAGAGCAAAGTCGGAGTGTTTGAAACCTCGGCCATAAAAATGCGAAACAACGGCGCATCAAACGCGGCGCTCGCAGAAAGCACGGCGAACGAAGATTCTCGGAGACGTGCCGGTGCGCGCTAATATATCGCGGCGCATTTCGGTGGGCTTGGCAAACGATACCAGACGCTTTTCCACGACAATTTCCCGAGCATCTGGGATTACCATATACTCGGGGGTCTCTCGCGCGAAACCGCTGCTATGTATACCCCGACGTAACTGGCACTGCCGGTGACGGTATCCATTTTTCTTCCGCGTCTGGCCCCGCGGTACGACTATCTTTATTACCTGCGAACTTCGTTGAACAGGTCTGGCCGTGGGCGGGGAACAGTTGCGGTGGCGAACAATGAATTACACGCTAAACAACGGTGTTGTCTCGCGCATCGGAAAAATTACGAGAAAGCCGAGGGAAATTTACTTAGACGCCCCGGCGCGGCGGCTACCTCGCCTTCATCCTTCTCGCCCCGGTTCCACCCTCCCGCCGACCGTTTCGGTTTGAACAGGTATTTACGGGTTCGCCGGTTTCCTCCGCGGAAAGATTATTTATCCGGGAATTTATTTAACGGTCCGATTTAACGAGCTCCGTGTGGCTACGTCAGGTGTTTCTCATTGTCCGGGGAGATATGACTCTGTCTTAAACACGCGCAGACAAAAGACGTGGCTTCCCGCGACATCCAATTACGGAATCTAAAACATGCCCCTGCATGTTAAATAGTTATGCGTGTCTCAAATAGATGAACTCAGTCTAGGATTATTTACTAAAAAGAATTCTCAAGCATTTCACTCGCCCGGAACTGCTAATAAACTGCGAAATGCCGAAACATTTTATTCCCCAGAAGACGCCGATGAAACACAAAATATGAAAACAGTTTGCTGCCTAGAAAATGCTCATAAATTGCAAAATACAGAGACATTTTGCTGCCAAGAAACCGCTAATAAATTGAAGATACAGAAACATTTTGCTGACCAAGAAATACTGAGAAGTTTTCCGATATTTTGCCGCACAGAAAATGCTAATAAATTGCAAAACACAGAAACGCAATGTTCCCCAGAAAAAGCTGATAAATTGCAAGATATCGGCTAACATTCTTCTTTTCTTTTCATTCATCTTTTTATTTATTTTATTAATAGATTGGTCATAAAATGAAAATGTCTCAGCCGGTGTGAAAACTTTGGAGAAAGCCAGCCTTCTATCCGTGTCAGAAAGATGCATTGCTGTCTCTAAACGATTTCCAAAGGAGATATTGCAGCCGCAGCTTCTGTATTCATCCAGACACGGTTCGAGGAAGCTTGGCAGCCGATATGTGGGTAAACGAGGTTAGAAAAATGTGGATGTCCGAGATCGGAAATTCGTGGCCGAACACTGACCGTCCCACCGTGCCAACGGGAAACCGTTCTTCTGCCCGAAAGGAAATCTTTCTCGTTATCGACTACGGGAGTCCCCACGTCCAATGAGTTGAAAATGGAGCGAGAACGCCACCAGGTTCTCGATTTTCATTCCGATCGCACGTCCTCGTCGTTTATGTATACCACATGAAATCATTCCAATCCCCGGGGGATCGTGCAACTTTCGAACCCGAAAAATTTAATAGAAGAACTTTCGACCTCCGTCGATCCCAAAAATTCTTTTATTCGGTCCGAAACTCGATAAATAAGGAGCTTACGTTCCACCGACGCGAGTTCGTTATTTCCTCCAATTCCGTTTCCTTCTTAAAATGTTTCTCCAAATAGAAATCCACAATAGAGTCACACAGATTCGTACTGTTTACAATTTTTTTCCCACTGATGCAAAAATTCTTTTAGTAAATTACTGCACAATTTGTTGTAGTTGCAATTATTTTCTATTTTCGATAAAATGTATTTGCTGCTTCAGCAATGCTCTGTGCATTGAAATCTTCCTTTTCTTAACAGCTTATTTTTGTACAATTCTACCAACATAATAAGCTAAACAGTAAAAACAAATGAACGATGTACTACAAGAGCAAATATTTATTCCCCAGATTGATCTTAATATACTGTTACCAATATTTACAGAACATAAATAAATATATAGTACATATAATTCGTGTGATTGTGCGAAGAATTACGTAATCCAGCGTATTTTCCGAGCGACAAAAAGAATAAAATGGATCCAGGTGCGTTCCCGGTAATCTATAAAGTTTGTTCGGACGACGCGACGAAATTCTCGAATGAATAATTTGAAAATCATGGGCGTAGCGTCGATCAGGACGTGTAACTTCCCGAGACACGCGTCTCCCGAACTCGACGCCATCGCCGCCGCGGAGATTGCCGTGGGTACACGCGCGATGCATCATTCTCAGTGCACGGCCTCATCGGAGCTATCTATCTTCGAAACTGCCGAAGCCGAGGTAATCTAAAGTGCCGAAGGCAACCGATAAACGCGAGCTCCTCGTCTAAAATGCGAAACCCGCTGCTGTCCCTTCTAACAAGACCGATAGAAACACCGATTCCTGCTGATAACTTGAGCTCGCCCCTATCGCAACTTCCCCGGCGACGGGATACTTCAACGAAACTTCGGTTGATGCGGTAACTTTACATCTGTGTTACGTCCGAGGCCATATACCATCAACTATAAAGAACGTAAGCCTGCAAACAACGCTACATTACTAGGATAACCGGACCCGGCTCGATTTTTAAAAATTTCTCATCACGTTCATTACGATGCCCTGAAGTTGAATTTTTCTGTATTTCCATTTACAAATTACTCGTAATTGTCATTGTCCTTTATTTACTGAGTTGTTGCATATGAAATTTCCGATTTCTGAATGCTATCTTCAGTTCTCGTTTACTTATTTCATTTTACTTTTAAATATACAGTAAAATCTTGATCTAAACCTCGGGTCCGTGTTGTGACATAGATCGTGTAGGACTACTGTTGTTTTGTGACCGCGCGGAACGTAGAAAAAGACAGCGCCATGTTCACACTGCTCGAACTAGGCGAACTGACTAAGATCGTGCAGCAAGGAATATTTACTCGTTGATTTTATTTCTATTCGAATTTCAGTTGCGTTGGTTTCGTTACCTTTATCGAAGATGCTTTTCGATACGATTGGGAATTCTTTAGTGAAACTGTACGCTCCTCCACGGTATAGCGTTACACTCGGAGGCCGCTCGGTGTCGCACTACCGGGCACCGGCGAAACTGCTCCGAATCCGAGAACAATCGAATTCGAACGCAGCGAGAATAAGAGAAACAAGTGAATTGCAACGCTTCTCTTCTCTTTAAAGATGAGAAAGGTGATAATATCAGGTGGATTAAGTCTAACATAAAATGATTCACGAAGTTCATAATTATTAAAGAACACACGGAGGATTCTTTTTAATCGGAAGCAATAAAAAATGAGTTAACATATTGGCTACCATTAGAGAATCTTAAAGAATTTTACATAATCCTCGCACCGCAATTGAGTATCCTGCCAACCTTTGTGCAGTTTTGGAAGTCGAAGCAATTAAATTAGATATCACTGTACAAAAACTGATCGATCCACCTCTAACGTCTTTCTAAAGGCTCCGAATTCCTTCAGCTTCTCTCCGAACGGATCTAGCAACGATCCCCATAAGACCCGGGACGCCTAGCAGCTTAGACACCTGAACTTCCGTATTTTTAGTGGCCCGTAACGCGGAACTGTCAAACTTGTCCCCGCTCCTAGGATCCCCTAGAATCCTCGAAGTTCTCGGATTACGCACATCTCGAAACTGGAAAGATCCACAAATATACATACGTGTATAGATGTATATATCGCCTATGCAAAGTTAATCTATCTATCCCCGGGGAGCACGTATCGCTTCCGTATTGCATCGGCGCTGGTTCGCCCTGCGGAGCTTGTTATTGTCAGGCGAAGGACTCCTCGTGAATCCTTTTAACGACGTATTCCGGATAAGGGTGTTCCTGGAATACCGCCAATACCTGATTTCGCCCCCACCAGTCCCGTTCTCTGGCCTCTCTTCATCCCGCGGCGAATCAGGAAGGAGGAGAAAGATTGAAAGAGGAGGCCGACGCGTCGCGGGCAACGGAATTCGAAAAAGAAAAGCCACCGGTTTCGTGGCTGACGCGACGAGCCCGTGCCAAAAGGAAACCGTTTCCCTCATTCGGTCCCGTTGCAGGAACCAGCCACGTCCCGCAGGAATCGACTATGTCAACCGTTCATTCGTCATACTCTCGTCCCAGGAATCGTGGTCACCATCTTGGTCCGGTCTTTACTCCGAGCTGTTGACAGAGAGTTAGGCTGAATTTTATAATTGCTCCAACCCTCTTCACGCAATCCGGGACCTAAATTAAATGGACACCTTTTAGAGACTTTCTTCAAATTAGACATGACAAACTGAGTTTCTTTTTTGAGACACGTTAGAAGGATTCACCGGCTAACGAGTGAAAGAAATATTTTTGAAATTTCTCGGAATTTCGAAGAAAATCGAAAGGTCGCTATCTGTGATGGGGTCGACGGATCCAACCAACAATTTTTGGGAGTGAAAACAGCTGTGAGAGCAAAGGAATAACTAATTCACGGAAACCGGCATCCTAGGGATATTTATTTAGGATAGCAAAGGCTCCGGACGCGTTCTAGGCTCGGTTGTGAACGCACAAATCCGCAGTCTATTAATAATTCATCCCCTAATCAAGCCCTAATTTCAGTGCTGGACGGTTCTCCGACAAGTTTCCATTTCGCTGCGGACGACAGTCGATCGAAGTCGATCATCGGGAGTCATCGGGACCGAAAGTTTCGGCTTGAGTTAACGCCTTCGTCAAAGCATGGAGAGAGAGAGAGTGAGTATTTGTGTGTGTGTGTGTGAGCGGGGGTGGCAACCCGCTGGTAATTGGCAGTGCTGCCTTTAGGATCCTTCGTGGAGAGACCCTCGACCGAAGTGTAGCCCCGATAAGATATTTCTGGCGCGTCGCCAACCCCCGTGATATTCCTGCCGAAAGTTCGCGAGGAGAGTCTCGGTTTGCAACAAAAATCTTTTTTCCGTCTGTACACGCCGCCCGGAGCTTTTTATGGGACGCGAGAACCACATTCGAAAGTTCCCCGGGAGGTGGTCTTCTGCTCGTGGAAAATTGTATTCGAGCTTCTTATCGTGCGAACCGGCTCGCCTCGTTCCTTCTGGCCCATTGCTCGAGACCGCTGAAACGATCGTGCACCTTCGACCGCTGATACTTTCTCAGCTACCCTTATCGTTCCGCTATTATTTATTGACCCCGGAATGAATTCTTGCTGAACTAATCCTTTCGGCGGGCTTTCGTTGGAAACCGGTCGTCCACCTCGGCTCGCAATTTGCATTCTGTGGATTCCGCTGTTTCCAGCAAGAAAGATAAAGGAAGGGGAGGGGGGAGAGTTTCATATCTCTTCCCAAAATCTGATTCATAACTCAAACTCTCGTGTTCGCCGAATTTTCAGACTCAATGTTCTTAAAAAGAAAATATTCGTTCTATATTTTCGACTCACTTTCCCGTCTAGAATCACCCCCTCCACTGCTGCACCGTCGACACCACCGGGACACCCTGTATATCGATTTAAACATTTCAATTTTATATTTTCAACGACTGCAGAATAAAGAATCTGGAACGTGTCATTTCGACCGGTGCTGGTCGACAATTCTCATTCCTGGAACCTACTCGCTATACTTAAGCCGCTTATATCGGTGTCAATGAGAATACCGAAAGAGGGAGAAACTCGTGTAGGGTAGCGCGTGTCGAGCAGACGAAAGCGAGCATCTATATTGAATTCGAACTTCCACCAATGACCGGTCCCGGCCGTGCCGGTCGCGGACGCGCTTTCCTCAAAGGGAAAGTTCCGTTTAATTACACCGATCGACATCAAAGGTGAAAAATTCTAAAACGAAGTTAATTAGCTGCCGTGTCTGCAGAGTGTATCTCTCTACCCGGTGTTCTCGTTATCTTCTCCCAGGTTAGTACTTTACACGGCGCCAGGGGTTGTGAAAGGGAATCCTCGCCCCCCCTCTCTCTTTCTCTCCTGTAAGGGGTGGTTCGGGGGATGGTTGTACGGAGACGTCTGCTGTCTGAGACGTTCTTTCGACGTGTAAGCGAGCTCCCAACGTCACGCAAAAGCGATACGAGAGTGCTCGTTCCCGCGACACGGAGGAACTAATCTGGCTTCATCGAAGTCACTCGATACAGGAGGAGCTTCAGAAGTTAGCACCCTCCTCGGAGACGAGACCCTCGAGCTGCTGCTCTTGATCCCTTCGCGACTATCTAATCGACGTTCCTCGACGGTAACAATTCTCTCGTAAATCCGTATTACGCGCTGTCGCCGTGTCAAAGGAATTTATTTAGTTTATTTTTTATCCCGGATATTTAAACCCCAGTCATAGGAACCACACAACCGTTCAGAAACGTGGTCCCTCTTAACCCGTTGCTTAACTTAAATGGCGGGTTCTAGTATTCCTAATTCACAGTTATCGAAATTGTAACGATACACGAACGAGAAATTATTCCACAAATTTATTTCTTTGGCTATATCCTGTAAAAGAAATGCCTGAAAATTTGGATCGATATATTCTCGGTATTTTTATTAAATAATGTAGTCTAGTGTTAATTTTACTGTCTCCGGGCTAGCATCCATTTTCCATCGCGTTTTGGCACATTCGACCTTTAAAAATCTATCAGTGTTGTGTCTAATCAATTAAATAAGAAATAAATTTTTCCTGATTATACAGGGTGTCCCAATTGAATAGACGCACGGAGATATCCTGTGGGGGTCACAAATCTTTTGTACATAGGTAGCTCGTCAAGACTGTTCGATCGATGCAGAAAATTTGTATTTTGCATAGACCTTCCGCAGTCTACTCGTCAGCGTTAGCAAACGATCCGTCATTTTCGCGGAAGCGTCCATTGATCGAGCACCGCGAGCCGTTAAAATACACAAGACCGACAACACTCTGCCGAGAACAATCTACCGGGGTGCAAAGCCTCCCTATCAATCCAGCACCAGGATAGCAAAAGAAAATCCTCGGCGAATCCACTCTCGGCTCGGCGAAGAACCCTTGGTTTCGCGGCCGGAATCCTCGAGCGGCCGTGAGGGTGTGGGGAAGAAGAAGGGGGATACGAATGCTTTTTCCGGGCGTTGAAAAGCGTCGTCGACGAAAACTGGAACTGATTCAGCTGATTTATGCGGCTAATACACCCGTTAGGGGAGATTTATCGCGGCGAGGGAGCGGCGAGCAAACGTATAATATTTACGTTTCCGGCGTGACGATGGGCTCTGCAGCAGCGTACACATACACATCAACGCGAGCGTGCACGCATACACACCGGCAGCAGCAGCGCCAGTGGAAACACCACCGACGGGGTCAAGAGCGGAAAATGAAGGGCGGAAACAGGGCAGAAAGGTAAGAAGAATAAACGGACGGTGAAAAAGAGGGCCGAGGGAGCCCGCGGCCGCGTGCACCTTTTTGCTTGCTGTCCTTTCGTCCGACGCGCGAAAGAGAAAGTGAGCAAAACGGCCACCGGGAAAGAGGGGAAAAAAAAGTGAAAGACCAGAGGAGAGAGGGATGACATTCTCTCTCCCCCTTTTGTGCCGAGGGGGTGAAGAACGAACGAGGCTCCTGGCGGTCGTTAATTCGCCGGGTTTTCCTGATCGGGTGCCACCTGTCTCGTTACGAAACGAAATCGCCACGGTTTTGTCGAGATTAATCCGACGATCATCTTAATACGAGGACATTAGTGTCCTTTTTACCTGTTCCTGTTTCTTTAGCGCGAAGTTCCCCTTCGCGGGCCCTTCTTCTTCCCAAGTTTCTTTGTATAATCCCCGACCGTGCAGCGGCGATTTCTTTGGCCGAAGTCACTGCTGACTCGGTAATTACATTTAATTCTATTATCTTCCGTCCTACCCTCCGTGATACGTAGTTTCTTGCACACGGTCATGTATATACAGATGTTTCTGAGCAACCACTCTTTTGGGGTACGATCTGCAGATCTATAGTCAATTTAGTTTGTTTTCGACCTCGGTGGCCCTGAAAGGACTGGGTTTTCAATTTAATTGCACTTAATTTCACACGTTATAAACATAACAAAGTAATCTAAACTGATCACGGTCCGTTCCCTGTATATTATGTTTATGATATGAAGGGTGAACCACGGAACGTCATCAGTTTAGTTTATTTTGTTTTATTTGGGGCCGTTTTATTAAGCTTCCAGTGACACTTGTACTGCCGCAGTAATACATAAGGCACACCACGAGAGTTTTACATGGCCGAACACACCTGGTCCACATTTTTGTTCCATAAAACAGTGAAAAGAATCGTGTATCACAGTGGCGAAAAAAGTTTTTCCATTTTTAATGGAATTTCACGGGGCGGGGTAGCTTACAATTTCCTCGATCATTTACCGGCGAGCAGGGACGTTCGAAGTTGTTCGGAAGCCATCTTGAAATGCGGCCGGGACGTGACACGCGTGATCGATCGTTCGAGGAGGATCGAGAAGCGAGATACATATCGGGTTTCGGGCTACGGGAGAGGAAATCGGGTCTCGCTAAGAGAGAGTGAGAGTGTGTGTGTGTGTGTGTGTATCGTCGATTAATTATTTAAGTCGCAGCGAGTCGATGTGAACGGCGCCGTCCCCCCTCCCAACCCCGTCCCCGTGTCATATTCACTCGCTGGTTTTTAACCGACTGCGTGATGCCGCGCCAATGTGTCCCGCGATTCGTTTAATTAGGTTAATTTAATTAAAATTCCTCCCATTCTAATTAGTTGCGCAACATCCTCGACTAACGGGGCAAAGCTAAAGGGACCGCGCGTTTCCGCTCGCCATTGTTGCGCCCGTGTAACGAACTCGCCCTCTCTTTCTCCACGACGGAAGAGAAAAACAAGAGAAAGAGAGAGAGAGAGAGAGAGAGAGAGAGAGAGAGAGGGAATTGAACAGAGGAAAATAAGAGATCCCCGGGACTAGTAATTATCGAAAACTACGATCCCTCGGGCCGGGGGAATTTTACGCGAGCGCGAATCGCCTGCTGAATTTTTAAGAAGCCGTTCATCCGGTGCTTAATGAGCGAGATTTTATGGGCAGAATGCTGGAAGGAATATCGCCGTCTGATCAAACGCACGTTTCCTGGTCCCTGGGTGTTTACCGTTGCGACGCACAGTTGCCGGGCTCGAGCGTGTTATGATTTTTAAACGGAATCAAGAGTTTATTCGTGCTCCCTAGACGAATAAATTGTTTAGCGTATTCTTTTGCGCCCGGTGCATGTTTCAGTAGAAAATGGGTAAATGTTTACCGGAGATCCGCTCGTGGATTGAACGCGATTCATTCGAATTGTTAATAATTCGTTTAACTTTCTGCTGTTTTGACAGACAGGTTTATCGGGCATCGTTCCGAAAACTTCGGCAAAAATTTTGTTGACCTGCCTTCGTATTTTACGGTTCTACGAATTTTATTTCCCCCGGCGATCTCTAAAATGATTTCCGAGTTCATGGAGGGGGGAGGGGGGTTGAGAGGGGTCAAACTGATTTATAAATTCGCCGAACAATCCAGCCCGAGTTCACGGAAATTACTGCCACGGTTTTACGTCGCCCCAATAAAAATTCATCGTGCCGCTGTCAAACCGAAAAGCCCACGGTCGATTAAAAAGCCAGTGGCAGCGGAGCATTCCCCCTTTCATCGAGACCGATGGCAGAGCGAAGGTGGGAGGAGAGACGCCGCTAGAAAATGTAGAACCCCATTCCGTCATCCCTTTCAGGATAACTAAGTCTTCCCTTCACCTTTCAGACAATATTCCCCCCAGTTGCTCCCTCCCTCCCTCCCCCTCACGCCCACAAACTTTCCAGTTTTCTGTCCTTCGTCTCCTCCACTTCTCCGACGTGGCAACCCCTCTCGCATTTCATCGTAAATAATCGAGTCGCGCGGCAACCGCCGGGAAAAGTGACGAAAACCAATCCGTGAACCCTCCCCTTCCCCTTTCGTCATAGATCATCGATTTTTCAAAATGGAATTCACGTCGTGACACCGGGAGGGTCGCCGTAGCTTCAACTTCGCAGTGACTGAGGGGAGATCTCGAAAGTCCTCGCAAAACTTCACCTATCTCTTTATTATCATTCTTGTTCGTGACAGTCAACATGTTGATGAAATATACAGTGATTTATCTATATATGTCGCCAAGGCCTGGATGGTAAACGTCGCAGAATTATCTCCACTACCACGGGGTATACCGCGACAGGCCTCGGACGTCGAGGAGTGTAAACATAACAGGTTATGTCTCCTGGACGCTGGCAAGACCCGTATTTTGGACATATACAGAGAATTCGCTGTATTTGATATTTACTTCATGCAAAGAATTCTGTGAAAATTATTTATTGCCGCTTCTGCCTTCCAAATTGACATAAAAGTATGATTTCAACTTTAGTTGTCGTTTCTCGACGTGTCTGTGAACGAGTTTCTCGAAAACGAACATTTAGACAGGTCCAGCCATAAATCTGTGGTTCCAAAGTAAAACGACAGCAATTTTCAAAAAGTATGACGATTTATAGTCGAGAGCCGTAAGGTAGGGTCCATGTGTATAATGTTTCAGCGGAGAAAAACCGCGCGGAAGGGGATTATTCTTCAACAGAGAACCGCATGAATTTCATTTCGCCGTCTGATCCCGAAATGACATTCGGTTCCAGAATTTTTCGATAGAAGTATTCTTCCATCCGATCGAGCATTCGAGCCACGGAAAAAAGGAATAATTAATTAAACGGTCCGGGAATAAAGCTCGGGAAACCCCTCGAGGCTTTCCAGTCGGGCTTCATTAATACCGTCCCGCACAATATTTATTCTTACCTTACTTATTACCATTAATGACTTTAATTGAACGGTGAAGTGCTGGGGGAGCAGGCACCGGCGGATAAAAAGCTCCGCCGTTCTGTTCGTCCCTCGCCCCTCTCGCCGCGGAAAAAAAAATCTGGTCAGAAAAGATGGGACGAGAAAAAACCGACCCGTCGAATAAATCAAAGTGCGGTTTCGCAATGCCGCAATGAAAAATATCGGTTTCGTTGTGTGCTTTACGATTTCCGATCCGAATGAAACATGCATTAACGTCCAGCCGCGTGTTACGAAACCGTTCCATTAGATTACGTTTGGGCCTGTTCCAATGAGAATAAATAATAACGGAACTATCGCGTTCCGATTGAACAAACGGATTTCTGTATTCATGTGGAGTAGGCATTATTTAGTTGGTAATTGAAACGAGCACTTTAACGAATATTTAATTCAAATAATAATTGAAAAAATTAAAATTTAAGATAGATGCTAGCCGCTTGCAGCAGCATGCGTCCTCTTAACATCGCACGCGGATGTCTGACGAGGTCCAGTACATCATAAATGGAGGCAGCCAGCGGAATACGGTTTTCCATTGATTCTTCCACCCCCGCAACGAGCACCGGGCGTTAATACTTAATCGTTAATTTGATGCGGCTCGTAAACAGACACGCACACGCCAGGGGGATAACCGGTCTCGGATATTCTTCCGATATTTCCCCGGCTCGGGAAAATCAGAGGCGATGCCGATGACTCGCGTTTCCCGTTTTTTTCATTAGCCGCATCCCCGCCCAGGGAAATGTCGTTAATTTTTAACGACACCCCCGACGGGCATCCGTCACGGCACGACTGTTCAGGAAACGACGTTCCGATTTCCCCGGGAAAATTTTCGTGCTTGCGGGTTCAATTTGCGTTCACCGGGGGTGATTAATTTATGGCGGTCCTCGTGGGCGGCGGAATGGAGACCGAGCTGATGGCTCCCAAATGCTGGGAACCGGAAACTTCGATTCTGATGGTCTTAGACCGCGAGCATCCAAGATTTATGCGGCCCCTGTGCTCAGACTGATTTTCAAGAATTTCGAACGTCGGCCCTGGAAAATTCGAATCACGGAAATTGTCAATTAACCCTTCGGGGACATCTGCTCGCCGTAACCGACTCCGGAGATTATTTCGAAATTTATTACACCGAGATTAAATTATTAGGTGCGTGACGCTTACAAAGCGTCGACGTTCGCTTTCCGGAATTCGAAGACGGCCGTGAGAAACGGTTCCATTTGAAAACGGTCGAACGAGTTTTATACCACCGTGTGCAAATTAGAATAGATACGAGACGTCAAATAAATAAGATAGAAGAAAATAAAAAGTTTCTCCGCTGATGAATCGGGTTCCACGAAGACCCGGCTTTCGTTCCGGAAAAAACTATATGAAACTAAGTACAATTAAATCCTGTAGAAGAAAGGCGCATCAAGCAAGAAAGTCTTCAAGAAAATTTTCAAGAGATCCTTTTATCTGGATTTTAATTTCCGAGCTTGTCGGCTGATTCCTGGAAAGCAAGCGACATGAAAGAAACGAGAGAAACGAACTTGAACGCGTTTAATAAGAAGCTGACTCGGCCAGTATGCTTAACTAGTATCATTACTGCGACGTTGCTTTATTAAATGTTGTTTCCCGTATAATATTTAGACGCGTTTCGAAGCGGTCGTTTAGGTTCCAACGAAAATTTACGTTTCGGCTGACCCAGATGATACAGCCGGAACACAGACCTAGCTCTGCGGGAGCACAGCTGCATCGAGAATTAGACAATTTCTGTTCGAGTTTTTGAACCGGCGATCTCCTCCCATTTACCGAGCAAACAGTCGCAATTGCCATTTACCGTGGGAACAGTTATGGGGGTCGGAAGAACGAACAGTAAAATCGAAATTACACCGGAAAGTTTGTACGAGAACGTGATGGCCGGATAAATTAGATCGGTTAAAATTCTTCGCTCGGTCGTTTTTCAGCTACCTCCTCGTCAAATCTTTCATTGCGCTGCTCCATCTCGTTTCGTCGTTTCCACTCTCTGATAGCGCAGTTTCTTTTAGAGAACGCCGGGCGACGTGTCTCTTCTCTTTGTTATATAAGTCGGACCGGCCGTTTCCACGGAACATGGCTGCTTTATTTGGCCCGGTGAAATACGTATTATCGTTCTCGTATGGTCAAATAACACGGTCAATTTCTCGGCAACGAATTTTGCGTAAAACGCAATTTACTACTCTAAATAGTATCGCATGACAGTGAACGTTAGCGATCGCGAAAATACTACTATTGAGTAACAGAAACGTTTCGTGTGAAACAAATTGTTAAACACGACGTGAAAATTCATGTGAAATTATTTTGAGTATATTAATGTAGACTGCGGATCTTTGTGGCTTCTGAAAATTGTCAAAAGATGCTAAAATATAACATCCCACAGAATTTAGCAGAATTTTTATTTATTTGAGATATACAACGGCTGATACCACTGAATATAACATTTTATTTGACTACACTTTCTTAAAATACCTCTAAATGTGTATTATATTTATTATTTTAGAGTAGAGATTATTTCTGCGAATTCAAACAAATTTAGTGCACATGTTCAATAACGCATGTTCATAAAGAAAATGAAAAGTGAAGTTGTTTTTTGGTACGTCCAGCGACTAAAATTCGCGGGGACAGTTTAATTAATAAATAGCTGAAAAATTGGATGAAAGACTCGTGGAAGTGAATCGCGAGGCGCAGTGCATTTTCGCACGCAACAGGAACGGGAAGAGAGAAAAACTGCTGAAGTCGGCGTGTTCCCGCAAAAATGCTCGTTTCCGGGGTAGCGACTTATCGCCATTAGCTGACACTTCAACCGAGGGTGCGGCGCACCGCTTTTTTCATCGCGAGCTATCACCCTGCCCGCGAGACCCGGCCACCCACCGCACAGCTTTAGCAACCCCGAACGGGGGTGGTTACGACTAGAAAGGGTTACAAAAGCGTCGCGAGTTTGCCGTTAATTCGTCGCGAGTTCGCCGTTAATTCGTCGCGAGTCGAGCAAACTGCGCGCCTCGAGAAACGAGATTACAGGAATTGAAGCCGTCGACGACTCCATTCTTCCCGCGCAACACCGCTCCCCCTTTTTTTTTTGGAATCCGAAATTCGGGCCGGGGCAAGTGCCCTCGGCGAAAACCTCGTTTTTTAAATCTGATCCCGGAACACCGTTGAATCCCCGACGGCGCGCGGCATTCAACGGAATTTTGAGCGATCCCGACATTCAAAATATTCCCGACGAATTTCATGGGTTCCGTTGGGTTCCGTTCGCGCGTAAATCTAATGAATAGATCCTCCCCGGGTCCGCGTCAGCGCCGGCCACTTAATATTTCGATCGGATTTCATCGCAGCGGGGTCACTGGCTTCCTCTGTCTCGAATTATACGCGATATTCGATTTTACCGTGCGAGTTTATTGAACGATCCGGTGCCATAGCGTGTCTACGTATTTTTCCGGTACTGTGTGTGTTCGTTCAATGGGAATCGGTTCGAAAGACGGTCCACGAAATTTATATTTGATTTTGTTGTTATACGCGAAGAGGTTATTGTGGTAGAATTGGTATTTCGAAAATGACAAATTTCAGATTATTTTTATCACGGCTATCAAGATTGTGTAGACGCGTTCACAGAAAATTGCTAAATAAAGTTACTCGTTCGAATACATATATATATACAAGACCATAAAAACCAATCATTTCGAGACCTCGATAGTTCCAGCATCAACCCGAAGTCGTGAAACTTCTCCAGGAGACGGAACAATGGCGCTACCCACATAATGGCAGAAGATCATCCTCCTAAATGGGGCACATTTGATTTGATTGTATCATCAAAGGCTTAAAGTAAAAGTCTCGATTATGACTCGGAAACGGTTTAGCCTTATTATCCCTGCAGATCTCTAACGATCCGCAATGAAACTTCACGAGAAGTAAACGTCATTCTTTTGTACGCCATAAACTCTTATATTTCTAAAGTTTTTTATATACCACACCCTTGTTGCCAAGGCGGCACAACTAAAAACGGGTATATTTTTCAGAAGAATTATTTTTACAGCGTTCTCTAAATTTTGTCACCTTCACGTTTTACTTTGTTACTTTTTGAAGATTTACTCGAAAGCCTTCTAGATTGCTGCATAATTTAGAAGATAATTTAGAAGATAATTGCGAAGATATTGATCCTCTTAAATTCAGTTGATTATTTTAGTATCTCGAACTTACACTCCCAACGAAAACGATAGCACGCGTGTGGAATCTTATTCTTTGGGAGTGTATGCTCCACTACAATTCGCAGAATCGGTGCGCATCAACTCTACGCGTCGAACCGACAGTATCGTAGCTAGCGGAAGAAGCTAGCAAGAAAGAGCGAGGCTAGCTTCATAAATATGTCGTCCAATAATCTGGACGACCTCCAAGCGAGTTCCCGGGCTCCACAAGAAGCCGTTGGAGAAAGAGAGAGAAAGAACGGAAGAAAGAAAGGCAGAAAGAAAGAAAGAAAGAAAGAAAGTAAGCACTAACCAAGACGCGTAACACCGAGTTACGTTAGCCAATAAGACTACCGTACCGGAAGGAAAGATTCCCCGGGACGCAACAGAAAATTAGGAGGGGGAGAGGCAGGACTGCATTCTGATTGGCCGGGGATAGAGGGCAGAGGGGTAAACTCGGGTGAACTCGGATGAACAACAGGGGGAGCCGGAGTGAACGAGGAAGACGTAGCCGAAGGAAACGAACTGAGCTGGCCCGGAGCGAAGCAGGGCGAACAGACGTGTATAATAAATAAGAACAAAGGGGTGATACGCGGCGCGATAAAAAGGGGCGGAAAACGAGGGTGGGGGCAGCGAGCGAGCGAGCAAAGTGAAAACAGAAATACGGTACGGACAGATAAAGAGCGGAACGACGATAAGCGGCGGTGATATAGAGTTGAAAGAGATACCGGAAACAAAGAAAACGAGATAGAGGAGTGGAGAGCCGAGGCCGAGCAATAAGGAGGTAGGATAAGGAGGTGCGGGGGTGGCAGCGGGTTTTGGTGGAGTGAAAAGCAGCCGTTGGATATCCGGAGGGGAGGGGGTGGTGGGAGAGAGATAGTCGCTATCAATTTTCCTGTAATGGGAGTGCAGCGGCGTAACGAGGTCGTACAAGAGGGCGAGGAGAGTGTCGCGAGCGATCGCACTCGCGGTAACGAACTTGGGACACATTGTGTTGGCGACGTTAATGACGTAACGAGAGAGAATCGACGGGGAACGAGGGGCCAGAGACGGGGACGAGATGCTGGGCTAGGCGGAACCGGGATTTTCCCTAAATTCACCGCGATTGCCTCTTTAGGGCGGCCCTTCCCCGCAAACCGCACCGCTGCGTGCCGACGTAGACGTCATCGACGGGACGCTTCCCACGAATCCCACGACCCCGCGGGCTCTACAGACATGCTGTTTCTGCTGTTGCTGCTGCTGCTTCTGCCGGCTGCGTTCCGTCTTTTATAATTGATCGCAAACACCAAACGACCGTTTCCGGTGATCTCGTGCGGCCCGGACGTTCGCTTCTGTTTGCCCGCGAGTTTCGTGAAACACGGACGCACGTGATGGAAATGTTTATTGCGTCGATCTCCGAGCCCCGCGTTGTCGAACCACGGAACTGTTTCGGCAGTTGGTTTGGTCCGCAAATAAATCCCTGTTTGCGAACGCGCGACCGAGAAAACGCCGAGGTGAAGTTACAACGCTGGGATGAGCGAACGATTATTCGATGCTGGACATTCTCCGGTCATTACGACGACGAAATTATGGTAACGATGGTGGTTTTCGGTTCGTTCTTCGGTTGGCTTGGTCCTGTGGCTAAGACCTCAATTTACATATTTCTAAAATGTCTTCTGTAACATGGGCTTAACCTTAACCCTTTGAGGGTCCGCAGTATTTTACAAAACTTTTATTTTAGAGCTTGCTTTGAACATCATATAATTCAATTAGAATCCTGTTTCTTCCACGGAGACATTTCACCGTCGGGGCAATCAAAACTGCTTAAATTATTGATAGATCTTCAGAATTAATACGTTAAGCGCCAAATATCATTCCCACAGATTCTTCCAAAATCAGAGTAATTTAATCAATGAAAGCGAAACTAGAAATTTTAAATGTATTATAGGGGATGCTGTTTTAACCGTTTCGAATTCTAAAGATCTTAATAAAATTCGGTTTATCTCGATATGTCACAATAAAAATGACCGACGGTGACCCTCAAACCTTGTTCCCGGAATTAGTTATTGATTACCTTTGATGAGAAGGGGCATGTGACTTAAATAATTCGATTAAAAAATAAAGTGCATGAAACAGGCGGTCCAATATTTATCACCAACTGCGCAGAACTCGCAATAAAACGAGAAATCGACAAAGAAACCCTGAAAAGGGCACCCACCCCTGGCACAAGGGTTGCGTGCACCCTGCGTCCGCAAAAGTCATCAAAGAGCCTGGTTAACGAGAGGCGGTAGGATAAATCAAAGGATTTGGTGGGGTTCGCGTTGAAAGGATGGTGTATCTACAAAAAAAAAATGCGGGCCAGTTTTGAAAGTTCGCGACGATTGGATGCGTAACGAGGGTCGGCAGTGTCGGGTCGACTCGGGTCGAACAGTGACGCAAACGAGCTGACGACGCTAATGACGTCTGCGCGCGCGCATGTGTGCATGTGTGTATATATACATATATATCTTTGCGTGGGTGGCGACGAGGAATCGCGAGGCTCCCAGGTTTTCCCGTGAATTTCCCCGGGCGGCGCACGGTGTGCGCGCTTGTGTAACGCGGCCAGTTTTCCTAACCGTGAAAACTGGTTGCGCGCGTGTCGCCGGGAAAACCCGCGAGGAAGCCTGCGCGAGCGCGGAAAAGTAATGCAATATAAGGGGAGAACGGGTGACGTTTATGCCGGCGTTGCGCGCACGCCGTTCCCAGTTACGGCTGACAAATAAAATTTGCGTTCGCCTGCGAACGGCAATTGCGAACGGGAGCAGACCGAGCCGACGTTCGTTTCGTTCGCGCGTATTCATGAGCGCCAGCGGAATGCATGAAATTGAAAGCGGCTTCGTTTCGACGGCCCCTCGACCCCGCCGTCACCCGAAAACCGGAAATGACGCTTTACAACGGAAGGGAATAGTCTCCGTTCGACGGATTTATTTTTTTATGACACCGGCGGTTTTCTTTTACAGTGGGAGGATTAAAGGAATTTAAGGACATCGATTGTATTTATCTCGTTAAACTATAAATGACAATTTACGAATTTATGAATCTGCGCAAAGATCTCGAGAGAGATTCAACACTCTGTACAAGGACTTCTTAATGCCGACAATAGTAATAAAAATGAAAAGTTTGCAGACCCAGGTGTTTTATACGACAGAGTCGTTACCAAACAGACCGTTCCAATGTTTTACAAAAGAAGAACCATTTGAGGACGGTGGGACGCATCTTACAGTTCGTAAAGATACTCTTAAAGCCCTGTTGCCAAAGTTGCGGAAGATTAGCTCGATGGGAATCTTCCAGAACGTTGGACTGAACGACGGGCAGATGATGTCGCAAACTGTCACACCACGCCAACTCTCGATTTAACACCCTGTGACGTTTTATGAGAACACGTCAAGATAACGTCGATATCAATTTCTTCCTTCTATGTTCCGGAAAGACAGCATTTTCACAAATCGATGCGCTGGTGTCCGGGATCGACGTTATTACGACTAATGCGTGTTCTGTAAATTGCTGCTTGCTAAATCCTCGAGAGTATTTTTAAAAATTAATGCGCCGAACTGAGATCCCCTTGATCAAAACTAATGCGTGTTCTGTAAACTGCTGCTTGCTACAACCTCGAAAGTGTTCTTACAAATTGAAGCACTGATCTGAAAACTACGCTTTTGAAACTAATGCGTGTTATATAAATCGATGCACTGATCTGAGATCAACCTCTGTGAAAACTCAACAAAATTTCATAAAGTTGTGCAGATGGTATCTGAACGTCCCCAGCAGTTCTCCCGAACGAATCGGTGAAATTGTCAATTTCATCGGTAACGAGTCATCGCGATGAAACACCTGAGCATGCAAACTAGAGCAGCGATAGATAGAGCAATGTGACGGGGCCGAACAGGTCAATTACCCCGAAACTGCGGGATTCCCTTACATTTAATCATACCACGAGCGACCAGAAAGCCATAAACTCGCGCCGCGAGGTCGTAATCCTTGGCAGGCCAGCAATTTCGCGTAACTAACGATCACGATCCACAGAATCGGCCCGATCGTAACTTCTTACGGCACGCGGTCGCGCGCGTGAGAGCGTGCACGCAATTTTTCGGATAGTTCGCGCGACGGCGCAACAAAAAGAGGGCGCACGCGCGAGTCTTTCACGATTTTTTAATTATAACTTTTTAAGTGTTCGTCCCGGTAGACCGAGGCGGGGCTCGACCCTTTGAGCTCGGCAGAAATACCAAGTAAAGGGCGAAGTCTTCTTCAATTACTTCCGCGGCGTAGCCGCGGGGGTGGGCGCGGGTTTCCGCTCAGCCCACGCGTGCACAGTTCCTGGACAAGACATAGTGAACTCCTGAAAATTTTCCTGTGACCGTGCGCGCACGCCTTTTCCAACTTTTCACCCGTTCCTCCCTTTGCGGAAAATTTGAGGCCGGAAACCTTTAATGCTTGTTCAGGGGTGCAGACAGCAACTCGAGTTTCATTTAATTGCCATTAAATTAGCCGGAAAGGTTTACGGCCGGCGGTGCAACGGCATTTTTAGTTCTGGCGACTGGTTGGCGGTTAATTCGAGCGTTAACGCAGGAGTTTCGCAGAAACTGTCGCGTAAGAATAAAATTCTTATTGATTCATAAAAACGAGTTCAGCCCCTATTTTTAAGTACATACGTCTTCATAATTACAGGTATTTAAAAAATTGACACTTGAGAAATGCATGGCTCCGGAGTTCTCCAAAATTGAGAAACGTCTCCCTAGTCCAAGATATATATTTTATAACAAAATCATAATTTTGTAAATGAAAGAAATGGTTGAATTTCTCTCATTTGCGAGCAAATGCGTCCTGCTCCTGTGTCTTGTAACAGGCAATTTTTATTCTACATAAAAATCCGCAGTCTCGTGAAACAGGAGGTTAAAGTAGAAATAATTGTACAGCTTTCTGGGAGCACAAAAGGAAATAGTATCGAGTTATTACTTTGCGAAAAAGGATGCAGCGAGCACCGCCGGTAGTCAAAGCGCGATGGTTTAATTTTCCCGCTGCCGCGCCGTTTCCTAGAGGATTAATTTCCCGGGTTCATCACATCTGGTCCAGCAGCCGTGTAATCATTTTTCGAGATGATCCCGCAGAGTTCCACTCGGTGGCACAACTTCCGGAATTAAGATGAAGACACGCGACACGCTTCGACCCCCCTGCGGACCGCTTTTTCTACGCCTTTGAGGCCGGTTAGGTGGGAAAGTGGGTCGATTTCCACGGCGTCCGTCCACCGAATGGAAATTTATGAAAAACCACGGCGAGAAAGAGAGCGTCTTTTGTCTCTGTGCGGCCTGGCAGACTCGTCTGGGAGCTCCTCTCGGTCTCGGAACAAAGAGGGTACACGCCGAACCGAGCAGAAGAAATTGTTTCGTATTTAGAGCGTCCCGTTTAGTCTCACCAAGAATGTCTTTGTGTCAAAAGAATAGGAGAGAGAAAAAAAAATAGATTCCGTTTCTCCGCGGCCGGGGAGCAAGAAAAGATTTAAAACGTGGCCGCGGCCGACGACGTTTGTCTTAATTAGAACCGGCCATTGTCACCTGTCCCCGAAGGAACGAAGCTGAGGCGGGTACACAACGATTCGTATTTCTCCGTGAAAATATTTACACGAAAGATTAAGTTTCACGAAGGACGTCGGTATGTCTTCTAAATGTTGATGAAGACTAAACAATTAAAACAGAAAAGATCAACATCGTCGCTAAAAAAATCGTACTAAAATCCCAAAGGGATACAGTGTGCTCACTCCATATATGTCGCAAATTCCTAGCCGATGAAAGTCCCAGAGCTATCCCCACTGCCGCGGATCAAAGAATAGTATCTCCTAGCCGATATATGTCCCTGGCTAGACCAGTGTTTTGTAGACCTGTAGATTCCCCGTGAGGTGGGTTGAAGATCAATCAGAAGTCGAAAATGGCGGGAAAAAATAAGAGCGAGGAACGTCCGTACAAATGCTAGGAAATATCGATTTTCTCGGTCGGACGAATTACAGCTCCGGATAATAGAGCATCGGACGCGAGGAAAGGAAATGGCGATCTCTCAGCGGGGACGACGTAGTTAGCGTATTTCGGTTTCTGATAAATCGTCGACGGGTAATTTACGGATCGGCGAATGCCCTTGCGGAGTGTTTACCTCGGAACGAGCGTTTGCTAAATCTTCCGCGATCAATTGGCTCGGTTTCTTCTTTTGGTGCAGCGCGCGTCAGTGAATTACACCGGCGGCGGCCGCTGCACACTTCCTAAGTAATTTATTTCTCGCGTCGATCCCGTTTTCTTCCTCGGCACCCGCGCCGCCCGACCCGGCCCGAAGATGGGTTTCCATCGATTCCTGATGAACTTTTAATGACAACTTTTTACCCCTCCCATCGAGAGTTTTCGCGAGAACGCGGTCTCCCTCGAACACACGGACCGATAGCGTCGAGAGGAAAATGGAGGAAAAATGATCTCGCGGTTGAGATCGCGTTGCGGTGCGAAATATGCTCGTCACATGAGATGCACTGCATAATATGGATCCTAATGGCAAATTACTGCTTCAATTTAGCCCTAAGGGATACTGCAAAATACTTGTGTTTTTGGGAAATCGAGCAATTTTTTCAGGAAAAATCTATTCATGTACATTCGTTGAGATTGACTGCCTCTATGGTTAATATTTAACCAAATCAAAAATAATGTCGCTAATATTTTCTATTTGGTTCCTGAATAGCCTCCCTCCACAACTCGCATGCTTACATAAAATACGTAATAATGAAACTGCGGGTCTTGGTGCAAAATAAAAATTGTCTCGATCAATTGCACGACGTGGCTAAATGGAAATTTTCTGGTCACTTTAATGATTTGAATTTCTTCTACTTATTTTTCTGAGAAATGCGTAAAAATGAGTATAACACAAGATATAAAAAACATTGAAAGGATTTTATAAAGACATTGAAAGGATTTTATAGAGACATCAAAAGAATTATTAAGAAAAGAAATCAATGTCTAACATATGGTTAATATTTAACCGAATACAAAATAATGTCGCTAATATTTTCTATTTGGTTCCTGAATAGCCTCCCTCCACAACTTGCATGCTTACATAGAATACGTAAAAATGAAACTGCGGGTCTTGGTGCAAAATAAAAATTGTCTCGATCAATTGGAAGACGTAGTTAAATAGAAGTTTCATGGTTACTTTAATGATTTGAATTTCTTCTACTTATTTTTCTGAGAAATGCGTAAAAATGAGTATAACACAAAATATAAAAGACATTGAAACGATCTTATTAAGACATCAAAAGAATTATTAAGAAAAGAAATCAATGTCTAACAAATGGCTTTTGTGTCTTGCAATTAGTCCAGACGATTTTCATTTTGAATAAAAATCCGCGTAGTAACGATGATAAAAAAGTATAAATATTACGTATCATCTTGCACAAAATGAGCTTGCTCCAGTTCCCCGGAGGGCCCCGTCAATTATCCCGAAAGAATGGAAACGAGCTAAGGGTGGGAAACCCTCGTCAAGGGTCACGGTAGGAGAACGAAGGGCCGGCGAGCCTTCGAGCAGACTGGCAGCAGACCTCGATAAAACGTAGCTGGTCGTGGACGAGCCAGACGGATGCGTCGTTTCGGATTTTACAAACCCTCGAAGGGCCTGGGCGAAAAGGGGAAGCCGTAGGTCCGCCGGTAACGGCATCCTCGCGCGAGCATTTGTCGCCCAGAGCCGGGGTGTCGCGTGACAGGGGAAGGAAATATCAGCTCCTGGTTCCTCGTCGTCAACGGAAGAGAGGACACGTCGGGGAGGGCATTAATTTCCGGTCTCTCGTTCGCGACGAGGAGTTCCTTTTTATGACCATCTTTACGTCGCTCCGACTGAATGAGCTCGAAAGTACGTGAGCCCGTTCTATCGCGGCGTGCATGCGAAATGAGCCGTGTGTCCTCCTTTCCGCATTCTCTTTCCCACCTTTCCGACCGTTCCTTTTTCACTTCGCCACCGCGCCACGTTGACAACGCATTATACTCCGGTGTTTACTGTTAACGCGCGACGAACTTCTTCGCTCTGAACGAAACCGAAGACAGAGACTCCGGCAATTGCTTCCAGCTGGTTTTCGATGCACACGTGACCGCCGAGTTCCTTTTTCTTCTGCTCGACACATTAGCTGTTTCTGGATCTCTTTGTGCAAAATAAGAAATGTCTTATTTATGTCTTCCGGATTCAATTGAATTTCTTCGGGATTTGTGAATTCTGCTGCTATTTCTAGTCCTTTTTCTTCTAATCGTTTTCAATGATAAACTCGAATGAAAACTCGATAAAACGGCGAAAAAGGTCGCACGTCAAGATTCAAAGGACCTTCATAAATACGAGACTTCCATCTTCAAAACTGAGGTGGTTTTAATCCGTACAAAAACTTCCCAATGCCTGCAGAGTTATTTGAATTGGAAAAATTTTCGATAAGAAGCACCTTCGTCTTTTCCTTGTATAAGATTTCTTAAAGGGCCTGACAGCAGAGGTTTTACAAAATGAGCTCGGAATTGTTAATGTATGATTTTTTAAATATCGGGTGGCTATCCTGCAAAAATCGGGGATATTAATTTTTGCACGCCAGTGTATAACGAGCGAAAAGGTGTTCGAGAATCAACGTTCAGAAGATTGTTTTGAATGTTTTGCTAATGTTGACGTGACGGAATAGTTTGAAACCGCGTCGACTAATTTGCTAATGAATAGTTTTTCGTTGGAGCAAGTGTAACCTAATCGATCTGCAATATGTAAACGCTGGAGCCGCAGAGAGAGAGAGAGTTAACGGGATCTGGGAAACGACATATTAACGATCGGGACGATTATTGGAACTGAATTATGTCGTAGACGATTTAAGTGTCATTAGGGCGGCGTAGCATGAAGCTCGTTGGAAAGAAAGGGCCGAGTAACGTTCCTGAACACAGTTTACTACATTAAATTCACGAAGAAGGCTCCGTTTAAGGCGCTGCAAAGAGAATTTCATTACTTCCAATAAAAATCCGTCCTGCTCTTAATTATTTACCTTCCAGAAAATTAATCCAATCTCATTCCAGGATAATAGGTTGCCTTTCAGTGATTTTTATTTTCATTGCTTTGAAGACTCGATGCTGTAACTAGTTCATCGCCCTCATCGTTCGAGGTAATGAAAACTTTTTTATTACTTTCACAAACTACCGAAATTTTCTCATCATTTTCACATACGTTCGGGCAAATACATTTTTGGGCAGGATGTGATTCTACATGCGAAAATGAAACCGGAAAAAAGAATAACGTTTGTTCGTTTGACGTCTCGTTTTCGAGAAAATCGAGTTTGCGTGCTCCAGTATGTGCAGGAAGTAGAATTGGTCAGTCATGACCAGACGCGCCAGACGATTCCCATCTAATAGCACCCGTACTCGCTGCATTTTCAAACTCGATTTTCTCGAAAACGAGGCGTCAAACGAAAAAATGTTATCCCCTTTTTTCGACTCAGTTTCCCACGTCGAATCATCCCCCGCACGGTTGTAACACCGGTTCCCGGCCACACCCTGC
Source organism: Halictus ligatus (assembly GCA_028454255.1). Lineage (NCBI taxonomy): Eukaryota > Metazoa > Arthropoda > Insecta > Hymenoptera > Halictidae > Halictus > Halictus ligatus. Next base: position 5,440,532 of record CM052139.1, on the reverse strand, counting down.
GCACGGAATAAAAGTTTCAGTTAATTCACCGTGTAACAGTTTTCACGGCACAGAAGAGAGATTATAGTCATAAAATTACTGTTTCAACGCGGGTTTTATCGAACCCGCAATTAACCGGAACTGCCGGGTCGCGTTACAAGGAGACGTTAACAAAATTCGCGCGTTTACATGTCGAAGGATCCGCGCAGTTAACCATTTAAATGAGATAAAGCCGGCGTGAACGCGCTTAGAACCACGGGCCCAGACCTCGCCGTGGAAAATCAATAGCGGCGGAATGACTTGAAGCGATTCAAGCCGTCGACTACTAATTACAACTCGAAACAGGGAGAGGGAGAGGAAGAGGGAGAGAGAAAGAGAGAGGGAGAGAGAAAGAGAGAGAGAGAGAGAGAGAGAGAGCAAGGGAATAAATTCCAAGTCTCGAGGACCGAGTCACCTCCACCTGGCCAGTTAATCCGGCCCCGGTCACTTGAGTTTCCGCGCGGAAGAATCTCCGCGGCCGCGGTTTCCGCGGTGCAGACCGGGAAAGTTGTCCCTCGTCGGGGGAAATTTATGTTTTCGAAAACGTTCGCGGCTTCGAATGACGAACAGTTTCGGCGTAGCCGCGGAGAAAAGTTCCGCGGGAAAGGGGACGGGGGCAGGGGGGACGAGTAGAAACGGAATTCGTTGAACCAGGGGGTGGTGCTCGGGGGTGGCAGAGAGGCAGGTAGCAAAAGACCAACAGAAGGTAGAAGTAAAGCGAAACACAGAGGGTGGAAAAAAAGGGGAATCTAAATAAAAACAAAAAGCGGGGAAACAGAGAAAAAAGGAGCCGTTGGAAAAGCGGACCGTCGCGTCGGCGGCGGGAAAGGGGTTGAAAAAGGAATGGGTGAAAAGATACGGTGATGCAAAGTCGGGTGGTGGAAAAAAAAAGAGGAACGGCCAGAAAGAGAGAAAGAAAGAGAGAGAGAGAGAAAACATGAAATGGGGCGAAAGGAAAACAGAAAGTGGAGCGAGTCGCCGGGTGGACAGGGACGGAGGAAAATCGAGAGGGAACAATGGGGTGCAAGAAGGGGTAGCGGGGCCCGGAGGGATGAAGTACGATTCCGTTAAAAGTTCGGGCGATTAATTAATGCCGTGGCGGCGAGTCTCTTTCTCTCTGCCCCTCGATATCCCCGTTCTTTCGACCCCGCCTCTTCCCACCACCCCTACTTTGCTCTCTGTCACCGCTGCGTAAATTTTCTGGTCCTAGTTACTTCGTTCAAACTCTCTCAGACACAACGGACAGAGAGAGAGAGAGAGAGAGAGAGAGAGAGAGAGAGACTCCAAGGTCCTTCCAAGACGGACGTTTAGGTTCCGTTCATTTACTTGCAAATTTCGCGGGTTTGTCGACGAATGCGAACGAACGAAGGGGTTGGAGACAAGTTTTCGTCCGCGGAGAGAGGGACGCACTCGGCGGGGGTTGAAACGAGGAAATTGCTTGTTTCGTAACATTTATCACCGCAGACCGGGAACCCCGCTGCAGGGAGAAGGGCGGAGGTGGGAAATTTATGCCGTCCAAGATATGACAACTTTTCGACGGAATGCATCCCTACACCCTGCAAGCATCCCCTTCAGCGTCTCCAAAGTTTTCGGTAAACAGCGGACGGGGAGAACGTCCCCCGACTCGTTTAGCAAAAATTGTATTCTGGAAGATGTTACGGTGGTATCAGTTCCTCACGTTGCGAGTTCTTGGAGTTACATTCGTTCGTTTATTATTGACGAAAGATATGATGCTTAATTTGTTGATTTTCGACCGAACCCCTTGGCCATATGAAGTCGATGACAATTAGATACTATACGAAACCATACATGTTTTGAAAAAGAATTTCTTGTTTTTTTGCGTACTCTGTGCTATAGTTCAACAACTTATTGCAATTAGTATTTCTAAGACTCAGTCCCTATTAACCACTTCAAAACCATAAGGCAATTCTTATTAAATAAGCAAACTGAGCATCACCAGAAAAGAATTTCAACTACCATATACCGTCTGATATTGTCTATTGTATTGTCCAGATTAACAAGAGCATAAATGTTGTTTGCACAATTTAATTATTTGCTAAATTACACGTTTCAATTGAAGTAGCGTCCGAACGTTGTCACGAACATTTTTGTTGTTTGCAACAGCAAAATTTGGAAGATAAACTATACCATAAAGTCACTTGCCAGCTGCAATTAGAAACAAACGTTGCAAGCGAGAGATGAATGTTTCAAAGAGCAGTAAATTTGCAAGACCACACTTTTTCACGGCAGCAACAAAGCACGTACCCTTTTTGTGTTACACTACCAGCAAAATAAAAGCTTGTATCTCTCTTTGTACAAATCGTCAATAGTCGAAATAGTCAACTTTAATTGCAACCGAAAACGAGGCGTGTCGTCTCCTGGCACTGATATAAATCGTCTACCGCAAATTAAAGTATTAATCAACTTTCAGGTGAAAAATTTGGCCATTAGAAGAACGATCAATTAAGAATTCCGGATATCCGAAGATATAAATCAGACGCGCGAGTTGGGCGAACGACTGTAAGAGCCGCGAGCTTTCAAGAAAGATCGCGAAGACGGGAGGGAGAGTCCATCGAGCATTAACTTGTTAATTAATGTAATTAAGCTTGTCGCCGTAACGGACGAGGCAAAAGGTATACAATGATCACGGCCGACTGTTCCGGGATTAAACACCGGGCGGTAGCTGAACGAGATTAAAGGGCTCGAGGAGTGAAGAAAAATCGAGAGATCTCTCCAGCGCGCGCGCGCGCACGCGCTTCTTTAAATATAATCTTCGCGAAGGGGGAGCCGTAGCCTCCGCGAGAGGAACGCAATTAAAACAATTAACCGAACGTTATTGAAGATTACGAATCGCCGGCTGAGCGCGTCCGCCAGCGTGCGAATACCTCCCGACAAATTATTCTGTTTCATGCAGAAATATTCGATTGCTTGGCGCGCAGCGGAGGTTCAAGGTGGCGAGGAGGACCGGGAGAAAAGGAAGTGAATTTTTCATGTCGAAGAAGTCTTTCGGGTCTTACAGCCTCGAGGATTTTATAATTCACCGGGGAATTAATGGAACTGTACAATGCAAATCTGGAGTCGTCTAAAAGCCCTCGACCCCGTGAATTACTCGGCGGAGAACGAAAGAACCGTGAAACGATTTCAGCTAGTGTTCATGCTGTACTGCTAACTGATGAATACGAATGTTCCGGGCACAATCGGAAGCGATTGCAAATTTTGTCTTCGCGAACGTTTCGATTTTAGCCTGAACCATTGTCCTAATCATTTTTCTGTTCTTTCTCTCTCGTTTTGCATTAAGGAACGGCTACGGAATAACTGTCGAGGAAATGTCGCGACAAAAGTTCTCAAATGTTCACGAAAAAGAGGTATACAATCATTAATTCTACAGACCGTTTTCTAAATTACTTTGTGGAAAAGGGATATGAAGAAGTGGCATCAAAAAATGTTCAAAGAACTTCTTAAAGGACTAACATTTTGGTACACTCAATCTTATTCTGACACAACTTTCCAATAACAATCATCTAATTTTACAGAAACTGCAGGAACCTGTACAGAACTCTCACGTACTCCCCATTAATTTCCGTTTGACCAAGAATTAAAAGGCAAATTATAGCATTACTGGTAGGCAGCACATTAGCCGGCTATTGCCCCTATGGTTGCCGGTGGCAAAGTTCAAGAGTTCAGGGAACCTATCAGACAGCCTCCGGGTACGTAACGCGTTAAGCGTTCGTTCGCGAACATAAAAGTATTCGTTCTCGGGGTGGAGCAGCTCGAAATTCTCGAGTACCCCTTGGCGCGGGCTAAGAAGATCGATATTGACGAGGCAGACGGTTCTTCGAGTTCGAATGCGGAGGACAGCGAGGAAGTTGCCCCGTCGATGCTGTCGCCGGTGCGAGATGTTCGAATCGGCGTGTGTCCGTTTTGGAAATTTTCGTCGGCGCGTACTCGGACGTGTACCAGCAATTTGCGAGCGGCTAACTTTGTTCGCGGACTGCCCCGGCATTGTTCCTCCAACAGTTCGCGAGCGTCGCATAAAGCTATCAACTCACCTGCGTACTCGGATCCGAGCCGGAAGTAGTTCGGGGAATTCGTTTTCACCGATTTGCTCTTCAAGTAATCGGATATCGGGCCGTCTCTACCGGTGTACTCGCGATTACCAACCCCGCCACAAGAGAATGCATTTTAATATCGACCGCCTGTTTCCGCAAGGCGAAAATCGTCCGCCATTGTGCCACCCGCGGTGCCTTCTGTCGACTGAATTTTTAAATTCCATTTTCCGACCTTAAAATTTAAACTATTGCTCCCGCTGCATCTACGCTGTCGATCGTCGTGCTAGTTTCATTTTTAGAAATCGGACCCCGCCCCTGCCGGAAAATATTCTGCACGCTCGTGAACGTAAACGGTCAAAGAATTACTTCGAAGATAGAGCAATTAGCTTGCTACGCAACGTGAAACTGTGTCTTCGGAAAAATTCGGATAATATTTGTGTGTGATTACAATTATTGCTAGCAGGGGAACGGAGTTTCATACAGCCATAAAAATACGATACCAGAAATGAAACACGAATTTCACACGGAAAAATGAAATGTACGACGATTCACTCGTCTCTGCTACTAATTTTCCAAAAATGAACTGTTTCAATTAAGTTGAAAACGACGTTTAAAGTTAGTAAAATTCAGAGAGAGAGAGAGAGCATTTCATTTTACAATGCTCATTAGTTTCAATAAAATAGGGGTACCTCTCTTCCACATACCGAGTGAGTCGACAAAAATACGTTGGTGTAAACGTAACGAAGGGTAAGAATAGAAAGGGAGAGAGAACCAAAATAGAATTAAAGGGAGGACGTAATGGATTAGAAAATATAATGAGGCGGACGCGTCGCCCGATATCGAGAGATCAACGAAGGAATTTATCGAACAACGGGACCGTTCCCGAGGTAATTTCTGCGCGCAGCTCTTCGTAATCGAATCTGCCTGTTTCGCTTTTCACAAAGAAAATCGCCGATGCCCGGAACTAGCCCGGCGGAATAAATTACGGAATAATTCATATCGTTTATATTCATGGAATTTATCTTCTTTAACGCGTCCGAGCAGAAAATTCCGTTAAGAAAGTTCACGGGGGCGGCTCGTGGGTGAATTCACGCGTTCCGCGATACAAGAAAGGGAAGTTACATCGGTGCCACCAGGGGAAAAAGAGAGAGAGAAAAAGCGATAGAGAGAGAGAGGGGGGAGAAAGAGAGGGAGAGAAGGAGAAGTTTCAAAGAGACTTCTACATTCCAGACAATCTGGGTAACGCGGGACCGCCTCGAAGGAGGCTCTTCCGACTTTTATCGCTCGACTAGAATTGTCCGTTGCTACGAGAAACGGAATTTTGCATCTCAAAGACCGCGACGAGATCAAGGATAAATTATATCGAGAAGCTTGGGTTCCAATCGCTCAAGATTTTATCATCACCAGTAGGAACGAGTTCTCGAGGAATTTCCAACTGAAAATGCAACCTCTTCGGAACCGATCGGAGCAAAATTTGCATTCGGGAGGTTCGGAATTTTTCGAAACCAGACCGAGCATTTTTATCCTAATTTCGAACGACTACATTTACCAATCGTTCCGCCATTTCAAGAATCAACGGTGACATTTTCTCGTGGTCTTTTCATTCGTGTGCAGCAGGTATTTCTCATATAAAATTTGAATTTCATGGCTGCGGTGCACAATAAACAAGAGATGGAAAATGCATTTATACCAAAATAAGCCGACACCACTATGTGATTCAAAAACCAACATTAATCGTATTATTATTGTCATTCTGTGGACGGATCGATTTTCCAAACAAGAAATTATTTTCAAAATATAATGACATATACAACCAAATATAAACATTTTAAAAATTACATTGATATCTTGTATCGTTACGTTTTTATTTCAACTTAAACATGTAGATATTTAATGACCTTTTAGGGTGCACTGTTTACTGGATGAAAAGGTGTTTTACCCAGCCGAGCTCCTCGTGAATGCACACCCGAAGATCCTAACGAACGATCCCGTGTAACTTTGCTATTTTGTCGGCTGAAGAATGCGCCTGATGTCGAAGAGTAGAAAGAGAAAGAAAAGGACGAAAGGCCGAGGAATGAAGAGAGAAAGAGAGAGAGAGAGAACGAAAGCGAAAAGTACATTTTTCCGTAAGCGAAATAAAAGACCATGGAACTTGTTAAGAACATACAGCGTCGGGGCTCGTTCGCCGATCTTCCGCAAGTTCCGCGAAGTTTTCCCAGGGAAAGTTTCGCGAAGGTCGGGACGAACATTTTTCGGAACGGCTCCCGGAGACTGCGGGCCTCCTGGCTCCGTCGTCGTCGACGTCTACGCGAGGACAAGCTCTCCAACGGGGAACTACGCGATTCGTTAACCAAATGATTCCGTCGGACGGCGACGTTACGTTTTAACCCCTGGGACACACCGGCAGCTTCGAAGCAACTTTAACTTCTGCGCCCCTGTGTCGCTACGACCCTCGTTAACGTTTATCTCGGTTCTCGGTTAGTTGAATTAGCGAATCGACGATGTCATCTTGCTTTCATTGATCGCTCGGCTGTGAATCCTCGCGCAAATTTTCCGCGTCCGCTCCGGAGAGAAGAAAAGTGAATTGAAAGTGGCGAAACCTTTGTGCGAATTCTTTCAGTGTTTTATACAACGTTTTTTGATAGTAGGTCTATGATGCACTAAACGCGACTGTTTATTATTTTATAAAAATCACGAGAATTTTATCTTGACTATTAGCGGTTTTTATAACTGCTCGCTGGACCGCGGATCTTTCTGCAAAATTACAATTTTCTGCCGTCGACTGCGAGCAACGAAAAATAAATAGGTGCGAAAATAGCGGGCACAATACTTTTGCTCTGTGTTTTAGAAATAATTTTTTAATACTGATTTCATGGTACAGGAAAAGGTGACTGTTTCATTGTTATTTTATGAAGATGACAACAACTTTTTATTTTGACTATTAGCGATGTTTAGAATCAACGAAATTAAAATGTCTGCGTACACTTCCAGCAACGAAAAATAAATGAATTTCTTTCTCTTTGTGTTTGATAAATCACTTTTTAATAATAGAGCTACGGTGCACTGAAAGTGACAAGAATTTTATTCTAATTTTTAGCGATTTATATTCTTTTGTCCACTGAACGGTGGATGTTTGAGCAAAAATTAAAATGTTCTGCGCTCGTCACGAGCAACGAAGAATAAACGTAATGTTCGAAAATAATGGGCAAATTCTTTCGCTTTGTAAATTTTCGAGTACGCAATTTATGCTTTGTAAATGATACAAATAAAATTACATCCATTTTTATCTTGTAAAAGTCCAATTCCGTTTTTGTCAATATATATTTGCAGAATAAATCGATGAATAAAACTGCAAATGTATCTTGATCCTCAAGCTCGCCGGATGAATTACACTCTTCCCGCAAGTATTTCGTATCTTCAAAAAATAAAATTCCGACAGTTTCACCGAAATGAAACATTCAGGTCAATCCACTAACGAGGGAAGTCAGGCAAATGACACATGCCAATTTTGATGCGCTTTTAGTATGACACAGTGCTCGAAAAATGTATTCGCTACGTGTGTGTTTTTTTTTACCCGCAGCCAGCCAGTTGGCAAGCGTAAAAATAGCTCTTACGGTTAGGGATGAAAAAAAAACATGTTTTTACAAATATCTGGAAAACTGTCGATCGGAACGAAAAATACCGCACAAATACCGTATTTTTATGTACTGAATTCGCGTGTTTGAGTAAAGATCGTTTTCAAATCATATAATCAAATGACATATCATAAATAAACACATCTTTGCGAATTTTTCTTAGAAAACGTTGATTCCTTCTCCGTAAGAAAATTTGGTTCTATTATGAACCAACTGCTTGCAATTTACTATTTTTACTATTACAAAAAAATTGAAAAAATATTTCAAAGCTTCTTACTGTAACTCAGTTTAGAAACTTAAAAACAGATTTCCAGTCAGGTAAAGTGTTGACGTAAAAATCGTAGCAATAAACCAACAAAATGGTTTCATTTCGAATCCATTAGAAATGGACTCTCCAACCCCTAACCTGAGACGACTGTCTTATCCCATAGAATAAAATTCGCGGGCGAATCGCGCGCGAAGAGAATCGAATTACAGGATGATCAAACCGCTATCAAACGAATCGAAAAACCTGGAAGTTGGTACCGGAGCAGTTTCCGGCGAAACATACGGTCCCGGTTTCCCTCGGCGGGGAGCAGGGAAAGAGTGTATATCCCGGAGGCGAGAGAGCGTGAATATCGCAGCGAAGACAGTCGGGGTAGGTGGCAAAGGAGACGATATCCCCGCGAACCTAACTGTTTCTGCGCCGGGGCGGGCAATAAACATTCTTCTTTCTCTTTCGGGCCGCGTGGCGCGAGATCCGCTGCCGGGGCGAGAAGAAAGTGGCGAGAGGAAAAGCGCGGCCCCGCTTTTCCGCCCTGTGCTCTCTCTTTTCCACCCCCGTCGCGCCGCCATTTTCTCGCCAACGACCCCCACGGAGGGTTAGACACGGCTAACCCAGACACGTCGAATTTCCGGCTGCCTTAAGGCGCCCGTTCTTAGCTCGACGACACACCGGAAACGCCCTGCGAGAGCCGACCTCGAGATAAAGAACCTCCTGCTGCAGAGTTAGACCGAGGTCGAGGGAAAATCGAACGACGAGGACAGTCGTATGGCCGTTTTGTTTGCGCCAAAACCCAGCCCCGTGGCGAGATTTTTAAAATCGTTTCTATCCCACCGATGGCACGCCGCGTAAAGGGTTCGCGAAACTGGTCGAAGAAATCAATAATATCAAACGAGTAAACGAATCTAGTAAACGAATTAGAACGGAACAAAAACCATGTTTAAGCGAATTACCGAATTGTTTATAAACAGCAATCGAGGGTCCACCACTGTTTCGCGGGACTTACACTGCGTCGGGCGACTCGGCTCGTTCGATAACAATATTTACCATCGTAATCGATAACAAACATCGAAACATTAACAGCGGCTCGCACAAGCGACTATACGATAAACATAATCGCTATTGTTATTCATACAGGGGCCGGAAGCCGGTATTACCAATGTACTCGCCCGGCCGTCAACGCTTCATCGATAAGTATCGATCATCGTCGGACACGGTCGCCGATGAAATAGCCGGGGCTGATCATCGTGCCGTGCCAACGCGAAAATAAATACTCACTTTGCTAATTAATGGCGGCCGGATAACGTTCGCGGCGGAGACGATGCAAATATTGAAACGGTCCGCGCGGATAAAGGCTGTTCCGTGCTACGGCGAAGCGAAAATTATGGAGACCATTGACTCCTGTAGAACTTCCCCGTCCACCCCTCCGTCGTTCAACATTTCTAATTTTTTTCAACCCTTCTGCACAATGAACTTAGCATTCAACATTGGCAATTTCCGATTGCCGAGCTGCTAGAACTGGCGCAAACGCAATTACGATCTTTGTTGCATCAAACGTTACCGCACATTTTCGAATAAACTGCCGTTTACAAAGGTCTCTATTAGGTTGTCCCAAAAGTTTCGTTCGCAATGTGTGTATTTCATTTTGTTCAACGAAACGAGCATACATGGACCACGTGATCATCTGTTCGTTAACGTTTTATTACTTCCTAAGCTTCCTCCCACATAGCAATTTATTTCCTTAAAAAACAAGGTTGAATTTGCATCGTGTTGCATTAATCGAAAACAGAACGAACCTTTGAGACAATACAATGTACACGATCTATGTCACAGCACGGACCCGAGGTTTAGGTCAAGACTTTACTGTACCTTCATTAACTTTCGCTTCCCATTGATTTATAGAAACGGTTTTATTATCGCCGTTTCCGCGGTTCATTTGACAATCAGCGAAGTTGAAGATGCAATTGAAAAAGAACTGACAACCGATAATCTGTCAGCTTATTCCCCGGACTTTTATCCTTCCGTAAATTGTTGTACTTCCGTAAAGGAATTGTCTCGCGTTTAATAAAACATTTCGAAAGGTGACAACGAACAAAAGGTGGCAAAGAACGCGTTGCAATCTCAATTACTTTCGCGTCAGCCCAATAAAAAGCACGTGCGACGACAAATAATTCGAAGTTTCCGTACGGAGCAAACAAAGCTCCACTCGAAGATTGTTTTAAGTTCCGGGTTCGAGGATCCCGCAGTCTGTGTAAACCTTAAACAACTCGTTTTTCACGAGTTCCAAGCTTAAGCGCCGTCCGCAACCCCTCGGGAACTCTTATCGCGAATCTCGCGGGTACTCGGGGAGAGGGGAGGGGGCACGAACTATCAGCAAAGAACATCGGAAGTAGAACAAGGATTTCTCAGAATAAATCATTCGATTCGCCGCGCCGCGCCGCGTCGTTCGCTAATCCACCGATCGACGGGGGAGCACTCGGGGGCGCCAAGCAACGAGTATCCGCCGCTTAATTCCGAGCCGTTTAATTAACCGCCGTTTCGATTCCTGTTCCCCGTTCGGGGTGCATAATCGAAAACGATAAATCCCTCGGATCCGGCCCCCACCCCCGACGACACCGTTTCTCGGGCAATTTCGACGTCGTTGCGTTAAGGGGGCTAACTCTCACGGTAACGTGAAAATCATTTTTAGGAATTTTTCTTCTAGAAAAACCGTACTCCATTTTTTCTTCTACCAGGGTAGGTATATTATTACAGCGATGGATCGATATAGGGTGACTCGGTATAATACACCACATTCGAGAGTACACCACTTTTCCATAATTTCGTAATTAACCTCTTACGTGACTAACCCGTGACAGCCACGAGCTCGCATGCAGGCAAATTTTGAATACCTAAAAATGTTACAAAAAATGTAATAAATGACATTCATATATTCTGTACGCCATTTTTTTATTATTTTAAAATAAATGCTACTACAACAATATTAATTTTGCGGGTCACTCAAAGATTATATTGAAACGTGAATTTTATTTGTGTCTGTTGACTAGGGTATCTACTGCAGAAAAGAAAATTGTGTAGTAATTCTGTGTTATGGAAATGATCAAGTAACTTGTCGTCTGCGACTTCAGGAATCAGATACCGGAGCCTGATGCAGCCAATGTCTCCAAATCAGCTTTCGATCAGTGAAATGTAAGAGAATTGAAAAAGTAATTTGCGAATCTTAGCTTCTCAATTTTCGTTTTATTAAGTGAATTGATTTCGCCCAATGCTCAAGACTCCTGGTTAGAAACGAGATCGAAATCTCGCTGATGTTTATGAGCGTTAACAAGCCCGTCGCCGCCGCCGAGCTCCATCACAAACGCATAAGGACGCGCAGTCGACCGATGATTTCGCGACGCGCAAACATCCGCAGTCGAACGCTCCCCCGGCTGGGAAAATCACTTGCCCCCGAAACCCAAAAATATTTACTCGACATAAACCCACCCCGCCGTAGCCTGTTCCCGTCGATATTTTCCCCGGCGCACCCTCTCTGTTATGGTAAGACATGCCCCGAGCCGTGTCTGTTAATTCACGAACGTCTCGGGAAATACCGTCGCGTCGTCGCGACTCGTTTCGCAGGAATCACTGCCGGCAATACCAGGAGTAGGTATATACCCCTCCGTCGCGGAAAAACAATTTCAGGTAAGTTTTAATAGAAAACACAGGGACCCTTCTAAGTTCCGTGGCGCTGACACGTCATTAAAGAAAGAACATTTTTCTTTTGGCGGATGCTAGGGACGACGACTAAAAGGTCGCGAGGGTGGGGATGGGGGAGAGGGTAGGGGGACGAAGGAGAGGAGAGGGTTCGCGAAAATTATGCCGCCCACCTTCGACTCGAACGCGATCTCGTTTTCTGCGCGAATGGAAAAGCCGCGAGAGGATTGCAGGGGGAGGGAATCGGAAGAAAACGGGCTGGCTGAGAGACAGAGAAAAAGGAAGCAACCAAGAGAGAGAGAGAGAGAGAGAAAGAGAGAGAATTCTAGCCTCGGTGAATCGGCTCCAGAAGCGGACGATGAACCGGCAGGGTTGGAGCTACGAAATTATGTTTTTTCTCTCCGTGCGCGGGGGGTGAACTTGTTTTCCACGGGAGCGTGAGTAACGCGCTCTTCGTTTCCAAAAATTAGATTCTTCCTGCGGGAATGGATCGTTCAGGAGTTTTTATGTCTTTCGATTCCGATTGCGATCCCGTGTTCCCCCCTATCGCCTTTTTACGGCTCCGTTTTCGGGATAATCCGCGAGTATCGCGGCGAACGGATAAATCTACGTCTATCCGGTCCCTGTGGAAAGTGTTTTTCGTAATACCGGATGTGTTTACCGCTGCAATTTAATGTTGGGTTCAATGTTAATCCGATGTGACAGGCATCGGAGTTCGCAAAGTGTAATCTGATTACATGCCACGGATAACGATTAAAATGTAACGGTTGATTCGATTACCAGTCACGTCGCTGTAACTTCGTTCATTATTATTAACGTATGGTTATTATTCGGATACGCTCGGCAAATTGCTAATGGCAATTCTAGAAGAGAGGTCCGTTTGTTGGCGAATTGACAGGCACGTTCCGATCGTCGTCGATCGTTGCGCGATCGGATATCTTTTCCATACTGGAAATGCAATCAAGTATCTAAAAAATATCCGACCTTACTATAGAATTTATGTAAAGGAATCTGAACCACGTATTTTGCTAATGACCGGACTGTGAATCTTCATGCAAAATAAAAAGTTTACTGTTCTGTGTTTCGCCTACGCGTTTTTGTCATAAATGCAAAAAATCCGCAGTCTAAATTGATCTGTTAAAGAATCGTAATCAGGAAAATATTAAATGTTTAAAATATACCAGGTTGTTGCGAATGGAGCGGAATTTTAACGGAGACTTAGCACAGCAATAACTTTTCTAAAAATTAATTTACGTTAATGTCTTCAACAAATAATACATATATTCCCGAAATCATTTTATCCGTAGAAACGAATGGCGCGTTCAGCTATAAGCTTTCAACTGATGTATAAAAAGAGGCAGTGGAACGAGAAATAAATCGGGGACGCAGCAGAATCCGTCATTTCATATATAATGATCAGACATCATTGGAAATAAATACAGATTTACCCAAATGGAGTGCCAAATCTTTCAACGGACATCGTCACAAAACGATTCGACTGTAATCCATTATTTTTTTGACAGATGTCGTTCCAAATTGTGGTAAAACCGTCCTAGAACGCTGTACAGAAAGTTTCATACTATCGATTTAGCTCGGTGTTAACTAGAATATGTCATAAAGATAGTGCTGTGATTCTTCGAAGAGCGAATACAAATACAGCCCTTAATTATATTCAATGAAAAACAAATTCTATAAAATCCTTACTGAATTAATATTACGTGTAACCGAGTTAAAACGAAAGAAAAGATCTAAAATACTTTACGTAATTTATATTTTATTTCGGTTTGAAAATTAGGTCCTCGACTGGTGCAATTCTTCACGAACGATTCCCGTCTAGTTACAGCGAGAGTTCCTGGGAGATTGAAGATAGTAGAATCGACGTTAACGAATTAACGAAGTTCAGGAAAATTTTCGGCGATTCTGGCAGCCGCCTTGGAGACCTTGCAAACTATAGATCGTAAAAACGGAAGGATGATGAGGGGGGAGGGCAGCGAAAAGACAATGGTTCTCGCGAGTTTCCTTATCAATACATCATGGGTGGCAACGGAGTTACTCGAACTTTTTAGACTTTTCTTCCGGGGGCGGACAATGGGTGGCCCGCCACTGAGGGTACACGCGAATACTAAATTTTAAAAGTAAGCCCCGGCGCACGCCGAAATTTATAGCTCGCGCGCGTACAAGTTTACAATTACACGGAAGAACGGGGACGGGGAATCCGCATCTTAATCCCCTTTTTATCTCTGCGCCCCCTGCAACCCCCTAAACCCCTCGCTCCCTCTCCTTGGCCCCCTTCCACTCGGTATCTATGACCCTTCGAGGTGAATCTAGGTGACCGTTCCTGGAAACCTACCCCTTCTCAAATATATGTATACACATACACATCTACGTACATGTATATACGTATACACACACGTGGATACAAAACGAGCAACGATCGCAGATACGAAAATCAGGTCCCGAGATTAGGAGGAAGATGCATCCTCCTTTTGCATGGGAATTTATCGATCGGCACGAAACGGCGCGGGGAATCGTGGACAATTTCGAATGCCGAGCCATTTACCCCGGAATTTCATCGATCTCGTCTGCTTCAAGGGAATCCCGCCTCCTTCGTTTCATTTAGAAATATTTATGGAATGCGCCGCGTCCAATTATACACGCAAGCCAAACCGAAACATTCTCGCGAAAGAAACGAAGAGACATCATCGGTACGGATAGTCGAGGTTTCGCTAAACCGTGAATTAAACAAGTATATATGATCCGAATCGTATCGTATTGGTGCCATTCCAATCGGAGAAGGATTACAAATACGTTGGTAAAAGTTTCACAGGAAAATAAATAAAAACAAAAAAGTTTTGTCACTTTTTCATGTATATCGAGGTACCGACGTAATCGTCCACGTGAAACAACCGATTGGCAAAACAGTCCGTGTCACGTATGTATATTCTTTGCAAAACATCGCGTTTGGAATATAAACTTCGCTTCCGAAAAATATCGAGCAATACTACATGCAAATACAAATGGGGTAAACGTGTGGGAAAACCGATGCGGTCTTATTGGCTGATTACTTCCATTTGTGGAATGTATTCGAAAGAACACGTGTTGACGGAGATTCGACGAAATCGAGTGTACGGCTCGCTGATGAAAAATAGTATCAAGATGGGGAAATGCTTCTTTTCGTGTTTCGAGACGAATGAATTCTCCGAAACTGATTTAAAGATCGGCTTAGAAAGTAAGATCCAGCTGAGGGGTTAACAGGTTGCCCGAACACGGCCTCGCAGAGTCTCGCTCTTGGATCCCTGAGATAGAGAAACGCGATTGCAGATGAGAAAATCAAGCAGCAGGATTAAGGGACGCGTCTCCCTCGGTTCAACGTGGAAAAACGGAATCCTGAAAATCGGAAAATATTACCGGAGACGAAATGCACGCTCGAGTTACTTAATAAGCAATTTACGAACTCCTTATACAACTTTTCCTACGCAACATTAACAACGACTTTCGAATCATGAAAATACGCGCGGCTTGTTTGCCTGCCTCTCGGCTTCATGCCGCACAATAACGTCGTTGTGTTCCAGTTTTCAATTAAACGTCGTCAAAACTTTTGGAAAATTGACTATTCTACTCCGAACTTAACAACATGCTCCTCGTAAAGGAAAACATTAAAAATCTTCGTTGATCTAATTCAAACTGCTTCCAATCATTCTCGATGATAGATTCCGAAGAGCTGCAAATTAAAAATATCAAATATATAAGTAAAGCGCCGAATTCGAAACTGTAGCCGTAAAATAAATCGTTCCGAAAGGAGTTGAGAATTATTTTACGAAGATGTTAAGTGTAGAATTTATAATTTCGAAGAGGTTTTGCGAATCGATAAAAAGTTTGAGGACCGCTGACCTCGCGAACAATGATTACGTGAGAGGCGGACGATTAATTTACAAAAGTCCGGTTCCATTAAAAATGAAAGCTTTATCATGCTTTATTGAATTCCCCGCCTCGCGGCCGCTCTGCGGAACAAAATAAAATCCTCGGCGTGACCGCGATGATTGATTAATACGCCGAGGTAAGGAGTTCCATCCCCGGAGGGTATTACAAGCCAGTGCTAACTGGAAAGCTCTTGATGGCCGTCTACCGATTGCGGACTGTTTCCATCATACTCCAAATTCCGAGTTTATATACGCCGGCGTTCGGCAACATCTGCGCGGACGCACGTGCTGGTCCAAATTTACTCGAGCGCCCGGCATCCTTCGTATTACTGTTCTAGCACGGCTAGATAACCTTATTACAATTGAAATTAGCGCGTTGCTAAGTGAATCAGCAAGCCCCCGGGCGAGCTTTAAATAATTAACGAGAACCTTTGAATCGTAATGGCTGCTTCGCGTGTCCCGTTTCGGCCAGGCTCGGGATTACGATAATCCACCGAAAAATAAAAGGACACGATTCCTCGGTTGATCCAACGATCTCGAGGCTGACCTTCTACGCCAATAATTGTGGACGACATAAATACAATATCGAACTCTCGGATAACGTTAAAGCTTCCGAGAGATTCGAGATATAAAGTCTACGATTTACATCGCACTTTGCTCTGAATTTTATTTTTACTCCTCGCTCTTGCAGCCAGATGTAAACAGAATTTTAGTTAAATTCGTGGAAACGTTTGCCCCGCTTTACGGAAAAATTATTCGAGAAAAAAACTGTAGAAGAAGTGTGCTGTAACCTTAAAATATTAATCGAGTTTAATGCAAACGTTATTCTACTGACAGGCTCGCGATCTCTATTTTATAGGTCGTAAATATCTAATGATTATCCTGCGGAACTTTATGCGTCCAAAACCTTCTAAAGACTGTTAACGCTGAGCTTCAATAATATTTAACACTGCTTCGCTCTACTTTCCATTCTCGAAACCGATGAAACTAGAGAATTTAGCTTAACTCGATCTAATTTTTATTTATCCCTAAGTACGTATCCTTTATTTATCCCGCGTGTTCGCGTTCTTCGTGTCTATTTTTAAGCTTTCATATTTCAATGAACCATACCGCGGGACAACTAAAATATGTACAACCGCACAAAAATTTCAGCAGCACGTTCGGTAGTTTTACGGTGAAATTGCCGACCAAAAAATGCAGATGAGATAACGATAAAAATTCGAGCGAATTGAACAAATTTTTTCTCGGTCAAGGGAGAAAAAAAAAGTGTGGAAACTATAATTCGAGGCTTGGCGCTAGAATTTTGCCGGGTGAACATTTTTCGGGCGTCGCGAGGAAAAATTGTTAACGTCGTTTAACACGCGACGGTTCTAACGAGAACCGCGTCTCGATTATCCGCGATGGGTCGGGGAAATTTCCAACCCCGTCGCGATAATCCAGCGGAGACCAATGAGCGAGGTCGGTAGGTAAATCAAAGCCGGTCGAAAAACTCGTATCGGTTTATTAAAGCGCCCTGGGACATTTTCACGTACTGATTACACACGCCGATGGGGTTATTCACGAGCTCCGTTTCCTTTTTTTTTCCGGGGCCGCACCCCCAGCAAGCCCAGCCCTCCACCCCCGCAAAACATGTACCGGTCGCGATCGACGCGAAATTGGTCCGATGCCAGATCGAGCTTAAAGCTTTTCTACTGTCCGCTGCAAATAATACAGCAGAAACTCGCCGATCCGAGCCGGAGCTAGATATACATTTGAAAAATCACCGATCCGCTCGGAAAACACAGTAGTGCTCACTTAAATTTCCAAAGTTCGGAGAACCGGAAGTCAAACCCTTGCGTTACAGCGTATCGTTTCTCTTTCACGACCTAACAGACATAGTGAGCGAAAGGGAGAAAGAACAAAAAATGAAATTTCAAATTCGGTAACTTTTGCTTCATCTTCTCAGATGCTGCACCAATGAATTGTTGGGATTCTCCCGATTAGAACGAGTCCAAACACGACGTAAATCGGTCTACTTTTGTGAACTTCCTATATGGCAACCATACTTATACCCTTAATTAGTATGTCTATAAAACTAGTCTGATTTACGTCGTGCTTCGACTCGTTCTAATCGGGAGAATCCCAACAATTCATTGGTGCAGCATTTGAAAAGGTGAAGCAAAAATTACCGAATTTGTAATTTTATTTATTTGCACGATTACCTTTTAGGTCCGCAGCACCTCTTTGAAGTGCAATAAACGAGGTTATGCTATGCGCCTTTCTCGTTCCTTTTAGTAATTTGATTCTCTTTTCTTGTCTACCGAGCTCGAGAATGGAAGCGGATCGTGGAAATTTTAGCGTTACAAATTTAGTCTTTAAGCGAACACTATTCGTCTCACGCTCACGCTAAACCTCATTCTTCGTTCCGAAATCATCCGACGTCTCGATACGGAAGAATCGAAGACCCGTTTCCGCATAGACGGAAACAAAGACGTCCTGACATCCACTTCCGACGACCCTTCCGGGTTTGCTCGTCGCGAACCAAAGAGGAAACGATATCACGATTCTCGAAAAATCGACTCGCGATATTCCGGCCGACGTGGTACCCCGTTTTCGCGATTGGAGGCGATCCAAATCTTTCTGCAAATATTACTGGCCCGATAATCGCGTCCCGGGACACGCTAATTTTTCCGGGAGAAATGGGAAATGTCGAACCTTCCGTCGTTCCTTCGAGCGGAAATAGATGGCGGATCGCGATGGCTGCGAGGAAGATTCTAATAAGCTCGATCGGATGGTTGCGAGAAAAATTTTGTTCGTGATCCGGCTTTTTCCATGTATTTTTACTTATTGTTATGATATTAACCGAATTATGCGATGAACAGAAGCCGTTGCTTTGTGACAACAAACAACAGCGAAGCAAGTACGTAATTTCTGCTTGGAAATCATTGCGGGTATTGTTTAT
Source organism: Halictus ligatus (assembly GCA_028454255.1). Taxonomy (NCBI): domain Eukaryota; kingdom Metazoa; phylum Arthropoda; class Insecta; order Hymenoptera; family Halictidae; genus Halictus; species Halictus ligatus. The sequence goes on along the minus strand of CM052139.1, from coordinate 5,422,014 downwards.
AACATTTTTTCTTAACAATGTTTAAATAACGCGTATCCTTTACATTCTTGAACCTAGTGACTTCAAATCTACGAGTGATCTACTATAAAAGCTTTAAATTAATCTTTAACTTAAATTATTTAATTTGTTTTACGGTTGCAGTGATTGGAACCTATTTATCGATTTAAAGAAAATGATTAATACACATATTTAGTATGGTTAGTTCGCACGACATTATAGTGCAAGGGATTAAGGATGCGATACATAGTTTGATGAAATTCACTCACGCTGGTATTTCAAACACAGTCTTTATAACTGGGAAAAATTGTTTTGTACCACAATGTCCGTTCACATGACAGTGGGTACGCGCAAACTGTGTACACGGGATGAAATACTGGTTCTGAATACCTTCAGGTGTATCGATGCACTGTAGTGCATTGAATACACCAACATTTCTGCTGAATATTCAAGGTACCGTTTTATTTTGGATTGAGCAGCTTACGATAAGCTTTCTTCATTGTACGATACCCCGGGCTCTTCAGACGCGTGTAATACATATGGATATAGAGGCTCCATTCAAGAATATTAATGGCGGAAAACGGGTAAAAAAGCGTGTTTCGCACAGCTTTTGTCGATGAAAACTTTCTTCCTGTTAAAGATTATTCTTGATATGGGGAAAACTTTTGAAAAGGACTTCTTTTATCATCGCGTTCACGTAGGCGGCGTCTATGGCCGCTTTTCAGGGGCCACTGTGCAGAAGAAACGCGCCATTTTAGGGAAAGAAAAGGCCCGCGTGTACGAGAGCCTCGCCAAAGAACCTCCATTTTACAAAGAAATTGTCGTAAACGCGCAGTAACCTCTGCGGCCGCTTGTAAATGTCGGGCTCCTTCCTCAGGAAAACGGATTTCTTTCTTTTCGTCTTAACTTCGCTAAACCGACAATCTACACTGATTGCCCGGAAGCCATTCTCCGTATCGCGAATAGTTGTTACGTACGCGTTTGTCCGCAATCATTAGAAGACTGCGGATCTTTGTGCGACTAAATAATTTTCAACGGGAGCCGAAGAAAAATATTTCTCCTTCCATTTTCATCTTGACGAGCCAATCTATTGTCTCAATAAGCAGTCTCAAATCCTTTCAATTCTCTACTGTTTTGACCCTCCGTATGCTACACCGGAGTCGTTAAAACAGTTTTAAAAAAGCGAGAGTTTTCGGCAATAATCGAGCATTCCAAGCTCTGAAGTAATTAGCGGTCGCAGAAATGAAGATTCAACCGATTCAATCGTTAAATTTCGCTGAACTCTGACGCCATTTGTTCGGGTCGAGCGCCATTAGTTCAGATTCGATCTAAACGCGGCCGGGATGACAGCGTCTAAATAAATTTGGTCGATCTGCGCGGAGCCAGCGAGGTCGTCAGCCATCGTGGCTGATGACAGCGGACACAATGGCAGCGGTCGTGCAACCAGCCGGCAGTTTTCACGGGACAAATCGTGTTTCTTCGCCGACTTTCTTCTCGCCCTGTCTACGGCGACAATGGACGGGCGACGAGGAATAAAAAGACTACGAAGAAAACGACGCGGTAACGGGGAGGAGGAGACGAGAGGTCGCTGAAAGACTTGCGCCCCACCCCCCCGTCCCCACCTCGTCCAGAGACAAAACAGCTTTGCTGCTTTGGTATCAATTGGATGTTGGGATGGAAGTGCGTCCTTTCATTTCTGTAATTCCAGTCAGGGAACTGCGCGGGCGAAAGGGCTGCTCCACGGGACGCGTTTCCGGAGGAAACTCTTGCTTTCTCCGGGATGAAGATACATGCTCGTTGCGCCGCTCTGGAAAAATCAACCTTCAGCCTCCAGGACACCGACGCTGGGTTCTTTTAACCCCAGAACGGCGAAGCCTCGGGGCTAAGCGACTTCTCGACGCTCATAAACATTTATTTTGGACCCTTTTCCCACAGTAATAATATCCTCGCTAAATTAAAAATAAATCATTTCTTTTTACCCTCCGCGAAGGAAATAATATTCGCCTTTGTTACGGCCTTTTTTTTTTGTAATCGAGCTTCGCGATTCAAGAATATTTTTCTTTGGCAATTATTATTCTCCAGAAATAGTATTTTCATTAAATTGGATAGGATTCTTTATATAATCTGCACCAGGGAAATAATATTGCAGATGAAATAAGACCTTCACGCAATTAATAAAAACTTTTTACCAGAAGAATGAAATTTTTACTGAAAGCACAGTTTACTGGACTGTAGAACAAAGGAAATTTCTTTAAACAAAGTAATAAATAAAGATTGCAAAAAGTTTTAGTAAAAATCGACTTTTCAACACGCTGTCAAACGACGTAGCCCGCTTTCATATTCGTCCTCTGAACGCATGAATAGCAGAAGACAGCGCGCCGATTCATTAGGGTATAAAAAACACGAACACGAAAGGCAGAAACGAAATTCGCTAACATTGTATCCAACGCTGTATATGCTCGTTAACAGTTAAAGGTCGAACATAACGATTTTCCAGAGAAAATTTGGCGAATATTTTCGCCTCTGCCGCCACCCCAGCCGCCCCCCTCCCGGTCGGCGTTGAAATTTTCGCATTCACGCGAACCCCGACACGTCATCCGACAATTTTCAAAGAGAAAACTTTTAATCGCTCGCAAAAACCGGCTGCTTTCGATAGGGTATTGTATCTAGATATTATAAAATCGCGATGCAATTCGGTCCGCGTGAAAATCGTTTAATAAACGACATCCACCCTCCGTGCATTGATGAATTTCACCGCGATGGGGGGCTGCGGGGCGCAGAGGGGGATGGACACGCGTCGTTCGCAATTTTTCACTCCGACGGGAAAGCGCGACACGCGCACGTTTCGCCTATTGCGAAATCCGAGCACTCTGCTTCGTAAACACGAGGATATTTATGTCGTTCAACTGTTTCTGTTTATTAATAAGCGACATCGGGGTCACTTGAATATTTTTCTTTTCGGGGTGAACACCATCCCCCCTCCCCCGCCCCCGGATTTATTCCGTTTGAATCCCGAGTTAATGCACCGTGGATATTCTCCGAATTCAACTTCCTGTTGCACAAGAAAAAATTTGATGCCGTAAAGGCAAAACGAGTTTTCACGTTTCGCGAATTTGTTCATTCCTTTTTTGAACATACACACGTCCGGTTCGACGCGACATAAAAATTTCGGGTGTATTTAAACTATTTTCGTAAGCATTTCCAAATAATTCAATTTCAACGATCCTTTTTGTTCGCAATTTTGGGCGAGAAAACAGAGTTCTCCTCGTTTTATGTTTTTACCCTATGCAGCTGTATCGTTCCGCGATATTAATTTTCTAAGGGGTAAAAAGTCATGGTACGAGCATTTCACCCGACAAAAACAAATCGAAAATATGCAACGAAATTTTGTCGAATGGTACTCTGTTTTCTGAGGAAATTGAATTTAAAGTGTTTCGAGCACGCGTGCCTTCGAACACGCTCGACTAATTTGTCAGTTTATTACTCGCCACTTTTCCTAGCAATATGCACTCTCGGTGGTGTTGTACCACAATTTACCAAAAAAAAGGAGTGAAAACAGCACCATGTCAACCAATTTTCGGAGTGCAGATTCCCACATGAATACTTCGAACGAAAAAAACTATATTTATATTCTATGCCACTTTATACACGGTAGCAATCGATAACTGAGGGAGCGGCTAAGTGAATATCAAGTTCTAGAGCTCTATAATTCCTGTTCATTTATTTATTTATTTTGGAACGATCGATAATGGAGAAGAAACAGGCTAACAGAGAAATAAGCTAAGACGGTTCAGGAAAATAAACTTCAACAATCAATAATGAACAAACTGAATTGTGCACTGGTGAATAATTAGCCTAGCTAATGTAATGTAATAACACCATTAACCTAACCTATATTATAGATTCAAAATTCTCATTTCCAAAACTTTGTTAATTCTCAAAATTTAAAAGCTCACGTGTGGGTCAAACTAGTTCTTCAAAACGCATATGCAATTTTAACACTAAAACTTTTACACGTTTTTAGCACACGCACACACATACACACACAAAATAGTGCAGAAAACTCCATGATTTTAAAATTTCAAAAATCCTAATTTTGCAAAACGTATGTCCTATTTTAAAACTCAAATTTTTACACGTCTTCAGTGCGGAAAACTTTGTAATTTTAAAATTATAAAAATTCTAGTTTTAAAAACACTGGAAACCCCATAATATTGAGTCGCAGCTAAAAAAATTTGTGCACCGCAGATCCTATGCGTCTGGTTACTTCCGACACGTTGCAGACAGAAGCTCGCAAAAAATTCCGCTCACAATGCGAGATACGAATAACAATCGCAGTAAATTTCGCTTCGATATCTCCGATAGTTTGGTCCGGGAAAAAATTCGCCAAAATATCTGTTTTCAGCCATTCCGAAGTGGAAGGTTCTTTAAACGGTTTTATGCATTCCGCTTAGGAATGGGCGCCGATTGGTGCACGGTTTTCCGAGCAGCCGTGGTAAGCAGACGTTGAAGTCGGACCAACAGATTCCGCTTCCACTTACAATAAAAGTCGGTGCCCCTTTTACGGTATACTACTTGCGTCCGACTTCCGCGAGACAGCCCGTCCGCTGCAGCACGTTCGAAACTCGCTCCTAAGGAAAGGAAAACCGGCTCTGTCTGTCTGTCCGTCGCGCGCGGCGGTCGCGTTCGAAATACGTTTAAACGAAAGGAAAACCCGTAGGAGAGACCCGGCTGGCTCTCCTCTCTTTCTCTTTCACCCACGGGCTGTTCGCGTAAATGGATAAGTTACGCGGGCCGGATGCAAATGCTCGGAGCTGTTCGTGAACGGAATAACGCTCGGCGCGGCTCTCTCTCCAGCCTCGGCGGTTCCTTTGTTCCGCGGACTCCTCTTTCCCTTTGATAGGGTGCAACGAAAACAAGAGACTGCGCCACCGAGCGCACGGGAACACCAACAGAGAGGCCCCGGCTATTCGAAAGGAAAATATTTAGACTCGCGCCGGCTAACCTTGAAACACGACCAGATGCTGAAACTCGCGGAAGTAGACGGTCGATGCGTGTGTCCCAAATCTTCGCACGCCGCCTCCGCGTCCCCTCCTCATGTCGATCGGAATCCAGGAAGATCTTTCGAACAGACGAATTAAAAATATACGCGCACGCCGTGGCCTTCTCTGCCTTCCTACGCTCTCGCAGCATTTCCTGAACGTGCTCTCACACCACTTTCTTCGGCATACATGGTGTCGTATATTGTAGCTCTTTAATTGATACTGTGCAAAAAATTTCCACCTTCTACCGTCGAAGATCCGTTCAATTAGTCAGAGAGGATGTCCAGTGATTAATACTTGTATTGACTCTGACAAATGTTTCGAGATTGCTGCACGTGGTCGGATCGTTAGACTTGATACGTTTGTATTTTTATCAATTTTTTTTTTAATTTCTAGACAGCAGATTTTTGTTGGCAGAAATAATTAGGTGCAATTCGAAAGAATTTAAGAGTAGTCTTGTTAGAGTTATTAAAGAAGGAAAGAAATTTCTACCAGTTCCTTGCAATTTCTGTAGGCCCTTTTTATATTGCATACAGGTCCGCAGTTATTAGTGATAGTCTAGAATTTGGTGATTTTGGGTTGTGGCGTGTGAAATATTTGATTTTAGAACGCGATGAAGTCTATCAATTTTCTGTACAAGTCCAAAATTAATTTTTCTTTTGACACGCCTCGACAAACTGAATTAATAGAATTTAGAGTGCCAAAAAGGTAAACTAAAGAAGGTAAATTACTTTGAGTTTGTGGAACATTTCTAAACCGCGTTTAATTGAATTTTAATAGGTTTTAAACACTTTCCGGCGGAACCATTGAACCGACCATGAGGCAAGAAAAAATCCAATTCCATTCTACAGCACGGGAAAATTTCGTGACTCGTCTCACTTGACCGTTTCGTTTTATCACAATTCATTACCCTCTTCTGTTCGCAATATTTCATCTCCGTCAAAGTGCAAAAGAGCTTGCAGCTCGTATATAAGGATGCATTATCATAATACATCATCGCATATTTTCAACATCAGACTTAAAAGCAACGACGTTAAAGCGCGGCGAATCTCACCCATTAACACCGTCATTATTTTCATTATCTTATTTGCCTCGTGTACCTCGTTATCTTATTCTCATTATTTAGCGTGAGCATGTTGCACTTGTATTTATGCACTTTTTAACGATGACGATAGTAAGGACCCACTATCATCATTACAAAAGATAATTAGATCTTGTGTACATAGGACGAACTCATATCAGTTCCTGAGAATCTTCGAATTGTTCTACTAAACGCTAATAAATAATTCGACTGCTTTGAAAGTGTGAATTTTCACTTCACGCAAAAGTGCAGAGGAAACTATAATTTTTACATTAAATAATCAGTGTATAGTGCATTAGAATAGAAGTTCGTATACTAGAACAGTTACTGGAGTGAATCTTCACCTTGGCAACCCAGAATTTTGTAACTTTTTATTATATAATCCTGTACATCTTGACGAGAAAATGCCAAAATTCGAGGTTTCAAGGCAAGGAATTCACTGGTTCAAAAGTTATGCGTGTTTAAAGGTCAGCGATTACACTTTCTTCTAGAACAAGTAATCTAATGGTAATTAAAATATAGAGAATCGTATACGGGATCTCAAAGAGAAGGTATAATCCAACTTGCAGTTACTTGCAGCGTGAACGGAAAGTCCATACTCTGCGCGCTTAACTTTAAACACGCATAACTTTTGAACCAGTGAATTCCTCGACTTGAAACTTCGATTTTTGGCATTTTCTCGTCAACATGTACAGGAATATATATTAAAAAAGTTAAGAGTTTCTGGGTTGTGAAAGTGAAGTTACGTCGTTACTTAATTACAATGCTGAACTTTCATTGATTTGTACAATAAATATAGTGTTGCTTATGTATCGCTTTAGACTGAGCTATCTGAATCATTCCTGGGATACTACGGACTTCAGGCATCAGGTGTTCGTATCAAAGAGGTTGTGCTGCACAGAAACTTTGTATGGGGGTGTAAAAAACGAACTGGCACGGAACCTCCGCAATTACGTCAAAGAGAAAAGCAAATTCCCCCGAATAGGAGGTCATTTGATCGACGAACACAATGCTCGAATGAATCTTGTCGTTTACGACAGTTCGCGACAGTAAATCGTGCAGCCGTAAAGGCGGGAAATCATTCAAACGGCGTGTACCTGGTTTCCGAAGCTCGAAACGGAATCGAATTTCCGCGAAGAAAAGCGAAAAACAGAACGCGATTTTTATCTCTGTCGACGCGTTTCGATTCCGCAAAAGTAAGCAAGCGGGCGCGAGAAAAAATACACTCCGACTCTTGCGAGCGAAAGGAACTCTGTTGGAAAACCGATGGATGTCCCCGTATACGTGCGTGAGGGGAGGGGAGGGGGGGGGGAGAGAGAGAGAGAGAGAGAGAGAGAGAGAGAGAGAGAGAGAGAGAGAGAGAGAGAGGAAAAAAGCTTTTGATCCAGCCAAAATTGGGATCGAAAAATGACGAAAGTGCATTCGACCCGAAGATAACGACTGCTTTCATTCGTAACTTGATAAACGGCGCGCACTCCGCGGCTCTAACCTGATCTTGAAAACTAAAAGCGGAGCGAACCCACTCGACCGATGGTTGACAGAGCCTCGACCACTTGAGAAACATTCGTTTCCATTAGCGTTCCGGGAGCAACACGACAGTTCTGCGTTACAACCGTTAAAACGTGTCGCGCGGTATAATAAATGCTTCTTTTCTCGCCTCTCGTCTTTCTCGCCGAGGACAATCTTACGCGAGTTTCTGCGCAATGTTTGCTTCCAACGAGAACGACAACACGAACCACATGTCTTCTGACAATCGTCTGCGAGGATGGTTTTGTCTGGGTGAACATGTTTCTTTCAGTTCTTTTTTTTTTCAAGTTTTTCCAGCGAATGAACTGCACTAATAACTACACTGCAGATCTTTATGTAAGATAAAAATTCTTCGCATTAATTGAACCAAAATAGGACTTCTCTCTGTAGTGGTATTGTCAAGTTGTACGAAATCTGTTAATAATCCTACAATCGTTTGAAATTACTCCAAAAATATGCAAATCTTGCAATAAAATAAGTATTGACACTCTTCTTATTGAAAGAATGGAATAAATTATTTTTTCTTTTAAGAAATAGAAAATGATAGAAAATAATGTAATTTTTCTTAAATAGAAAATTATGTGATTGTAGCCTGGTAAAAACCGACATTACTATCTTGCTATCCCAATAGATCTTGATGTAAGATTTATTATTAGCCTGCCCACATTTATGCAAATTTCATGCCAACTGTTGTGAAACTGGGGTAAAGTCGAATTTAATTTCTTGCATCAATGATTTCAATACTCTAAAAATAATATAAAAGCGAATAAGATACTGTAAAAGTTTCTATAATATTTTTGCAACAAATGCGAGCGAAATGATTGTAAAAAGTCTCGACACTCCCAGTAAATCATAGTACTTGCATCACCTCGCTTATTAACACTTGTTTTCACTGATTAGACTGTTACGTGTAATCGATTATATACGCGATACGTCTATTAACATCGAGTAATAGAATGGAATAACTATAACTGTGGGAATGTGCGCGTTAAATAATGTATACGCCGTCGCTTATGCAACTTTCCGCCATCGCGGAACGCCTTGTAAAGAGGAAACAGGTAAAAGCTAGTAAAACAAAAACTTTGATAAAGCGTAACACAGACTCTGTTTTCTTTTCTTCCCGCAGCGAAAACATTCGCCGAGATAACGAGTTTCTATTTAAATTAACTTTCCATTAAATAGTCTGGAGAAACGTGAATTTGCATAAACATCCGCACTCTGTCCATTGTTCTTATACTGTGAATGTTTATGCATTAACCTGGCCTTACATGGTTCAAAATTCTGGCACAGATGAGAACGTCGATCATGCTTATTAATTATGTCATTCGTAGAAACGTGTTGACACCGAAAACGAGTTTGTTCCATCCTAATTCTCCTAGAGGGTAGCACAATTTTTTATATTTATTTGCGCGATACAATTAAATATTTTTTGTAACTGCTCCTCCTAATTTACAAAAAATGTATGCTTCAAAAATTCTTACGGATAAATTAGAGAAAATAATATTGAAACTCGGTTATTTACTGTTCCTTTTATTAAACGCAGCAATGTTTCTTTTCATTGCAACGACTGAATATTTCAAAATATTCAGTCATGAGGATGTAATAAAGTTAACAGTATACGAACATAAAAGGTTGTCTGAAGTTTCATTTCCGGGAGTACATACGAGAAAATTGAAAGGCATTTTATCGAAATCTTTTTTAATAAAAACAACGAGACTTTGCGATAGCCATATTCAGCGTGATAGTGGAAGCAGCAGCGTTTGATTAACCGGCGTTATACTACTCGATAATTTCACCGGTTGTCGACTCCGGGTCGTCACACTTCATTCCTTTTATAACGCTATCCGCGGGAATAGCGCCCTCAATGGCTTACACGTTTTATGGTTTCAATTTTACCGCGGTAGAACCAACAATCTACCCCTCTAACGACACCGCAGCAGCATGTGTGCATCATTTACTCGCCTCGTCCCAGCAGCTTCGCTACCGGGTTCACCGGAAAATAAATTCACTATTCTAAACAAACTACATACCGAGCAATATCTTAAAATAGCCACGGTTTCCCGACTAGGTTAGACAAACCGATTGAACGGCGGCCACGTTCAATGCAAAAACAATGTATAACCTGACTCGAATCAATTTCCCTTGAAAAAGAAGTGCAAGTAATCGTTTCCTCGCGTACACGTAAAACGTGAGAAGTAAAGGGAGAAGGTGACTAACCGAAGCCGGGCGAATATTCTTCGGTAAAAAGAAGCGTTAGACGATAATAGCGGCCTCCGTTGCAGACACGTAACCGGGTAGTTTACTCTGATAGAAGTGGCATTTACCTTGTTCTTCCAGCTGCGCGACAGTCACTCCATGATCTCTCCGCTGGCTGGAAGCTCTGGCGGATCCTCCGGGGCTGCCCGGTCCTCGATACTCACTTTATGTCACACTGTGCAAACTCGTTACTCGAGGTCCACGGGAACAGCGGTACGTCCGACGCGTCGGACCACAAGTACATAAACATACGGCTTGACGTCCGCGCGTGCACTGACTTCTGTTCGGTCGAGCCAGGCCGCAGTCCATCCACCTTGGCCGAGCGTAGACTCGTCGCGCGGTTGCCATGACGATGGGTCAACAGCACGCGCTGCGCGCGCAAAGAAGACAGTCTCACTCGGCGCGCCGCGACAGTAACAAGGACGGACTGCCGCCGATCGTGTCTTCTCCGGCGCGCCGCGAAATTGCAACACGCGCCCGTGGAAAATTAATAACGACGCCTGTTAACTCGGTACGCGAGCGTGTCCGACGCGCACGACCCTGCTGGCCGCGCGAACCGGTCCCTAGAATCTCTACACCGGACAACAATTGATACCGACACGACTCGCGCAACCGGTAACGAACCACCACGCTGCTCGACTCACCGATCGAACCAACCGGAAGCGGTCCGGACGTAAGCCCCCCTTGTTTTCGATATTAAGCGCGCGGAATTCGAAACGCTTGAAACCGGCGCATTGTCAGTGCTTCTCTGAATATCGCCTAAACAGGATCCCGTTATTTCGAGACCTGGACCGCACAGTTTTATACAATATTGAGATACAATATTGCAACTGCGTTTAAATGCCGAAGGGACCGGAAGCGTATTAGTTTACTGGGTAACGTATTAAATAAATTATTTTACCTCTCACGATTTGTAACTTTTCTATCTGTGCTCGTAATGAAAATTTACAATCTGACTTTTCAGAATTTTCAATTAATATTGTCCATACATTGCCTAGAAAGCTGATGCTTCTAACATCAGAAATAAAAGTTCAATTGTAAAAGAAGTTATCAGTTTGTAACGAGTGTCCAAATTAATTTTACCTCTGACTGTTCATTGCGTACATTATTGTATACATTGCTTTACATTTTTGCTTGTGTAAACAAGCTGTAAAAATGATCGACTTATTTGAAACACTTGTATTCCGCAGATCCGTAGAGTATGTGACGCATTGCGACCGTGCGAACGTAACTGGGTTCGTTTAACTGTCGCGGGTGATCGGAAACGTTGAACACGACTATCGTGGTGGAATCACATACGTAGCGGAATTGGTGCGATCCGATCGGAAGTTCTCGAATGCTGGTGTGACATTATTATAGGGAAGGTCTAAAGAGTTAATAACGATCGCAGTGAGGAGGACCGTCGAATCCGGTGAGACCAGCGGAAATAAGCTGATGTTGCACGAACGTATCCATGAATACGTAAGCTTTCCATGAACGCGACAGGTTTTCCGCGATCAGCGTGTTCCAACGGAGCTCCCTAACCTCTCTCCCGATCGCACCCGCTGGCAAATTCGCTCGTGGTATAAGTTGCAAGATAAGTGGCGCAACACACACGTTAGATGTTTAATGCCGCAATGGAACTTTGCTGTTCTCCGATGGTGTTCTTATCTTATGAAACCGGGGAATGTCTTTTGTTTAAAATACATACCGCAACCATGCGCGCCTGAATATTACATGCTTCCGTGTTTGGAAATGTCGGAAGTCTTGTCACTAGGTAGTACAAAATTCGTACTAAATTTCTATGATAATTTTCGCTAATTGTGGTAGCCGTTTTCGTTAAGATAAGAAGCATGATGTTTCGATAATATTCATGAGCTTAGGGGAAATCGATTGAACTCCGAATGGTCACTTGGCAACATAATTTCAAGATCATTGAAATCTGGCCGATATTCTAGATATTTGAAATATTCGAGTATAAGAAGTCGTATAAGTTAGAAAAATAATTTTCGGGAGAAAATGACAAATACTGGGCGAAACAAAAGTGCTTTTCGAACACTCTGTAGATTCTCATAATATTTTATGTGACTGGCTTCGAATGCGTCTCAAAATTAATATCGACCAGCAATCAGTAACCCTAGAATATCAGCAGTAATTGCTCTTATCAATATAACATAACGTTAAATGGCCACCGGTGAGCGTGGTCGAAATTAAAACGGCCGGTCGGAATATTGAATAACGCGAGGGCCATTTCGCGCCCCGCAATTAACCGATGATGGAGTAACTTCACCCTTGGAGGTGCGCATTTATATTTATTAGCCCCTCGAGGAGGGTTAAGCTGCCGGGCAAGTTACGCCGGCGTCTGCTCTTCATATTGACCCTTTCTCATCCGCAATTAACATTTCTACGGGCACATGGTATTTTCCCGGCGCACATGAGACTCCCGGATAACACCTTAATTATTCGTGTACGATAAGTACAGCGATATTCTTAATTGGTCCTCCACAAATCAATACAACCCACATTTTCCACGTGTTTCCTCGCTTCATTCCGATAAACTAAAACTCGAAGAAGTTCATTGTAACTAATCAGAAGCTGAATACGTTAAATATATGAAATAGGACCGGACATAGACTGTTTTGATATTACGCCTCTCATTTCAACGGTACTAGTCGTTTCAAAGAAAATAGTGCATAATTTATTCTGAGATCTCATAAATCTCGTTAAACATCCCCAACGCCACTTTACCTCTTTACGGACATGTTAGAAAATTCATGGGAAATTAGAAGTGTATTGCGATCTTCTCCGGCAGCTCTGTAGACGACTCTCTACCTTTACATCCAATTTTTTAAATTCAGCACACCTTTTGAAAAGTATCCATTTTAAAATTAAAATGGCTCACTAACGTGCGGGACGGCTCCTCCTTCTTTTGCGCCGGCCGTGCTTTCATCACCTGATTCGAAATGAGTCGTATTTAATTCCGACGTTAATTAATCTTCCAGGAAAAGCTCCTTTCGCCTGGCCCGCCGCGCCGCCTCGTTCGGGAGGGAAAAATTTCTCTTTTCGACACGATAACTCGTCTCTCGTCAAATAAATCGACCGTCGACGGACAATATAATCGAGTTTCCCGTGTGTAAAAGCATCCCCCGGCGTGTTAGAAACCTGTTTGTCGCCGGGCGTATTTATATCATTTTTGTTCGGGAGCTGAAAGCTTAATGCATATTAATTTTAATCTTCATTACAGCCTGATATACACACGGGCCGGCATTAATATTTATTAAAGCTGAATGCGCATTAACGATAATGTGTGTTATTACATGCATTAACACCGGGGGCGTTGCCGGGGCTGTCGATATTTCAAATTCACGCTTCTTGCACACGTTCGATCATCTTTCGCCGAAAAATTTCGACAACTAACAACTGTCCGATCATCGGAACCGATGAGGCCGGTCATTTATCTTTGTCAAGGTCTATCGTTCATCTACGAACGTTTCGACACGATTTTATTAATAACGGTACCCTCATTTTATCGGTTCGTGTATCTTTCAACACTTACCGACAATTTTCTAATAATCTTTTTAAAATCAAAGATCAAAGGAATTTTGGAATAAACTGTTCAACAGCGACAGCAATTTCATTCAAAAACTTCTTCTGAAATTATTATTTAACGCTAAAGTCAGCGCCGGTGCAATGACCAGTACTTTATTTTTTATTCTAAAATTACTGAAATTGTGAACAATCCTTTATGAGAAACAATTTAATGAATTTATTAACGCAAGCCTACGTTGTAATAAAAACTATATAAAATCTGAATAAATTCAATTTTATGAAGCACCCGACGTGTCAGTCTAGTGCTCGGTAAGTGCAGCTAAAAATAATTTTATATCATTTTTGAGTTCCAGTTTTTGCAAATTTTCTTTACCCTTCTACATTTTAATTATACTAAGCGTGCAGACTGTTTAATTTTTGCCTTCTGCACGTTCTCCATATTTTATTGGGCGTACTGACTCTCAGAAATTAATAAGTAAATTAGCAGACCACAGAAATGTTACTGGTCATTGCAATGTGCCAAATACTTTATTTCTAGCCTGAGTATTATTTTCGCGCAAAATACAGAACTGCATTTTCTCTTTCTTTCCGCATGATCACGAGACTCAACTTTCGCGAATTTTGCCAAAAAAGTTAAAAAGAATAAAAGAAATGGGACAAAATAGGCCGACCTGATACGTAACACGGATCGGGGCGCAAGTATAATCGAATGTGTAACGAACAAAAGGTCACACTTTTTACGAGCCTGTCAAAAAACGCACTTCGACAACGGCGTATCGCGACGACGTGAAAAGTGGCCGAAACATTTTACTGATTTTCACGTGTCGCGGTGTTTTGCGTAACGTTACGTCGCGACGCATCTTTTCCACTTTTTTCCATTGAGTTTTTTATTTTAGCCGTTCGAACGGTATCTGGTATTTTTCCCTTTTTTTCTTTTTTTGGTTGCGGAAGAGCGAATCGTAAATTCGGGAAACGGTATCGTTCGGACAGCCGGGCGGACAACCTCGATAGGTGACGGCAGCGGTCCTAATGAAATGACAATTATTTTTAATCCGTTCAGCGATCCGATGGGTTCCGCGAAACTCGATGTAATTAGCGGCCGGGATCATGGTGGGAATTATGTCCGGCAGCGTATCAGTCGACATTAAATTTCAATTTTCCGACTTGAAATGCCCGAAACCGCGAGCGACCCCGCCGGATTCGACGGTGAAAATCGTGGAAAGCGGGAGAAAGAGAGAGACACAAAAGCCCGACGAGCGAGCGAGCGAGCGAGCTCATCGAGACTGAGGAGAGGGGAGGGGTGGAATTTACATTTTTAAATTGGATTTATTGCAAACTGTCGGCGGCGGCCCGAGGTCCGGGAGTATTACGGGGAATTAAAGCGGACTGTTTCTTCAATGGCTGGCTGGGCTGCTCTTTTGAATTCTTTCGCGGCCGTGCGTGTTTGAATAGCTAATGGCTTGCCCAGAATTTTGTTAACGGTTACTTCTAATCCGTTCCCCCCACCGAAGCTATTTCTTTTATTCTTCGTCTGGATACTATGTACAATTTCGTTTGCGCTGCTCCGAAATAGATTACCTTCTACCCGTGGAACTCTCGCGGATAGCGGAACGACAGGAAAATTAGCTTTCAGAGGCACGCGTGAATGTGTTTTTAAAATTGTTAACGCGAATCAGAAAGTTCGCGTTACAGAGCATGGCGTCGGAAACTCCTGTTTCTGTCCTCTGGGAGCACACAGGTACCTTGCGGTGAACCATAACCATTTAGAAAAGTAAGACAGGAACACAGAATTTTTCGGATACATTTTTACTAAAATAAAAGTCCTAAAACTATCTAGGGAGGTCAAGAATCTTCGTTGTCGTTTATATCCCTGGGTAGACCCGTGTTGTGGAAATATATCGAGTAAACAATGTACACATTTTGTGGTCGTCTAGGTCGGTGTAAAATCAAACTACAAATACGTCGAGCGAAGCGACCTGCTTCTTCGACGAACAACCCCTACAAATTTGATAATATCAAAAAAGTCCTGTGCATAGTTCAACGGTCTATAAATAAACCGTGCAAGTTTCGTTCGGAAACATTAATCAGTTGGCGGAAAAAGTTCGCGAGTATCCGTTGAAACGTGGAGCCGGGTAAATCTTTAATATCTAAATTGATATATCACGGTGCAACCAATTTATCCAGAATCTCCAGTGACCGTAGCCGTTTCCGGGGTCACCGTTCTGAGTCCCCCGCCAGTGTTCTTACGATAATTAATTTTCACGGTGGAATCGCGTCGACGGTTAGGGCGGGGAGGACAGGGGGGATAGAGAACAAGAAGAAAAGTCTCGGAGAACGCGGAGCGCGAGGAAGTAACAAGCGCGGAAAATAAGAGAATCGTCCGCGACTATTTTTTTGCCCAACCTATTTTCCTGCCTCGTGCAAAGTCCTTCTCTCTCTCTCTCTCATTCTTTCCCTCGAGTGTTCATGGGTGGAAGAAGAGGTTGGTTTCTGGCGAACAGAGAGAAAGAGAGAGGAACACGAAGGCAGAAGGGAGCTCGAAGAACACCGGGGCCCGAAATGCGACGGCGGGATTATACGCGCCGCGGAAATTAATAAGAGAAACGATGTAAACACGTGCCACTGTAATATGCTGAGGGGATATAATTAATTCAAGACTCTTCTTCGTTGCCAGCGCGTCCCTGGATCATCGGAAGAAAGATTAGACTCACCTGACGGCGTCCCATTAACATTCGTCGCGGAAGCACTACGAGTCCACTGGAAATTCGAAACCGTAACAGGGAAAATTTAGGAATAATTTGTGCCGAGTTTTCTTTTTTTTCCCGAAGAAGCTTATCGGACACGTAAGAGTCCACGGAGACCGATGCATTAAAAGCAAAGCACTTTTGCCGGGAATTATTTTTCTTTTTTTTTTTTTTGATAGCTGGGATTTTTCTACATCCGCCTCCACGCCGGTACGAATTTAATTTCTGCCTAGAGAATTGCCCGTTCCGAAACAATCCTCGGTGGACATCCGTACCGAGCTTCGATATAGTGTACGAAGATAATAATAAATTTTCGCGGGACTGTTTTTTACGGATTTCACTGCAGGTCTTTTTGGCGGAACTTGGAATATAAAAATCTTCGGAATATAAAATCTTCTGTAGCAGTTTTTATCACACACGTAATCGTCAGCCCGTTAATTTATCATTCGCAACTGCGCTTGTCGAAGCTGTTTTATTCGTAGTAATTTTCTATATAGTTCAAGATCTGAATAGCAGACAAATTTTATGTCAATTTATTTTTAGGAGAATTCAATGATATTCGTTAAACTCTGTTCACAAGTCTCACAGAATATTAAACAGCAAGAGGTTGAAATTACCATGCGTACCATGTAAAGTAACAACAAGCATGAGCAAACTTCCCTTTCGCAAAAATTCGCAATAATGTTCATACAGGACGTAAAGGAAGTAATAACCGTCGGTGCTAGCGCAAATTTTCTTTGTACACATTAACTTCTTGCTCTCGCCACGAGAGCAAGAGCTTCTAAATTATTTTCTCAGAATGGACGTTTGAAGTTTCGCTTATTTCAAAGGTTCTTAGTTACCATCCTCCAGATCGGCAACATTGAAATATTACGGGCGACGTGATGATAAAGTAGCCGCATCAACAAGGGTCACTGTGGTAAGGAAATCGGTAGTTTCGATCGATCAACGCTATCAACACGTGTTGCTATCCCTTGACTTCGTAACCTAGTCTCACTGCCACCCGCATCCCTGCGCTGTCTAAACTAGGTCATTGACCGCAGTGTTCCTTGCCAATGCGGCTCCTTTATCGGGAGGTCTCATTTCCGACATATGGCGCTCGTAGAACTACCCCTTTCTATAGAATATAACATCCATTTCAAATCGGTAGAAATTGAATCTAGCAAGTATTGTAATATTAGGTTGCTGCATATGAAACGCCCGATTCGTAACAGTAACGTTAAACAAACGTGACACGTGTGACATTTCATCTTGGAGAACAAAAAATATATTTCAGGTACAAACCTTACAATTGTGGTTTTATGACGGGTTCACCGCCAGATAAAAAAGTCGAAAAAACTGACTTTCGAAGATTTCGAAAAAAGTCGTTTGGTCGAATTTTAAAGTTTTTAGAAGGTGCTTAATTTCATGCCCGACTGCACATAAGTATTAGGTCTACCGGAAAGTTCTGTCCGATAGTGTCACACCAAGTGACACTACAAGTTGACTTCGGTTGACTATCTCTCTTTATCATTGCATTTACACACATGTACTCTTCTAAAACGATGGAAAGTATATTCTACAATAAATATTATTGAATGTATGAAAATTGTGTTATTTTCTTTCAATTCGAAAACGGACAGAACTTTCCGGTAAATCTAACATATTTATTTTGCATCGAGTCATTTCGTGTGAAAGAAGAGTTGAGTAAAATATTGTGAATATCAGTCCAAGATTGAATGATCACTTTCCGGACCGTCCGGTACGTTTGAATCTTCGTGAACCATGCGCTCGGCTACGGGAACACATATTTTGCGGGGGGTGTAGGTCGGTGCGCGCGCGGGGGGTTGGTTATCAGAACACGTTGCAACAAAAGTAACAAAGAACCCATTCAGTCCCGTCCTTTATGCAAGGCCGCGTCATTTGCATACACGCGGCTCTCGCAAGCTTCGACCTTTACCGGGCATCGGTGACGCGTGTACACCGGCGCTGACGGTTCCAAAGAAAGCAGTCCGATGCAAATGCGGGAACATTGTTAGGTAATAATACGAAGCCGGGTAGTTCCACCGATGAAAAAGCTCTCCGGGGAACGGCGGCGGTGGCGGCCGAGGGAATGGAAAAGTTCCGGCGCGAACTTTTGCCCCTTCTTGTTATACGGGTTTTCGAATCGCGTCGGCGCTGGCTGTACAGTAAAATATTAACCCGTCGATTGACGTCGATTCAATGAAAGTTACCCGCGGAGTTGTTCGTTTGCTTAAGAACCGTATTTACGGTTATGTTTGCTTTATGCACCCCGAGCAAGTTCGAGACGCCCCCGTCCCTGTTGTCTTTGTGTCTTCCCTGGCGGACACGGTCGTTAATTTCTTGGATATTGTGTGAGTTTGAAATTGCGACCGACCACTGAAATATTTATCCGCCGATTGAATCTGTCTGGCACGGCGGAACTTCGGCCACCAAGTCGCTGCGCGGCTCGTCCGCGAATGAAACTTTGATCTCTGTGGATTTTCTTCGGGAAGTCGGGCACAGGTACGATGCTTAATATAATTAGGGGGTCGTGACAGTGAATAAACAATTCCCCGGAGAGCTATTCAACGTAAAAATACAGTTTTGTCTGCACAAATCGATAAATGGATGAACGATAGCATGACACAGTGCGAATTACAAAGTTACAGTACACACATACGTACCAACATTACGAGTCCGTGTTTTATTGTACAAAGCGTTGCCCGTTGGTTTAATCGCAGTACCGCGTGCGTTTGTAAACGAGTTTTAGTCACTGTTGGACTATTAAAAATATTTATTGCTCGAATATTATTACCGTGCGTATTCAAACAAATATTTGAATAAGCAGGTTTTTCATCGGTCCAAAAAAAAAACTGCAAATATTATGTTATAAGTTACATGTCGAATATTTTTTCCGTGTACCACGTCTGCTCTGAATGTGCGTCAAAATCGACGCGAATATTTTGCCTGAAAAAATCGGGGGACTAGCAGTATTACACTTTTTGTTTTCTTCAACAATGCAAATCTCTATTTCTATGCCATTGGACTTTCTTTCTCTTATAAACCTCATTTTTCATAAGACAAAGTGAAAAGCCAAAGTCAAAGTAAGGTCTTTGATTTTTAACATTTTTACAAATTCAAAGGATTCCACGGTGTTTAAACAATTTTGTTCCACATTCACTTCAATGCGTTCTCGTGAAGGGTAGTCTTCCCTTCATAATGATCGTTCAAAAGTTGATCTGCAATTTTTGTGTCACAGTTTTATCGTACGTTAGAATATGAAAAGTGTGTCGCGCCGGCATTGGAATACGTAATCCAAGGTATCTCATGGTCGAACTTACAGTATCTGCAATCACGATGTGTGCTATTATCTCGCACATCTAACGTGTGTTCATCGCGTGTCTGTATCTGACACGAATGACCACAAGCAGAACGTTATAAGATTTTTTCACTGACAGTTACAAACTTTCAAATAATTTAATTTTGTGAAGCAGAGAATTTCTAAAAACACTGCACATGTTACATAAATCTATCGATGCAATCTGTGATAGTACTCGAGCAACGCTTCGGAAATCGTATCAGCACGCTCAACCGGGGAAACCAAGCGCGTAACATTGTTCATAAAGCAGCCGAACAATCGTCACATTCGCAAGCGCCATTCCGCTGGAAATTAGCGAAAGTTCTCGACGTTGCACGGGGGGAAAAAAAGCACGATGCTCGGGCGAGCCTCGATCACAGGACACGGTCTAATCGATCTCGATCACCGGACCAAGGCCTCGATCGTTAATCGGCCGGCGCGTACGAGACGGGCGGTCGGTTCGTCCTCGGAAAAGGGACGATCCATCAAGCGGGCTCGCGTTTTCGCACCGGGATCGTTTTTACGAGATTGCGTCTGGCCTATCGGTAGGATCGATGCGACGATCGAGCGACGTCGAAAGGAAACGGAAGGGAGCACGCGTAAATTATGATTCGTCCGGGCGAGCGTGATGATGTAGAACCCGTCCCGCCGCTCGTTTCCGTCGGAATGAGAAAGAAACCGAGGATAGAATACGCGCGGATGGTCTCGTTAACGGCGGAGCTGCAGGCGCATCGAACTCGCGGACCCGATTCAAGAGAGAGGGAGAGAGAGACAGAGAGCTTTTCCGCTCTCGTTGTCCGCGCGGATTTGCGTCGAAACGGGAAACCTGTGCCGGCCGCGAAACTGAAAAACCTGTCGATATTCACGACCGGTCTTCCCAACGAAACTTTGTTTCCGCTGGAAAGACACTTGGCACGCTTGTTTGCGACGCCTGGAAATTAAACTTGAAGAAGGACGGGATTTTAGCGGCGTCGATAAACATCCGTGTCCCCCGGGACTTTCTAATACAGGAGGTTTCATAAAGAAGTAATCAAAAACTCAATATTGTGTCACTCGGAATTTCTCAATATACTGAATTCTCCATATATGTCGCAAATACATGGCTGATAAATGTCGCCGGATTATCCCCACTACCGCAGGGTACCACACTGGTCCAATAACAAAAATTGTTTATTTTTCATTACTTTTTGTGGGACATATTTAAATATGATATTTACATGTGTAACGGACGATGAACGACATCAAGACCCGTGCAGCTGACATATATCGAGAACTCAGTGTACTATGGTTCAACGAGAGTTCGCCGTATTTATGAGTATAAATTGTTTAAGTTATAATGCAGATGTAGAAGCAGCCGGACCAATCAACTGGTATAATAAAAACGTGTTCTCCAGTGTTTCACGAAGTCTGCTGTCTAGTTATGAGTTCTTCCCAAGGTAACTCTTTGGCCTCGATCTGTTCGAAGCCGAGCGTCTCCGTATTTCCTCGAGCGGATTGCCGGATGTTCGACGGAAAATCGGCGGCAGACAAACCGTCGAACAAATTGTCGGTGAAATATTTGCGGTTTTCACGCAGATCCGCTCCGGGGAATTGAATTCTTGCCGCGGGTTGTGTCCCCCCCCCCCCCCCCCGTGCCGCGAAATTTCGTTCCGTTTTCCCGGCCCCGTAATGCGACGATTTTATAATTTTATTCGAAACTTTAACGTCAATTTCGCCCGGGGTGTATGTCGAGATAGCGGACGTTAACTAATTTACTGATATAAACGACTCGACCGTGTATCCGTGTCGGGTATCAATCAGCGTTGGTCGCGCGTGATCTCGTTCCATTCGTGCGAGAACGGGTAACTTGATTTCGGTGCGGAGTGTCATTGAAATCAAACCGTGTCTCTGCTGCATTCCGATCCATACTATTATATTTGTAACATGCCATTCTTTATTCGTAAGACTTTGTACCGTTTTGTAGATATTCCTCCAGTCTGTTCCCGACGCGACATAATTGAATCGTGTGCCGACACAACAGAACTGAGTAGTTTAAAATAGTCGAGAGATAAAAGGAATTTAATATCGTCGAATTATTTTAATCGTGTCGAAACTATTGAAGAAAGAACGCCAATTTTTTATTTGGTTCCTGTTTCTTACAATCAACGCAGACAATTTTTATTTTGCATAATGATCCGTACACTAATCGTAATTGCTTACGGAAATTTTCAGAAAAGCATATTTGTTATTTTAAAAAGTGAGAAAGTGACGAAAATTTAATATGCGTTAATACAATCACCACTTCTCAAAGCTTAAACCTAAATATTTTTTCGATAAACGAATAGCTACTAACTAGAACTTTGAATTAAATAATGTTATGCTGTTCCGAGGGGTGCATTTTTACCTGTGTTTTTCAAATACACGAAACTTAGCAAAATGCTGTATAAATTAGCTGAATGGGGCAGCAAACAACGGTTGCATGATGTCGATGATTGCGGAACAGGATACCAGGAACACATTGGACCGCGAGCGGTTAACGACGGCCATATCGAAACGAACCTGTAAAATTCGTCGTCCGGCGATCCCCATTCTGTTTCAATTTGTATTCCGGCGCGCGTGACGCGCTTTACCCCGCGGCCGAAAAAAAAAACGCGAGAGCAGATTTTGTTATGCGTTAGACGATCCGGCGAATTTGCGATGCAAATTCATCCGTGCTGGAAGTCTTGTAAAACGAGGGCTGAAGTGGGACGACGACGGCCAAGTGTCCGGCCAATTACGTATTACACCGGTCTCTCGCGCGTTCGCGGAATGCTCTCGTGTATGTCTCAGCGCGCTCGCAACAGTTGGGGCTGATTTATGGGCTGACGCGCGACGGACAATGTAGAGATTAGCTGGGGCGGAAAGGCTTTAACCGGTTGCCATCTTGTGGACGCGACCGGGGCTGACTCTCCCGAACCCTGTGTACGCAAGTTTTACGAACTGGTCCTTCAAAATTTAAATTTCAACGCGATAAATTGGACTTTGTAAAATAACATGATAAGGTAATGTGATAATGTAATATATTAACGTACATATTAATATATGTAATAGGTGATGTGATAAGTAAGATAATATGATAATATGATAAGCTGGGATAAGGTTCAGTCTTCTGCTTCTAATAGGAACAACAGATCCTGATTAACAACCGCTTTTCAACCATCATTCGACTATGTAGCATTTTAAGCAACACGACGAATGAGTACAATTTGAGTTTTTTCCAGCTACCTTGAGTTAACCTGGACAAAATTGATGTCTCGGTCTAAAATGTGATATATAAAGTCAAATTAGACTCGTTCAATACGTTCCTTAAAACGCTACATTAAATGTTTTCTGATAGAACCAAAGACATGCCGACTTCTTTCAAATTGTAGTTCTCGCTGATTCGCCCTGTATATGCGAAAGCTATAGCGGTCCCTGGACCGTCATTGCCCGCAAAATGACCACTATTTCCCAGAGGTATTGCAGTCAATGGTAGTCAAACCAATCTCGTTTATTTTTATGAATGTAGCTACTTAGGTGAATATGAAAACAATTTCCGTTTTATTCTACGAAAAAATGAATGAAATGTCAAACGTATCTCTAATTAAAAATTACGCCCCATAATTCCATTTCATTCTAATTATTGGTGAAGCGACCACCATCGCCCCGTTCTCTCCCGATCTGTGTGCGAGCTAATGATTCAAAACTTGAGTAATTGGTCGTGTATAATTTCACACGACGGTGAGCCAGCGACTCCGATACGGAAGTGTGAAAGAGGAAGCTTGCGCGTGGAAAGGGTTCTGGGTGGCGGCTCGGCGCACTATTTAATCATGCGCGCATTATGCGAGATTAGACGCGTCTCGAAAATTAATATCCAGGTGGGGCGTCGCTGACCTAGTTAGTGCCCGGCGGTGCCCCTGGCTCGTGCAAACAGCCACGAAGAACTCGCGGAATCTCGGTTCCTCAGCGTGCGCCCTGTCACCGGTGCTGACATTCATGCCGGCGCGGCAGGTACACTGTGCACACAACCATGCCCGCCTATGTGGGTACCTGCGGATCGCGGTATTTGCCGTCCCCCGCGATCCCAGCGAGTTTCGGCAACAAGGCTGGCTGACGCGTCGAGGCCGGATGAAATCCTAGCAGGAAATGAATCCGAAGACGAGACACGGCTGTATCCGCGATCTACCGCGCTACAGATCTCCGGCAGACTTGCCGGCAACAGTTTCTTGATTATCGTTCGCTCGCGGCCTCCCGGCGTGCATCGCGCAGCACGGGATTCTCCGGTTTCACTGCTTGAACACCGCCTGCTAATTTATTCGCAAATCCGTCAGACAAATTCCGAAATTCTACGCTCCGGCTGCGCATGACCAAATATCGCGCTATAATTAACCCCTAATGAGACGTGCCGGGGATCGTTATGTCAATCTAGCCTCCAAGACTCTGTAAACACCTCCTCCGCTTTTGTTTGTCATTTTTCATGGTGTAAGAATACTTTTATTACTTTCGTTTCGTTTTCGAGAAAATCGAGTTTGAGGGCGCAGCGAATACACGTGTCTGACCATCACCAGCCAATTCTACTTAATGCATATAGATAGCAGAGCACACGAATAATGTGCATTACAGTAGATTGTTCGGCAACGTTTTTACGAAACTGCACGACGTAAAAATCACGTTCAAAATAGTGAAAAGCGGCGGAATCGTTCACGATTTATGTTCGAGCGCATAAAAGTCTTACTAAAGAACAGTCTTTAGCGTTCACGAGCGAGAGAGAAATAGTGTTCAAAGCGTAACGCGAATCGACGAATCGGCCATGTTATTTACGCCGCTCGAGTTTCAACGGTTCAATATCGAACGTAACGATACCTCTCATTAACGGGGAGAAATTAAACGCGGGATTACCCGGACACGGAATATGACAACAGATAAACGATTCAGCGCGATTGTCGTTGTAATGTAGTTTCGCCTGTTTCAAACGGCCGTCCATTGTCGGACGAGATTACAAGTGATTCGTAATCACGAGGAACAGTGCGGCCCGGATCAAGAAGTTAAATCGTTCGAACGATTCTAATTTAGCGGGACAGAGACAATGGGAACGGCAGGAGCAATTGTTTGCCATCGACGATTACGATGCTCATGCGCGAGTCGCGCGGTTGCCGTGCATTCCGCGACTATGCGGGTGAAATAGCGTAATCGCGGATGAAACTGGGAAACGGTGAGTCTTGCGGCGCCTTGGTTATCAGCCACGGAGATTTCTTGTAATCGGTGCGTCGAGTTTCTCGGTTAGGTTTAATTTCCCGCAATATGCATGCCTCACCCTTAACTACTCCAAAAATTAATTTTCCCGACTGATATATCAAATTTAGTTGGAATAGCGAGGTGAAAAAATATCGAAATGATAATCAATCTAGTTTTTTTTTATTTATTTAAAGTTTAAATGAAATTAAACTTGAATTAAATGCAGACCATTAATTAAATCGATATTGCACGTAATGCACAATTTCTTCTTTATCTACAGTCACAATATATTTAAGAGTTGTAATGAGTTACAACGATATTATTATTTAGTTACTTAATTGATATATAGATTGCAGATCTTTGCTCATTTACAACATTTGAGCTATTTATTGTAAAAGTTATATAAGTCAATATTCGTCTGTTTGGTTTAACACTACGTCTCGAGAGTATAATCGCCAATAAATAAAATAATTTAAATATACTTTTAGACATAAACATAATTATACTTTTAGACTTTTAGGATAACTATATGTTATCCGATGATTAACTGTTTCGACTTGCACCATTTTTTTTATTTCATTTTCGACAAAAATTTGGTCTCTGCTCTGATTTTTGTAAACTGACAATTTTATGCAAATAGTAATTTTTAAGGATGATTCACATTCTTGTCATCAGCCGGGTCGAATGTCTAGTGTATGTTCGCGGCAGTGAAAGGGGTGTAATATATTGTTCTTTCTTCGAGTAATATCAATCAAAGTTTTCAGTCGAAAGAGTTGGAATAGGCATGATTGAGGATTGAATAATTGACACGGACAGCAAAGCGACGTGAATGTTTAAACTAAGTCATGCGTGAACGCGCACACTTGTTCGGGCAACGAACTGCGGGGACAAAAGTGAAACGCGAGATGGAGAGGGAATCATGAAAAGCTAGCTTTATGGCTGGACGTTTCATCATCGTGGAAAATGAAACTTTATTGACTCGCGTTATACGACGACACACATGTTATAAGAAATTGTCAGCGCCACCGGCGGAATCATTAAATTTCACGTTACAATTAACACGGCGCCGAGAGCTACTACATGTTGTAAGTGTTACAACTCATAACTAGACTGCGGATTTTTATGCAAATTTTCGTTATTATGATAATTTTATGGAAAATAAAGTAAGGGACAATTTCTTTGATTAAATAGAAGATTTATCGTAGTCAAAATGAAGCAGAAATATTATACGTTTTCTTGCATACTTTGATAAGTTATAAGTAACATAATCGAATTTCTAAAAGCTTCTGATATTTTCTAAATTTTGGGTTTTGTCTACTCATTTTTTCCACGAATGCATGAAGGTCCGCGGTCCGCTCATAACTTCCCAGTAAAGTACATGCATACATGCCCTTTAAACTATCTTCAAAACTGCGAGAATGGAACACAAAATAGTTGGAATCCATTTAGCAAATTTTCCTTCAGTGTTCGAACCAGAGTTAAGCTAATATTTGTAAAATTCTACCTTTGAAGCGGCTTCGAAAACAAACACTTTTACGCAAAAATCGTAGAGTCTTCTTTCGGTTCCGTAAAGCTGCTCCAAGTTTCGCTTAAATCAATATCTCCTGACAAACCAAAATATTCTCGAAACAATTTTCGTTCGAAAAAATTCTTAAAAATAGTCTGCTACATCTGCACTAGAAAACCACTTCACGAAAATGCTACAAAATCAATGTGTCTCAATTCAGAATGAACTCTTAGCGCTCGAATGGCGACTGCAAGGCGCCACCAAAAACGGCTGTATCATTGTTCAAAATATTTTTTACATTATTAAATTTGTTCGTATTTAATAAATTACTAAACACTTCAGAAGTGCACGAGTAAATTGCACCATTTTCGTATGTATAACACGAAAAAAAACTATACAGAAAAGAAATATTTTAGGTCGGAAGAAATGTATCGTTTTGGAGTTAAAATAGCTTCGAGTGCAAAGTGTTAATGTGTAATTAAACGTAAAAAGCAGTAACTGTTCTGAGAAAATTCCATAAGCACAGATATGAATTCCACGGAGACATTTTAAAATGTAAAAAGAAAAACGAAGAGACGACTGTTTATTTCGTTCCGTGTTTTAACTTTCCGACCTGGACGTGACGCTGGTCGAGTCTGGTCGACAAACGCGTCCCGTTCGGTAACGGGAATCGACCTCCGATATTCGCGAAACCGGGCTCGCCGAGCCGGTTGTCGCGTGTCGCAAAACTGGTGGGTTTCGAGCAGCGTCGGTTCGCGTCGTTCGGCGTCCATCTTGTGTGTCCTGTTGGAGGGGCCGACGCATTTTGCTCGGCTGTTTCGCGTAAGAGCGGTAACGGAACGCGATTTACAGGTCGAAAATAGAGCCGCGAGTGAAAAGCTTTTAGTCCTTCGTACGTCGGCAAATATGTGACTAACCCGAAGCTCCGGGGTGCACGCGGGTCAGACCCGTTTTCATCCACCTGTGTAATCGTTCCCCGGCCTCGTCGTACCCCGGCGCAACCCCGTTCATCCTCTCATCACGGCCATGCTCGACCGTGTCCGACCAAAATCGCGTTCTCTTTGCCGGGCCGACCGTCCTCTATCCCCGTTGTCCCAGACCCCGTCCGCTCCGAGCGTCCCTAATAGACCCCGTGTGTCTTAAATGGAATCATTCCTAAATAGTTAAACAGAGACCGGGCTTCCCGAGGAACCCGTTTATCGGATTTAGCCGAGCTGCTTTTGAGCCCCCGACAAATCCCGCATGCCCTAAATGGAGTCATTCCCAAAAACAGGAATCCAGCTTTTCACAGACCCAGACCGTCTTGGAATCATTCTGGTCAGATAGAGGGAGCTCGTTTACCGGACTTACTGCTTTGAGCTTTTCACGAGTCCCGCGTGTCCTAAATAGAATCATAGAAAGTAACTAAAGCTCGAGATTATATGCAGAGAATTCTAGCGTTCCTAGGCTTTTCTCGGACCCTGTGACCTGCAAGCTGATTTTCAGAGTAATAAAGCAATTATACACGAATAAGTAGCTTTGAGCTTAAAGCAACTTGCTGGCCAACAAGTTGCGCTAATTGATCAACAACATTTCTCGAGTAGAAACGGCTGAGCAGGAAAACTTTTCCCGCGACCCGCGTTGCAATCGATGATCATGAAATCAGTTAATATTGTTCCACCAGGCAATGAACGTCGATAACAACGGGTTTATCGATAGGACAGGTTGATAAACTTTCGACGAGTAAAAGAAAATTCGGCGATATCTACTGGGCGAGTAGAAGGAATCGATGAGAACGTCGCCGCGAGTAGTATAAATCGATAAATCAATCATCGACCTCCGCCGCTGGAAGAGGTAATAATATTCGGAGCGCGGGCGAAGGGAATCGATCGTAACCACCTTTCGAGTGAAAGTAAGTTTAAAAGCAATCTTCCCAACCTTGAGAACTTCCGGAGAATTAATATAAAAATCCCGAGCGGAGTTGATCAGCGAGAAGCGAAGTTTTATTGGAGTGTCCTCTTTCCGAGGAGAGCCTACTTTTGATATTCATAGAGATATTAACGTGCTTGACAGAGTAACATATAAATTCCTGAAGGCACGATGATTTAGGAGAGCCCGCAGCGACGTGGCCTCGATACTCGAACGACGTCCCGAAGTACACTGACCCAAATAGTCAGCCTAAGTTTCTCGAAAAGCGAAGTTTCCCGTCGTAACTTCATTCTGCATGTCTATAAATTCGACGCGAGTAAAACAGTTCACTCAACGTTCGGACTTTGGATTCTGTGCATGTGTGACCGAAATGAGAAATTCAAGAATTCTAAATCTCCATCAAGGTCGTACTATAACATTCGTATCGAATAAAAAGAAGCCATCAGAAGGATTGAAAATCAATTATGCGTCTCGGATGGCAAAATTTTTCATTTCGTCTTCTTCGTAATGATCACCGCTAAACGGAGCGAGAAAAATTTCTCAGACGAAATAGTCGGAGGTTTCTGTGAGGGAGGAGAGGAGGAGGGGGAAGTGGAGGCTTTTATCGACGTTTACAATTCGAGACAGGATTCGAATTACCGCCGGTGTAATGAGGAGAATTCTCGTGGGCGTATTCATCGCGTTAATTGGATTACGGTGACGTGCGTCGAAGCCCCATCCAGAATACTTCGCCTTTAATTTTCGTCAGCCGTTACTTCCGATTCCCCGGTAACGTCGGGCCGGTGCAGGATGCTGCTGCTGCGAATCCTCTATACCATTTCGAGATTAATATTTGTCAGCTGAAATACGGGGAACCGAACAACGACGCGCGGCTACGCCGCGGCGCCCGGGTTTTATTGTTCTCCGTTGACGACAGAGAATTAAATAGGGAAACTGCGAGACCAGCCATTTTTCGGGATTACAAATGCGTTTGCCCGGAGGCCGTCTCGCGATATTTAATTAAGAAGCTCGTTCCGGGAAGCGTAAAAAATATTGCGAACGATCATTCCAACGGTTAAATACCTTCTGTCCGTCGCACCGCTGACCATTCTGATAACTAGATAACTGTGGATTTTCATGCAAAAGAAAAATTTTCAAATTAATAAACATAAAAAACGTATTTCTGCTTTCGGTAATAAATCGAAAATAATGAAATTGGATTTTTCTACACAGTGTTGCTTCTGACTCGGCTTGTTTGGCATAAATACGTAAAATCCGCCGACTACCTACAATCGTTTTCGACCTGGTTTTCGCAGAGGCGGATCTGTATAGATGTAGTGAAGTAACAGGTACACAATGAAGTAAAATGTTGTTTCATATTAACAGCGAATATTACCGCCAGCATGTTTGTTATCAGTCCAGTAACAGACTTGTTTTGAATTTGTACGGAAATTCATGGTTGAGCTTGCACGAATGATAAGTCAAATAATGAATGGTATCTCTCGTCGTATCGAATTTTAATCAAGTATTCACAGTAGAAAGTAAAAGTCTGAAACGTGTCGAAAGGGTATAGCATGCGAAGAGGCGCTGTTATTGATTTCGCTTTAACTTAAGTTTGATCTTAACTTCGCATATAAGCAACGTTAGTTGACTAAAATAGGGAATCGGTCAATTTTCATCGCGGCATGTCTCGATCTCGGTCGAAGCATCAATATTTGCGCGCCAAATCGTTAAGCAAAGTTCTCGGCCCGATTAAACAGAAACTTCCGCCGCCCAAGACGATCATGAACAGACTTCCGGTTCGGAACTGTGGCAAGAAGCTTCGAGCATTTTCGCGGAAGACGTGCACGAGTAAGCCTGGCGAAGAGCTATACGTTGATCGGCAACGTAACGCTGCAGAGTCCGATTAAAATCGCCGATATCCAAGTATTTTATTCTATCAATATTTTAGTCTGTTTATTATTGCCGTTGCGCGGATTATCCCTGTTGCGAGCTCGCGCCGTTACAAAACAAACGATCGTTTATAGCGCAAACAATCTCCTGGGCCGATTGTAGGACAGCGTGAAACAGGAAAATTGCGCGACGAATTTATTAATTGATTTATTTCAATCTCCCGGCGCAATCCGGTTTGTTCCACGGTCTCTCTTTCTCTCTCTCTCTCCCTCTCCCTCTCTTTTTCATCGACAGTTCAGCTATATCCTCTTTACAATGGTATCCTGTCTGCGAACCGTTCAATCGGCTCGATTGCATGCTCGATTTCCATGTCGTTGTTGAGATCGCGGATTATGCGCGGCGGGAAATTCAAATCCTGGAATAAAGTGAGATAGAGAGAGAGATAGAGAAAGAGAGAAGAGAGGAAAAAGAGAAGAGAGACGGAAGGAAGCAGCGAAGTGGACGAGGAAATTTATAAAACAAGAAAGGAAACAGGAAAGGGGTCAGCGGCGGCAAAAAGGAAGTTAATGGGCGAACCGGGCGAAGAAAAAGGGAGGAAAAAATGGCGGCGGAGGCTGGCGCAAAAGTTACAAGCAGAATAAAAGGTAGAGAGCCGGCGGAGAGGAGGCGAGATGAGAGGGTAAGAGAGTGAGCGACGGTGAAAATATGCGCTTTCCGCGTGGCGAACGAGTTCAATTTGTTACGAGCTCGTCGATTTTTCCCGATCGGACGGGGGAATCGAAAATCGCCTTGAAAAAGAGTGGAAAAAAGCGAGGTCGCCGCGAGTCATTTCCAGACTCGTTTTCGAGTATCGGATTCCCTCTCGGGTCAATTCGTCCGGCCGGGCCTGTCTGTTATTTCCATTTTCGAGCCCGGGGAACACGTGTTGTCGCGGAAAATGGAATCAACGCTACCCATCTGCTCGGCCGTGCCCGCGCCCCTGCGCCCGCTCGCGCGCAACCTCGGGAACGTTATTACTTCGACGACCGTGCGATAATCGCCTGACCACAAAATCATTTTCGACCCTTGACGTGCGCGCTTCCCGGCCGCAGACCCTAAAATCGGGATCCGGCAAGCCAAATACAATTCGTGAAACTTCCTTGCTGTAAGTCCGTTCTTAGTCACCATTTTCGACGCCCATTTTATTGCACATAGCCGTGGCGGACATTTTTCGCCAAGCCAGCGGGATGTCACGTCAAATCACCTCGGGAACCACCCCTTTAAGGTTTTTCGACATTTTTGGGGCACCCTGTAGTAACCCTACATCATACTCATAGTTTTATTCGTCATTTCTATTAAGGGAACAATTCTCGTGGAGCGGCAGTTCAAACGACTGATTTTTAAGAATTTATTTATGCATAACTATTGGATATACGTAACTAGGCCTCTTTGGGGTGTACATTTTTTTTAATTAATTTCTTCTTACTATTTATTGCATGATAAAAAAGCAGCAATTTATCTTACACATCATCCAATTATACGTTTCTGATAACATTACTGCGGAATCAGGACCCTCGACCAAATACCCAGGAGATTAGGAAAAGTTGGAGGGTTGCGTGAGTGTGCTCAGGAGCTGATCAGCTTCCAATCGTGGGGTTGTGAGTTCGAGTCCCGTTGTGACCGGTTCCCTGTGTTCCCCAAAATTCTACATTGACGAATTCAAGAAAATTTCGTCGAACACTCAAGAAAATGCGGACAGCTCGAAGAACGCGGGGGCGAACTCTCTGTTCTCCCGTTAACGGGTTAAAACATCTCGCCGAAAAGTCTGGCGCGCCACGAGGAGCGGTCGTTTAAATCCGAGCGCCGCCGACGTCTCCGGCAGCCATTATTCAAGTTCGCCGTGGGGCGGAGAGCCAGGGGTTCGATTCGCTTTCGGCGAAAGTTTTTTGACGACTGGCTGGGAGAGCGTTGTCCGATTACCTTGTTTTTCGCCGGGAATCCGGGGGAAAATTGTCGGGGGAGGTTAGGGCTAGGTCGGCGGAAAGGCGAGAAAAGTGGGAAAACTCGGGAAACTCCGGAAGGAAAATTATGACGTTCGTTCAGCTCGAGGAGAAATCCTCGGATCCTTTTGTGACCGAATAGCGTGCCTGTGCCGGGAGAAAACGGTACCTTCCCCCTGCCCCCTGCCCCCTGCCGATCTTGTAAGCCCTCGCCGACACGTTGATCACTTCCGGTGCCCTTCTGGCTTTCATCATCCACCACCCTTGCGATAATCGTGTATACTCGGCTCCGGGAAGTTCCGCAACGGCACGCGAACTACCCGAAGAACTTGTCCCGGGATTGAGTCGAAGTCGTCCGACAGCCGCATTATCTACGGGCGAAACTTTCTTATGGCTCGTTTCTCCGCTCGACGATTTGCCGGGCTCTCTCCCGCCGCCGAGAGAACCGAGTTCGAACGATCCCTGTTGAGTTTCGACGGCGACTCGCCGCCTCTTTCGTCCCGACCAAACTTTCCGATTGATATTTTTCTACAGCACGCCGATCAAGAAGTTGACGTCACGTGCTCGTTTCCGCCCGGAACGGCCACCGTCCGATCAATTTTCCCTCAATTCTCCTTGTAACAAGGAGCGAACTCAATTTCCCAGCTCTATGACACTCCACGCGTTTGTTTACGGCCCGCGAACCGCCCTAAAATGCACTTCCAAGAAACCTACGATCCGTAACCATGTTCCCCGTATGAGAAGTATCATTCAATTGCATTTAGCCGCAATTTCTTAGAGAAATCTACGATTTAGAGAATTTCTTTAAAGGCCCGTGTGCTTTTTAATATTTATACCTCAAAGAAATGAAACTACTTCCAAGCATGAAAGACTCCTTGTTGTCCTCTATTAAAATAAACATCAATTCCTTTAATGATTTCACAGTTCTGTGTTTTCCGCCCCCATTTATACCACAACACGCGTAAAATCGTCTACCAGTTAATCGTGTAACCTGTATTTCAGTTTCCCTGTCGCCGTCAGAGCGCAAACTACATTTTCGCTGGGAAATTATTTTCCCTAACGCGATGAGATGCTTCTGCCTTGCTGATTTTACTCGGAAACGCGTTTCGTCGCGACGATATCGCGTTGAACGAGTTATCGACGAGTTCCAATAATCCACTCTTCGCTTGCTTGCTACGCCAGACTCGTTTATCTTTAAGATGAAGGACTAATGGAATTAAGGATACACTATTAGGTCGAGTTCTCAGTCTGCCCCCGGGGACTGCGCAGAACCCGCAATTCACCTAGAAGTATCCCCCGATCGAAAGAAAAGGGGATACAGGCTTGTTTATACGAAGGGTTGCTACCCGAGGGGGATGCAAATATCTCCGAAGAAACTCTTACCGACGTTTAGTGCTATCTGAAAACGATTAGGCCGATAAGAAATAGGATCGAGCCTCTAGATCTTACACAGTTGTATCGAAATTATTTTTTCACGATGCTTCTCCCGTGAAAACGATACTAGATTACTACATTACTATAAAGGTAAAAGTATATGTCTTATTACTGGACTGCATATACAGCAAAATGTGTAGATTAAAAAGAAAGCATTGAAGTAATTTTAATGAAATTATTAAGGGGTGGTATTTATTTGTACTTAATCCCTGTCTTTCATAAGTAGGCTGCAGATTTTATACATTCTTGACAAAAATGAATAATTGCAATTCGAAACAGTAGAAAGATTGAAACAACTTAAGAACATCGATCAATTATTTCTAACTTATTGAAATTTCCACTTAGCCCTTGTTTTCTGCAATTGATGTAGAAAAGTTATTCTTATCTTGTGTAACAATTCACAATCTGCTTGTTACTTACAGTTCAGGAATAAAAATATGATAATATCAAAAAAATATCATTTTCTGACGCTTGATATCGAGTTGCTAGGACTTTCAGTAGCATAAGTCAACAGGAGGTCGTTCGGCAGTAGTGAAAGTCTATGAATCTATGAATCAACTAATAGTAACAGTCCGCAAGTGGAACGATTTAATATAATTGAAACAGTGGAACTAGTCAATGATAATCCTCTCAATTAACAAACAACCTGGACTCTGTTTCATCTGTTTCTGGCCAAGCTACCGGGATAGTTTGGTAAACAAACGATAAAAAGGTGTCGACCATAATTCGACTGGCGGCGATATTTTCCTCGCACGCACCGCGACGGAATTAATTTAACACATTCCCGGTTAATTTCGCTAATTCTTGGACGGGCGCGCCGTTATGGTCCTGCACGAAGATTACGGGTGGGCCAGTTAAACACTGATTGCAGTTATTACATCATGTTGCGGCGCGTACACTAATTAATTGAAAATTATTGTGCACAACATTGCCCCGGACGTTCCAAACAAATCGGCCAGCTACAAATTACAATAACAACTGGCAAGCTAAACAGACCTGATTGATTTCGTGTCGGCCGCGAGGCCGTGCGCAGAACGGTGATTTTCTTGATTAGAGAATCATTTGGATATATCATTAACAATAATAACACGCGCGTGGAGAGCAAGAGTCTGACGGTTTCTGAAAATTTCGTGCGTCGATGTCATCGTTGACTTGTTCTACTTGTTCCTCGTCTCGGAGCTGTTATTATCGATTTACACTACTTCGAACAGTACGGTTCACATTGCTACTGCTATTTCGAAGGGTAAATAAATTAAAGTGGAGACACTGATTCGATTTATTTATTCGTTTAACCCGTTGCAAACGAGGATTGTTGAAAACAATGAGTTTCCTCAGAGAACTGGATCATGCATTAGTGTGTTGGATCTTTCGCGATGTGCGTAAACTGTTTGTTCGTCACTTGAGAAATTAGATACGTGATCTTAATGTTGTCAATATATTTGTCTTCAGAGAGTTAGAAAGATTCTTTCAGTCGAATTTCTTTGATGTCGAAGAATCGTTCTGCAGCAAAAGATTTCCTCCGAAGTACTGGAGTTTCTAGTGCAATTTACGGTTCCGGAGGAACAACGAAACATCTTTGGGATCATTTCTCGGAGTCTGTGTCATTTTCTCCCACACTTTTACGCTTTCGCGTACCCGCTTGTGTTAAGTCGTTCGTACGAGAGCGGCGATCTCAGTTGACGCATTTGCGGAGCACGCGGCAAGATTGAAAGCTGCCCCCTTTATGCACTTTCTGAGGCACGCTTGGGATGGGAAACGGTACGGAAGGAACAATCGACGGAGACGGCGGAAAAAATGTTGAGAGCATAGCGGAAAGCAAAAACAAGATTGCGCGGATACGTTTCGAAAGCTGCGCGTCGATGTCGTGCGCAGTTCCCAATCGATGATCTGTATCCCGAATGGACCGAGCAATTAAAATCGAGTATCGCCTTCCAAATGACTCCTGCCGATGGGAAACAAAATTGAAAATTGCGCACGAAGCCTGGAACGATGTATAAAAAATCAATTGTTAAACATTACACTGAATAATGTTCATTTTCAGACTGCGAATATTTATGCACTTATAGAATCTGTGAATGTATGAAATTCAAGAAAATCTGTGTACTAACGAAAATTAATATTATTTACCCTCTAGTGGATTATAGCATCAGTTCGTTCATCAATATGTTGAAATTTTCACCATTTACTAGTTGTGACTCATTGCAAATGCATATAAAACTACTAGTCGTCAACGATTTTACAATCAACTGATTGTAATTCTCTACGTTTTCAATACACGAATAGAAAACACTGAAGATAACCAAAAAAATTTACGTTACGATCCAATATTTGTATTACCAGAAATACTCTGAAGCTCGTTTCGACGTTCACAAAACAAACAATAGAGATTAAAATATACTTCAATGTTTCGAATCTGGTAATCACTGTTATCGAGGATACAATTTTTATCTGAACAATCCGATCGGATTCCACTCAAGTAGAACAGGTCAACGATAAAACCGAGGCGTTCAGACGCATAAGCAGTGATACAGGTCAGTGATAAAATCCTCGGATCCAAATGGAACACGACGATGACAACAAAGCTTAAAAATCTGGAAGTAGAACAAGTCAATAACAGCATCCACGCACGAAGAAGGCCGATTCTGCTTGGCACGATAGTCAAATAGAATGAGTCGGTAATAGTTTCGCCTCGAACGGTTCCATCAAATAGAACATCTCATTAATAGTCGAACCCAGCTGGGGGAGATAGGGGGCAAACATCAATTTTGTTCCACATTAAACGTCGAATCCTCCATTAGGGTATTCTCAAATGAACGATTCAAGAGTTCGCAGTAAAATTACGCCAGAGTCTACGTTTTCGCCGGCGTTTCACGACGGAGGTCGCCCTGTAATGACGATTCTAAACAGAATTATCCACTTCGCCGAAGCGTGTGGAACGGGGCAAGTTTTCGGGGTTGTAATTTAACCGGGGCCGCTTTGTTTAATATAATTCGTCGCCGAGGTGGGAGCAGAAACGCTCGTAAAAGCCCGTGGAAACTGTCGAAACGAACGAGTCCGAGCAGTTACTTCGAAGAGGTTTAATAGCCACTTGAATCGAGTTTGCGGGCTCTTTGCCTCTCTCCCCTACTTCTTAAAAAAAAAGAGAGAGGAGGATAGAAACAGTGCAAGAGAGAGGGGAAGAAAGAGAGACCGGTGAAAATGGACGGCGCGGAGGAGAGGGAGAGCGAGCGAAAGAGAGAGAGAGAGAGAGAGGTACGAATCGTGGAACGAAAGATCCAATTTACTCGTAATCGCGTCACCGCTTTCGGCTCGATTAATCTCTCGTTTTTCCTTTTATCCCTTATCTTTCCTTCCCGGGACGGGTATCGTGTTATGCTTTTCCTTTTCGGCAGCGAACGTACTAAGGAGGTTTCAGCCGGTTTTTGTTCCGGTCCCATTGAAATCGAATCGACGTGCAAGAACCTGGTAATACAATACTGCGGAACGTCGGGATCATTTTATTTGACGCGAGCGGGGACGATATTCCACCGCCGGGCTTCACCGAACTGTTGCTAAATATTTCTCGGACAGCCGAGCTGTTTTCTGGCGATTCAAGATCCACGGGAATCTTGGAAGAGACTAATATCCTGGGAAAGGTTGTTACTTTTTAACACTAGCATTGCCAAAGGAGTCGATTATTTCTGATATTTTCATTTATAATTACTAGATTTTATAGGGCAAATGCAAAACTGAAAAATCTTATTTCGGAGTTTTTTAAATGAGCAAAAGAGAAAGTCTGTTTGAGCTGAACAATTTTTCAAATTTAATTTTCTTGAACAGTAGGTTTCAAATCAAAGAACTTTTTTCGATTTTCTGTAGGTCTATTATTATTTTAAGGTTCTTCTGTAATATCATTTCCTAAAGTCTGGTGTGCAAATATTGAATACTTTTAGAAGTTCGTTAGCCCTTTGCAATTCTCTGTTTAGTATGACAGCACAACGAGTTTATGCTAGTGTATCTAGTGGCCGGTCCGCCTGGACAACATTATTGTTTCAGCAAACCTTATATTTAGAGCTCGCATCAATGATATGTTTACCAATGAGTCTTTCATGTTTACAATGTACCATTCAAAACATTGTATTTACAATATGTCTCCCACTCCTACTGGTACGAACATGTGCATAAAGCACGGACCTGTTGAAACAAAACTGCAACAACGCACGGACTGCAAAGAGATAAGAATGATCTTCACAGAAAACACTCTCGTTGCATCCATTACAACTTCGAAAAAATAGACATTATTACGTGCAAAAATTTGAGTACAATCTTCGAATATGAGTCGATAAACGTACCAACTTTGGAATCGCTATCCTCGATACTTTTCTGTGAAAAAATTTCCCCAAAATGAACTCAGGGCTCAAGAATCAATTTCATAAATTCTTAAAAAAAAAACAGTGATATGTAAACTGATACAACTTCGTGGCAAAAAATCATACAACAATCATTTTTGGGTCGTTTCAAAAAGCAGAGCGTCTGCTTTCAGCGTCCTCGGTCAGTCTTTTAGAGGATGTGTCAGTATTTGTCAATAATTTTAATTTATAAAAGTTGAAGAATACTGTTACATTATTTTGAACTCGTTAAAAATCTCCTGCAACTTTGACCTTGCACAAAAAACCGCAGTCTAACGATCACATATGAAATATGAAGCACACGAATCGGCGCTTGGAGAACAGAAGACGTCAATTGGCGTTCCCCGTCTGGAATGTAAAAATCGAATTCCCCAGTTCTCCGGAAATATTGATAAAGTTAGGAATAAATTTCCGTAGATAGAAATCATGAGGGTAGAACCGTGCGACGGCTATTTCATACGGTACGAAACAGGACGAAGTTTAAGGGCAGACGCGGCCGCGCCGTTTTCATAGACGGTCCACTTGTTTAGGGAGTTGCACCGGAGCCGGCGCCGTTCTTTGAGGCGGCCGTCAATGGACCGTGGAAAATCTTTCGGCCGCGAATGGTTCTGATCTCCGTTTCATTTGACCACTGCTCGATCCCCGTGAAAGTAGCTTCGTCATCCCGGCGAGTCGATCTCCGGCGTCCGGCGTCCCGTTCCACCGGGTCCCGTCGGTTCGTCTTCCCGTCTTCTCATTTTTCTCGGGTCGTTCGCTCCGAAGCTGGTCCCTCTGTTCTGCGTTTCTCGCGCCGCGCGAAGCTGCTTTCAATTTGCTCCCGTTATTTCCGCTCGTTTCTCTCTCCCGAGCATTCTCGCGCTAATTCGATTTTTCCCTTTCGCTTTACGAAGCCCGCCCCTAACCCCCCCGTCCGCCGTCAAAACCGACCCTTAAGTACCGGAATGCGGAGCGCGTTTCCGAAGAATAATTAATACTCCCGGAATTGTCTAACAAGGCGTCGTTAAATTTCCGCGCAGCTGTTTTCACCTGGTATTGAATAAATGAAGGGAACCGCGCCGCGCGTCCCCGGAATGAAATACTGCATAGTTGCGGCGCATCGTCGGGAAATTAAATTATGAGGTGTGCCCGGGAATCGTTACTGAAATTTTCACTTGAATTTCGCTAATAGTGGGATCGAGTGCGCAGTTGGCAAATTTGTGTACATGTTTTTGTCCGACCGAG
Source organism: Halictus ligatus (assembly GCA_028454255.1). Lineage (NCBI taxonomy): Eukaryota > Metazoa > Arthropoda > Insecta > Hymenoptera > Halictidae > Halictus > Halictus ligatus. The sequence continues at coordinate 5,382,958 of CM052139.1, read as the reverse complement.
GAGTTTCGCCTGGTGTTGGATTAATGAAGTAAACCGCGCTCTGAACTTGAAACATCGCAGGGTTGTTGCTCGTAGTTGAAATTAATGTTATGAAGTTGTAATTGTAATGGCCCTCGCGAAACGATAATGCTTATAATAACGTAGTCACGGTGGGCGCGTACCGTTCAATTTATCTAAAGCTCTATGCATACTCTAGCTTTCTTGCCAAATAGTATATTATTTATATTACTCCTTTTCAAACACCAACATTGTTGGTAATCTCTTCACGAAACTAGATGAAATGATAAATGCGAATTTTATGCACACAATTCTGCATTCGCCATTATTTCCAACAATTTATTGCATAGATGATGTCTCACCTATGATGAATTATTAGTATAATAGATACATGAAATGGTAGGAAATCTGACATTATTTTTGACTGAATAATATTTCACGTTTGTGTTACAGTGCGAATATCGAATAAAATTCTTCCGCCATTTCGGAGAACGTAGAAGTTATTTCTGAAAGTTTTCTCCCGAAAATTTGTAGCAAATTCGGCAGCCTAATTGCGACAAACTTTTTGCAACGATACCGATACTAAGTTCCGTGGAACCAATGGGAGAACGGCGATAAAGGTAACGTCGAAATTCCACGTTGCCTCTCCCCGTCAACGTTTGTTCTTTACGAGCAGAGTGACCAGCGAGGTCGGGAAGGAAGTGGCTCCGTTGTTTCCCGTTGTTCCCAGTGAACCTTGCTCTCGTGGACCTAGGCACACTTTGCTCTTCCTCTCTGTTAGTGCCTGGTCTTTCGTTAGCCGGTTCTTCGAGGTAATACGAGCGAATTAACAACAGAGTTAATTGACGATATTACACCGCCTTTCTAGAGTCTGTTATATTCGGTTGTGTATATGGTCGGGGACAATATTAAACAGACACCATTTAAAAACTAGCTTTTTTTAAATTGCATCAAACGACCAACTTTTTTGTTTGACATGTTAGAAGCATCAGTTTACTAGCTTATGTGGGAAAAATTCTTCTTCGAAATTGCTATTGCTCGGGATTCCGAAGAACACAGTGAAGCTTGCGATTTTTAACTTTCTTATCCGTGTCAATTATTGAAATTTCAAAATACACCCATTGAAAATCTAAGCTACGGGCATTAATTCATATTTAAGAGTCTTTGAATTTTCGGCTTACTTTTTACCATTTTTAGTTATTTATAACTCATAGCAACCTGAATCGATTTTGATGCAACTTTGTGCTGGTATATATATTACTTAGATCTAAGAAAGGCATATTTTAAATTTCCATTATAAGCACATATAAAAAAGTTAACAATCTATAACACGTATTAAGCAAGGAAACCTGTCACTCCAATTCGTTGCAGTTCAGATGGAAAATTGTTGTTTTGCATAAAGATCTGCTGTCCACTCGCGACCGGATATATCCGGACCTCACTCTATTCCCATTTTTTATATCGGACACTATTTGACCCCAGCACTGGGCATATCGTGCAGAGGCATGATCGCTGCGAGATTAATATACCGAGCGGTCTAAAATTACAGTCACATGGACCGTAAGAGGCGATATATCACTGGCGTCTTGTTTTCTGTATATTAAACCGTGTTTAATCGATATCGGTGCCCGTAGATGTCAATTAATTACAAATTGTACGTCAACGGGAATCAACTCCCGCGGCGAGCGTGCCCAATTCCAGCGTTGCTTCGCGCCGGGACTTGTTCGGGATTTGTTTCGTCCCCGATTATCCAGCGACCCCTTCAATCGTTGGATGCCCGATTCCTTTTCAATCCTCGACGGCGTGGAAACGGTATTCCCAGTGATTCCGGATAATAAAGATTTTCGGTGGGTTTCCTATTGTTCCCGCGACGGTGGCGATAACGGACCTTTTCACCGTTCATTCTCGGCCGAAGCCATTGTTCCAGTTTTTCCATCCCCGAAATTACCGTAAAATACGTTTCGACCCTTGCCGGGCCGCGCCGTCTGGATCTATTCTACCGGCATTATTCAGGCCGTTCAATCAATCCGTCCTGCAGGCTTTTTTATCCGCGTCGTAAAAGTTGATCGAGCTGTTGCGCGAACCGATCGAATATCCTTCTTTACTTCTCCTCAACAACTATGCGGGAAATTTCATTCCGCTTGCCCGACACTGCGCAACTATGTCCGTTAGGGTTAAGGGACCGTGGCGACGCCATAACACGGGACACAGGACGACATAACAGCTTGATCCTGCTCGATTTGCTATGGTGTTCGTTGAAAAGTCACGGACACTCGGATTAAAACGGAATTAAGAATGTTGATGTACTGTTTTCAACCTGTTAGAATTGTTAAAGGAAAACATTTCCAGCCTGCCGTTCTTTTCATCTGCGCTACTGTATACTCCCCGAGCGTGCAACGAACTCGGTAGCATTATCTCTTTTTCTTCATCTTGTTTATGCAAAACTCGCGTCTTCATTATTTCACGGAAACCGTAATAAGGGAGAAACTTTTTTCCGAAAGCTCTTCGCGGCTAGAATAAAGTGAAAGCCCTTCAACTTGAATACTCCTCGTAATTCTGCAAATTTGCGCACACCGTGAACAACAATCTGCATGTTTGTGATCGCTAGACCGCAATTTGTAACAGTGGACAGACTGGAAGAATTTCGAAACGTCAATGTATCAACTTCTTAGTAATAATTGAAAATTATTTTTATTGGACGATCGCAAAAGTTAGCGTTCGATTTTCGAACGGCACGCTAATTTCCCAGTGATCAGGCGACCTCCGGTAGGTCTCCCTCTTGTTTTTTCAGGATTTTCATTTTCGTTCTGGCCCGCATTCCGCGCTGTCGCCGGAAAATTCCCGGCGAGAAAGAAAGCTGCCGGGTGGGGAAAGTTGAGAATCTTCGGCGTCTCCGCCGTGCTTTCCACGGCGACGCGTAACCGCAGCAATTTCCACAGGCTGTTAGCGAGGCGGCAAGGTGGTAAAGGGATGCACACGGGTGAGCCTCTCGTCGTCGTTAATTAAGAGGCATTAAGAGACTCCGGGAGACGCTGGTCGTCGGCCCTTTAATATCTGTCGGTCGGCGGCCCGGCGCAGTAACCGACGATTTTCCAGCCAACGGTTGACCCAGATTTTCCTCGGGTTCTTCCCTATTCGGAATCGAGCACGACAAGCCTCTGCAGCTCGTCGTTTCTTTGAGGCCACCCTGCTCCGAGCTTGCGTGAGCTTCCTCGAGCGTTCCTTTGCGAGATGATTTTTGAACGCGGAAAAGATGCCGGGAGGACCGGCCACGAAAATCCTGTTATCTGCGGGAACCGTGCGGAGAGAGACGTTATTAAGGGGGGATTCTCGAGTAACTGGTCCAAATAATCGATTTTACTTTTACTATATTTTTTATAAGTATAGAACCTGGAAATTGCCTTCCCAAAATTTTTTGAATGCTGTAAGAGAACTACGGCTTCGGAGTAGCAGTGTCGGGGCGCAACTTTGAACTTCTCGATATATGTCATCAAAGCGGGTCTTGCCAGCGTCGTGTATCGTCCAGGAGACATACCCGAGCCGTGTTATGTTGACCGAGGTCTCTCGAGCTTCGCGGCCCATCACAGGGTATACCCCGCGGTAGTGGGGATAATTCCGCGACATTTATCATCCAGGTCTTGGCGACATATATAGAGAAATCGGTGTAACTAATTGACTACGTGCAATAACAGTACAATTAATCCAGCACATCCTCGAAAACCCCTTGATATCGTCTCTCAGATCACCATCGAAATTTAATTAATTTAATTTAATTAATTTTGTGAAGCGCCGGTGAGCGGCTGCGCTGCTTCGGTATACCTAAATCAAGATTAGTTGCGTGAATTAGAGTCCGAGAGAGAAACCAGCGGGCCGTCGACGGAGAAAACGCCGAGAACAAAGCTGGAAGCCGGAACGAAAATGAGCCCGGCCCGAGCGAACGAAAGAACGAAATAAACCGGAAAAACAGAGCGGCGCAAGCCGCAAGCTCAATTCCTGCGGAATGCGGCGGGAAAGCGCGTCGGCGCGCTCGCGATCCACTTTTCCACTTTATCGCTCGAAGCCCGACCCGGCCCGGCAACGTTTAAGCTACCTCCGCGATCGACAAGGAAATTTCTGCACGAGTGCCTCCGGATTATGTTGTTCCAGGAGTCGTAGATTGCCGGGTTGTAGTTTAATAAATTCCTGAGGACCCTTCGCGACCGGCTACCGTTTCTCCGCGCGGCTCGCTTTTAGCCGGCCACTTTGCACGCGGCAATTCTCCGCGAGATCGTGACAGGAAGAGTGCGAATATTAGCCTGCTTGATATTCGCCACGCTTCGTGCCGCCACTGAATTGTGGCCTGATTGGCGAACCCTCCGTTTTTAAGTGCGAAGCGACAGCCTGCGAATCCGTGTCACGAAAGGTGGTAAAAAACTGGCCAAATGTTGGCTAGCCCAGACACCTGAAATATCGACCCGGTTCTTTCGCTTCCAAGGTAGCGTACACCCGTCGTTGTTTGTCGGAAAATGGTGGGAAAGTTGTCAAAAAATCTAGACAAAATGGAAAATGCGCACGGCGAAAAATTTAAAATGTTGGCAAAGTGACCTGATCGGCGGACCTCCATTTGTGACACCCGAAATATCTTCTCCGGGTTCTAAGAGAGTGTTGAAAAAATATTTTTTCGAAAATTTCGGATACCCATCGGTCCGCAATCGAATGCGTGAAAAGTAAATGTTCAAACTGTATTTTTCGGCTAGAAGTCGACATTTATATCATGTCTGAAAGCAAACTGATAATTTATTTAACATTCGTGGAAGACACATAGAAAATAATATGCCTCGACCACAGGCAGCAGACATGGTAAAAGAAGCCACAGCCTCGTGCAACATGATATTTCCAGGAGCAAATGAAACGTTTCAACCGAGCCAAACAACTGTTTCTGGTTTCATATGATGTTCATAATAAGATTCGCCGATTCCTTATTGGACGTACAAAGCATCGCATTCTTCGAAGAAAAGTGTCCACGTTCAAAAGGATTGGCTCCTACCTGCGGTACAGCAACATCGATTTTGCTTTGCAGTATCGCAAGGACTCGGAAACTCAGTAGCGAAACGGTAAATTGAGAATTCGATCCTTTACAGCATCAATTTATCCCCTGTGTAAAGGAAGAATGCAGCGCAATATCGAGACACCACCTTTAATTGCGACCGTCTGATGTTTAATATTTCCCGCAAGGAATTTCCTCGTTCGAGGTAAAAGAAGCCCGGGCAACATCGGGAATTTTAACATGTCTGCTGCTGCCCGATATTATTTATTGTGAGCGCCAACCATTTACTCTTACCAAACACAAAAGGTTTGCTTCAATCTTCATTTTTAAAAAATTGCACAATATAGGAAAGGCTCAATATAGGCAAAAATTGCACAATATAGGAAAGGCTCAATATAGGCAAAAATTGCACAATATAGGCAAGGCTCTCACTCTTTTACATGGTATCGATTACACAAATTGCAAATGGTTGCCACGCTCTAAAAATTTCGAAATTGAAATTTCTATTAAAGAAATTTTAACATGTCTGCTACTGCCCGATATTATTTATTGCGATCGCCTACTTCGCCAACCATTTACTCTTACCAAACACAAAAAGTTTACTTCAATATTCCTTTTTTAAAGATTGCACAATATATCACTCGAACTTCTTCGTTTCTGAGAGACAAGGCTCTCACTCTTTTATATGGTATCAATTACACAAATCGCAAATGGTTGCCGCGCTTTAAAAATTTCGAAATTAAAGTTTCCATTAAGATGTAACTCCGACTTGATATTTTCTCCTTATTATTAAAGAATGTTAAGATATTACTATCTCCATATTATTAAGAAGTTATTTTATCCGAATTTATCTACTTGATACGATCGATATACGGATTTTTCTCAGAACCATGAGTTGAAGTTATGGTCTTGGTTATCTGTCTTGGTGACAGTTGTGATGTTCCGCAGACTTTAGGCATGGGTCACGAGAAAACGGAAGCGAATGTTAGAAAAATTGAGTTCACCATATTACAATGCGATTAAATTTGCAATATTATGAGAATCGATTTTGTGACCGGCGTCGAGTGGTTTCGCCGCGCTGTGCGGCGGCCGTGAATCGTGATCGATTCTTCGGCGACCGCTTCATCCCGGAAGTCGTTGATCGGGGGCCGGGGAGCCCGGTCAAAGTCCGCCCGTAAATATCCGAGGCTGTCGATACGGTGGAGCATTCAAAATTCCGGAGCATCCGTCTGCAAAGTGGATCCCGGAGAGCGGGTACGTCCACGGAATGGATTGTCTCGAGTCAAACGCCCCGTCGTTTCTGGCCCTCTAATCCGGCCGGCGGAACGTCTGTCTCCCTAAATGGCCATCCACTCGGCTGTAACAGGATTTCACGATCCTTGTGGCGAATTCCGGAGCCACGGATGTCCCCGTGTTACATCGGCCGCAGAGCCCCTGGCCCCCCCTGCCGTACACTTTTCCGGCGTCGCCTAATCGTACCTTAGGTGCTCGATTATCTCGCGCCGGGATACCCAACGATGGGGATTACAGGGCCAGGACAAGGTAACTTCCTCCGGCCACCCCGCCTCGCCGTTTTCCCTGCCCCGAATTAATATCGCGTGGGGAATCCTGTCCCCGGGACGCATAACCGGGAATTCCATTGTCCACTCTGGTCCTTCCGCGTTCGCTGTTTAATCTTCGCGATAGGATTGATGGAAGTTAATTGGGTCGACCCGCGAATTATTTTGTTTCGACGATGCCACGAGACCGGTCTTCCAACGCTACGGATTCTGGAATCGATCATAGTTAATTGGATCGTCTTGCGAATTATTTTGTTTGGTTTAAGGGGCTAGCTCGATCTTCCTGGTCTTGCGGCTGGATGGAAGTTAATTGGGTCATCTTGCGAACTATTTGGTTTATTTTACGAGAACCAAAGAGAGAGAGAGAGAGAGAGAGAGAGAGATCTAATCTTTGGGGCGCCTGCGGTTCCAGGATTGATGGAAATTAGCTCGTTCCGGGAAAGGGATGAGGTTTATCGTTTGGAATTGTGATTTGAAAATTGATGGAACTAATCGGATCGCCTTGCGAGAATCCTCTTTTGTTCGATAATGCTTCAGATTACGGAGCTTCGGATTGCGAAGCTGGCGAAATCTCTTGCCGGAGAATTTTCTTGTACAATTGTCGTTTACGTGTGACCAAAAATCGGACTTTTTCGATTTTTGTGCATTTATGCCAAAAGTTAGTATATGCAACATAAGAGAGTGTATGTACGTGCGTAGACGGAAAAGATCGTTCGACTTTTCTCACATCTGTCACTCCTGCTCGGTTACTTAAAACCTTGCTAGGTAGTTCTTTTTAATTGTGAGGTGTTTTGAATGTTAAAGGATGGTACAACTTGTCGATAACAATAACTTGTGGTTTAATGATGACGACTGTACAAAGATATGAATAGTTAGATACAAGTTGAAGACTGAGTGAAGATTTTCTGAAGACTGAGTGAAGGTTTTCTGAAGACTGAGTGAAGGTTTTCTGAAGACTGAAGACTCGCACGCAGAAATGGGTATTTAAGGGATGTCGAATTAGTGGTGGAAGTGGTAAAAATGGTAGAGGGAGAAACATGGGGGTGAGTAGTTTGAAATTGTCCAGACGCTGTCGTAACTTTTCATGTGCCCGGAAACTCGTGGAGAAAATGGGACGAGTCCCGACGTTTTGGTCTTAAGAGTCTTCGACTCTTAGCTTAATTTATTGCATTGGTTATTATTCTAGCATTGGTGATTTGAAGTGATCGGGACTCGGAGTCAAATTCGAGAGACCCTTGCGTGGGTCTTGCATCGCGTTGCGTTTTTTCATCTGGCGCCGGAAAGTGGCAGAAATTCTGGGATGAGTCCCGTCGCTTTGGGGCTCAAGAGTCTTCGACTCTTAGGCTAATTTATTGCCTATAGTCGGGTGGTCGAAGTGGTTGGGACTAGGTGTCAGGTTCGGGAGACCCTTTCGTGGGTCTCGCATTGCGTTGCGTCTCAACAGAGAGTGATAGGGATAAAACGATTTAAGAATGACAATTTATTATTTTCAGCTGGCTAACATTATTAAAGTACTAACGAAATGCTCATTTGGCCCCAATTGGCGCAATTTTTATTTTGCATGAAGTTATAACTTACAGGTCCAGTTATAACTTACAAGGTTACAGAGAAGCGAACGATAAGAACGATCGGCTCGTGGTTAAGAAAAATATTCGCGAGCGAGTCTGTTCGATCAAGAAACTCGGCAAACAAGCAGCACAAACGATTTCGTCCCGGAAATTAATGAGTCGCGACGCAATTACACCGAGCGCAGCCACGCACGCGACTGCCACTGTAACTTGGTCCGTATCCCGCTCCGCGCGTGTCAAAATTATTATCTCGTTAGCAGCAAGTTTTCGGGGGGCCGGAACCCGTTCAAACTTCCGGCCAACAGGAAACGCGAAAACGCGAGCGCGCAAGCTCGGAATTTCGCGACCTTCGTAGCTGCGAGCGAAATCAGGATACGACGTTTCGCGTATTAACGAGGAGCACAGCGTCGTATCACTGTTTGCTGGATAGATCGGGACGAAATATCTGTCTTTGGGCGACACATTAACGGGTTGCACGTCTTGCGATGAAATAGTCCGTCTTCTTGATTAACCGACTCGCGAGATTGTGGGGATGATGATGGAATTACGGTGACGTGAACGTAGCGCGATTACAACGAGAGGAATAATTTATGGAGACGCGAACGTCCGTCTGTGAGTCGCTGTTGTATTATTTCTTGCTGCTTCTTTCATTGGAAAAATAATTTCCTTTATCTTCTGTACGTTCACTCCACCTTGTAAGTTACTAACGACTTATTTCTTAAAGAAACGGCCATTTCGATATGATGAAGCGGTTAAACCACTCTTTCGCCATCTTTCGCCTTTCATCATCATTTATTAGGCACTAGCAGAACAACTATAAGTTTCAACGATCAATGTCTAATTTTTCCGTACACTCTAAACCAGTGGTTTTTAGCCTGAGAGTGCACCCCTGGGGGTGCCAGAGAAGTTTCTAAATTTTCGATGGAAAATTTATTTCTCAATAAATAAATTTTATTTAAATTTAAAGAAATGAATCAAGCTGAAACAGTCTACAGGATGAGCCGGCGGCAGAAATTGCAATAATAGGAACGGCGAGCGATTTCGGCGGAAGAACCGGATTCGAGCCTAACTGGAGTAGTTTTCGCCCATGAATATCTAGGCTCGTGATATGGTAGAAATGGTGATGGGATTATTGGAAGATCTGTAGAGCGCGATTATAGTGGGAGAAATACATTCAAATCAGACTGGGAATGATTAGTTGGACTCACGGCATGATAGGGATTGCTAGAGGATTATAACGAGTTCTCAATGGTGCGTGATTATAACGAGAAAATTCGATTTGTATCCGGTTTCAGCGGTTTCCGCCTATGGTTTAATCAGCCTCGTCAAAGTAAAGATGGTAATAGGATCATAACAAGATATCAAGGGAATGTGGTTATAAGTAGAGAGGGAGTTAGATTCGGATCGGGTTGAAGTAGTCTCTGCCTATAATTAGTCAGACTCTGTACAGTGAGAATGCCGATGGGGTTAAATCGAAATCTACGCGGTACGATTATAGCGAGCGGAATAGAGGCGATTCGGACCGAAGTGGTCTCCATCGATGGTGAGAGTACCACTCGGAATTGTTAAAATGGTGGTAGGATTATAATGTGGTCAGCAGAGCGTGATTATAGCTGAAGGATTAACTTTGAATCGAGTTTTAGTAGTCTGTATCTATGATTAGTCAGACTTGTGGTCAATTGGGGATGGCGATGAAGTTATAACGAGGTAATTAGATTCCGATTACAATGGAAAAAGTAGATCATTTACAGCGATTTCGCGTGTTCCACGCGTTCCACACATTCCAGTTTCGCTATGAAATGGCGGGGAACCTGTTGAACTATGTTACAACGACGAATCGTCAAAGTAAAATTCTTCGCCTCGTTCTGTGATTTTTGATGATTATAACTTTTGCGGTATTGTAAATATTGTGACGTATATGTCATAAGTTGACCGCAGATCTTTGTGCAAAATAAAAATTTTAAGCATTTGGAAGAAATGGGGGCTGAACCGATGATTTCAATCAGTTAATAACAAAAATTCGAATCGACTGAATTTGAACTGAATTTTGCAAATTGGTGCGATGCGAAAGGTGTCGGCTAAATAGCGCCTTTTAATTGTCTGATAGGAAATTTTCCCCATTTTCCCTTTCAATTTTTAAGGTTCCCCGAGAAAGTTGTTCACGCAGGTTCACCAACGGTTTGTGTTCCGCGACAAATATCAAAGCGACTAGGCCTCGGAACAACCCGCAAAGGAGAAACGCGGACCAGCTCTAATTAGAGTACACTACAGCCGGCCTACTCTAGCCCCTAGACAATAATTATTACGAGAAACACCGTGACTGGTAAAACGCCCGCCGTTCTCGAGCGCGGATTGCGGCGAACGGACGCTGACAACGTTTCGGGGAACGTGCTTGCAGAGTTATCGTCGTTGAAATCAAAAATATTTTCAGCAATACGTCGATGCAAAAATAACATTGTTTTGGATTTTCATGCAAAATAAAACTGTTGTCGATTACATTGACAGTCAAATAATAATGTATTTCCTCTCTTGATAATTCTCACGAGTCTGATAACAATACAGTGTATACTCTATATATGTCGCCAAGGCCTGGATGATAAACGCCGCGAAATTATCCCCACTACCGCGGAGTATACCTCGCGAGGAGCCACCATGCTCGGGAGACCTCGGTCGCCGAGAAGTATAAGGTCTGTTTCATTAAATAATAATATCTCCTCGGCGATATATGTCCATGGCTAAACCCGTGTTTTGTACATATATCGAGTAAGCACTGTATACCTAACTTTTCAGTTTCCTGGTACACATTGATACGATTGATTTCCGTTGATACGCACGTTTTTCCTGCACTTTACTTGCACACGTCACTGAACGCATAAACCCGACAATGCAGTATCAATTACACCGTCGTCCGGCGAGTGGCCGAGGCAGAAGGAACGCGAGTTGTTTAACACGCGCGCAGTGTGGTTTAATTAAAGCAACGTTTTGACAACTGATCCGAAAATTCGCGCGCCATCGATGCCGGTGATTCGCGTGTGACACGACGAGCGATATGATTTGTGTAATTAGCGAAACGTTGCCGCACGCGTAACGCCGAACAAAAACCTATTATTACATGCCGGGGGACGGTTTGAACGGCGCGGCGGTCGGATAAAATTAATGTGAGCGGACCAATTATCAGCGTCCATTTGATCACATGCTAATGTTCCCGCAGTAATGTATGTAGATCAAACGGCGCCGGGTTTCTCGGTTTACATAACGAAACCCGCATAATTTCTGCTAATAAACTATGTGCGAACGACACCGAAATGTCTGAGCCGGGATTTGTAACCGAACGATTTCGAACGGATTTTACGAACGTTCACGAACCTCGGAGAAATCGATTGTTCACCGATCGTTGGAAATGCTGTCGCGATCACAACGATCGTTTTTTCAGCGCGCTCGATGCTTTATCACTGTTTGCAAATTGTCCGGACGATACATCGCTTTTCGCTCGTCAATGGGAACGTTGTTGCGCGCCTTTTGAGATTCTCCGACGATTGAAGGAGGACTCTTCGCAATAATTATTATGTATAAGGGCGGGGCAGGGGAGAGGGGAGGAAGGTCGGTGGACAGCGACCCTAATTAACGCGAGTCGGCGTTTCTCATTTTCCGGGCAATTGGCCGCGCGACGTTGCGCTGCGAAACTTCAGGGCTCGCCGTTTCGACGAAACCGGACCGCGAAATCTCTGCTCGTTAAACGAACGGGCAGGTGCACCGTCATCGTTTCTGCCATCCGACGATTGTAAGCATGCGTTCGCTTGGAACAGTAATTACTGGAGTCCGTGTGCGAGAAGGCGTCGTGAAAAGAGCGTGGCACTGGGACGGATTCCGTTGATAAAGTTTCAGCCAATGAGCACTACCCCTGGCAGAAAGAATTCGATCAAAATCGTGAATATGTTGCATTCGAGTGTATATTCGACACGAAAAATAGTACAGGGATGACTAAACCCTTCCTGAAATCAGTGCCTAATTTGCCCATCTGTTTATTATGAAAGAGCAAACATATTAATTTTTACGTTAATATTCTCTTTAGATGTGACATGTTTTATCATCGCGTTTGCCTTTGTCCTTAGTGGAAATATTTTTAAATATGAATAATCACGACGACAGACAGATTTCTAAATGTAAGCAAACAATTATATGACTATGTACATAATAATTTGTGCTGTACCGGAAGGGAGTTCAAAAATCACAGATTTTTAGAAAGTGATTTCTTAAAAAGTCATGAGTTTATGTGACTGGGGGTGACTCAGTGGTTCAAGATTTAAATTGCTATTGATGTCGAAGGGTTTATTAGTCATTTCTGACCCCCACCGATCACAACAGTTTTGTTTCGATATAAAGCGATGGCTCGGAACCGGTTTTCGGATAAAGATGAAGAAGAAGGGGGCAGTGATTTTTTTATTTCAAAATAAAAAGCGTCGTTTTATATCGGAATAAAATTGCAGATATTGACGGCCATCCGAGCTTATCCCCACCGCTGCGAATGACTCGGGCATGACTCCGATATTTGTCCTCAGCTAGACCCGTGTTCGAATAAACACAGTACAATAATATTGACAGATGCAGCTGCGAATGATCTTAAGCAATATCAATTGTTCAGTTCCGGGAATAGAACGGTAGAATTCATTGTAAATGGCGTTCCTAATTGGACGGGACGAGCGTAAAATATTACAGAAAAACACTTGTATCAAGCGGTTATGGAACGGCGTTATCCCGGATGGACTTGTAGAGGGTGGTCCACCGTGGAAATCCCCGCGCAACTTCTGGAAATATGGAAGATACAGGGGGAATCGATTTCTACGCGAGTAACTCTTGCGCATGGTGTTTGATGGTCGTGAAAACGCGTCCGCCGTTCTGGCAGAGTTGCGAAACTTCACGCGCCACGCTCCACATTCTTCGTTTAGCAGTTTGTCATGCTGCTCGCGGAAAATGTTCAGCGAATTTTCGCGCAGAAATACGCGGCCGCGTCCTCGCGGGAGCGTTGACGTTCGGAAAATTGAAATATCTCGCGCGGAACTGATAGTCGACGGTGTTCACCGCCGTGTTGCGGGTCAAAATTACCGGACGCGATGCGAAAAACCTCTGGCAGAGAACGTCGGGTTGCGAGAAGAGGAGGGGGTGGGGGTGGAGGAGCGGGAGCGAAAGGGGTAAAAGGGAATCGATTTTCACCGACACGGTGGCAAGACAGGGCTCGGAAGGGCGAGGCGAACGTCACTTTGCACGTTCGATCGGTGGATCCGCGGTGTACAGAGACGTTTTTCAACGGCGGATCCAATCCCATCCTTTGATCCACGCTTTGCATTTTAATGACCTATCGTCGGGGCTGGCTGGCTGGCTGGCTGGCTGGCTGGCTGGCTGGCTTTAACTCGCCGACAAAAAAATGCTCTACAGGAAGAATATTTTGTCGGTCGAGCTGCCGGCTCGCTTTTGTACAAGCTGTTTGAAAATCCCCTCGATCCCGCGTGAAAACAGACAACAGGCATTCCGATGCAGGGAGAAAGAGGGAGAGACTGAGGCCGCAGGAGAGAAAAAGAAATAAAGCAGGCGAGAGAGGGAGAGAGAGAGTGAGGGAGAGAAATGAAAAAGAGCCGGTTGATTAAAAAAGTTTTTTTTCGTTCGTTCGATCGTTTTGCCGAGATCCCTTTTCTCTATCCCCTGGCTCCCCGTTCCAACCGTCCGGTGTTAATTGTTAATTAGATACTTGGCTCGTCGCGGATCGCTCGTCCAATTAATGCGCCGGCTATTGTAAATGTTGCCGAGTCGTTGCGCGTGTTTTAACGAGGACCGGTTTCCAAGGGGGATCGACGTAACCGATTCAGGCGCAATCGCCGGGCTACCGTGTCCGATGCACCCTAATTAAACGTCCCTGGGCGTACCTCATTTGCGAGATCAAACTTTGCAATCTGCCCGGTAAAACCGGGCGATCCCCCGTGTTCGCCCATTCAACGGTTTTCTTTCAATTGAATCGGATACTTCGGCCGGCTTTGCTGCGGTCTACGTGATCGCGAATTTCAATTTCTCTCTTTCCCACCATCGCGGACGCCGGAACGAGCCTCTGGCTTGAAAATGCGCGGATAACCTCCGAAGCCCGTAACAAGCTCTTACCGAGAGCCATTATGAAATTGTCTATTGACGCAATTTTCCCGTTAAAGTTTCGCGAAAAAATCCCGCTCTGCGTGTAACTTCGTTTCGAATTTTGAGATTAGTTGTTCAACGCTTTATCGCGGCGGCCGTCGAAGCTAACTTTCCGCGAAAATCGAGCCAAATTGTCCGGTCCCGTTTGTAGCCGCCGCCGCTTTAAAGAATCGCCTCGTTTCGCCGCGAAATTTCACACGAGATCCAATAACGGGACGATCGTGCTGCGGCGCAAGACAACGGTCCCGTCGGCCGTTCGATTAAACTTCGACTTAATTAATGTTCAGCCGAACGGTTTAAGAGGGAAAATCCGACCCCCGCCGCGCCGATGCCGGACATGCCCGTTCCCGGTTTTCTTCATCCCGTTCGGGGACTCGGAGCCCGGAATGAAATTAAAATTGCTGAAAGTTGCCGCGAGTATCGCCCGGCCTTGGGACACTTTTGCATTTAGATGACCATGTTAACGAGCGTATCAGCGCCGCGTCCCCCTCGCCGGCTTTCTCATCCTGTTGCTCGGGATGCCGGTCCACCCCCACGGCTCGTCGGGAAAAAAAAATCCGTAACTGGGCCAACGAGAACGCGGGAGGAACGACCAATCCCCCGGGGTCCCTTTGACGGGCTAATACGCGCCCGCCTAATCGGCCACGGGACAAACGAATGCGATACGCCGGAGCTGGCTGCGTGCCGCGGCAATTAACCCGGAAGACACGGGTCCGAATTACACGCTCGACGAGCCTGGCTTGTTCCTAACGCGTTGCCCACCCCATCAGAATCTTAATCGATCGGTAATTGGAATTTACAGGAGCCGTTCCGAGTTACGACCAAGTTCTTAAACCTTTGACTGCTATCGGTGCCTACGAACCGTGGATACGCTCCCCAGACGCCATCACGGTACGTTGTAAAACCGTTGTAAATCGTAGGCGACAGGAACAAATGTTTCAGACGAAACTTGTAGCAGTTCTCATTTTGTAGCGAAAGAAATTTTTTCAAAATTTTAAACTTGAGGAATCGAATTTTGGTTGAATTCTTCGAGGGCCCCAGATCACTGCGCAACACACCACGGAACACTAATGAACATTATTAGGGGGGCCTATAAGTAATCAATTATTTTGGAATCTAAAACAAACTTTGTAGTAAATTCAAGTTTTTATTTCTTAATTTATTATATAATCTCCATCGTTATCAAGGACAGTTTGCCATCTTTCCTGCAAATTTTCAATCCCCCTCTTATAGAAATCCAGGGTTCGTGAAGCAAAACACGACTCAAGGTGGCTCCTTACATCTTCTACAGAAGTGAATGTTTTATTTCTTAAATAATGCTCCAGATATCTGAAAAGATATAAGATCTTTTCAGATTATATCGAAAAGATAGTCAGAGGGAGCAATATCCGGTGAGTACCTGAGGTGCGGTAAAACCTTTCATTGCAATTCTTTGATTTTTTCCTGAATGAGTTTCGCAATATATCGCGATCCACCACTTAACAGTTAAGAACGCTCGAAACGAACATTTATATCGCGAACCATAGTGTACTCAAAGGAATAAAGTGTATATATCCAACGGTGTATCACCCTTTTCCCCATCCAAGGTGCTCAATGTTACCTAGTACACATTGAGAGATGGGAACGGAATCATTCAACACTGTCTTCGTATATAACAGGGTTGTACAGAAAAATTATACTTTTTAGAATATTTTGAACGCAGGCTGCTTCACCGAAAAACTATGTCGAAAAAATCTCTGTGTAATGTCATGCTCGTGCCTCGTGGCGCTTCGATAGCCACGCATTAATTTTCCCCGGCGTGCCGCGTCGACGACGTGTCAACGATAATCGAGCACTCGTTCGATCGTCCCGCGTCGAGTTTGGTGAACGCGTTCGGATGTCTTAATTACTCCGACGGCGGGTGTCGCGTGCAGTTTTTCCGCTCGGCGGGTCCCGTCACGAGCGGGCCGTTAAGAAGCGTCGACGATCGTCTACCCGTCGTGCGCGGCGGCGGGCACGAGGAGAATCGCCTCGAGGGACTGGAGGTTCGGCTCGCAAAAGCGACGACATCCTTTTTCCAGGTGGCGATCCTCGCCGTCGAATATTCCCCCGGGAACCAGGGGCCGTTGCGCGAACCGGCGCGCACACGTACAAACACACGCCGCCGAACTGGAATAGACACACCGGGATAGAGCGACAGGAAGTGGAAGGATATTAGCCTGGATGTCACTCGACGTAATAGGAAGGGGTGAGTCTTCCCCCGGTTGCTCCGCACCCCCAGACACCCATTCTCTATACGTCCCAAGGGTGCGAGACACCCTAGAACAGGAAAGAGGTCTCCCCGGTAACGACAGCTCGGCCGCTTCCATCGCTGGATTTTCCATCCGCCCCTCAATATCGATAGCTTCTTCTCCCGCCGTCAGACTTTATTTTCGCCGGCTCCCTCTCGCACCCCCCGCTACCCCTCGCAACCGGGGATGGTAGTTTCTACTGAATTTCATCGAGCCCGGCCTCTAATGTTTGTTACGGCCGAGAGGATCGATGATTCCAGGGCGGACGGCGGCTCGGCGCATTAACACGGAAAGGCTCTCCACTCGGAAAATCGGGGTCTATTGAAAATTTGCGATACTCTCGAACGTTGCCGATTACATGCCGAAGTCTTTCTTCCTGCGGCAAGCTCGCCGGGTCTTGGCGAAAGAGGATTGCCGATCGTTCGGTAGTTGCAGCCCGGCCAAGTTGATAAGAACCGGCTACTTTTTTTCCTTCCGGGGATTTTTATGTCGCGAAGACTTCCTCGAACAGCGTGGAATTCTAGAGGACGCTGTTCCGTATGACAACAAGTTTCTTTTTTTTTTGCAGAGATTCGTGGCAGCTGCCGGGGCTTGTTGTTTCGGGTAGCTGGCGCGGCTTGAGCTGATAAAGAGAAGATATCGTCTCGAGAATTTTTACTTTGCGCAAGGTTTGTGGGACCTCGCGGAATCCTGAATTGTACCACTTTGCGCGGGAACTACTTTTGTCTCGCTCCTGGATTATTTGAAGTTATTAGGAAGACCGTTCTGACGTATTCGGTGGTTCCGACGGTGAAATTGATACGGTCCTGCGGCGTCGTACGATTTCCGGCTGTTTCACGGCGCAACTCGAGAGAGAATTCCCGGCGTATCGGCGACAATTCGCGGGGGCTACGCTTTCAATTACAAACTTGCCATCGGCCGCAAGCAAACCAACCACATTCGAATGTAAAATACGGCCCTGGCCGGCGGAATGGAGATAACGTAAAAACACTCCGCGCGAATGGCGAATCAATATTCGGATTTGCGGTCTAAAAACTTTCGCATGGTCGATTGCGTGGCTTGTTTCGACAACGACATTTTTTCCGAAGCGCTTTATCACCGTCGAGAAAATCATTGTGGTCGAACCTGATCTCGCTGTTTATCCTGATCGCGTCGAGGAGTATCGGTACAAACGGAGAAAGAATTTTAACAAATTCAAACGATCACTTCACGCCTAGCAACTCAATCCAACAATAGAGACTGCTATGAGAAAGAAGATTTTTAAACTTTCGTTACAACACAATCACTAAAATCCCTTTAATGAATAACACAAAAACTGGAAAGACAAAATTTATCATACCGATTACTCCTTCAACCCTTCCTATTCTACTCCAATTTAATCGACTATACAGCGTTAAAAATTAATTTATCAGACTCGGTTAAAAAATGGCGTCACCCATATATGACCGATGTAGATTTCCGGTAGATAAAGAGTTGCGAATTTACTTCAACGATTTCCTGTATGTGCCGACGGTCCAGTAATTTCAAACAAATATTTCCGAGCAGCCGGGCATCGAGGAGCAAACGAAACGAGCGTGACACCTAAATAAATGAAAAACAAGACACGGTTTCAGGGCACGAAGAGTTAACGACCCGGCGGCGCAGCCTGCAAAGACCGGCAAAACGAAGGAAAAATCCGGGGTCCGACGATAAGGGTTTCGCCGCGTTAAAAAGGGAATCTCAAGGGTCGCATGACGGAAGTCTACAGGGCTGCAGGCCACTAGAGAAGTTCGATTCACTCGGTAGATTAAAGGAGGCAAGGCTGACCGCGTCCAGTTTCAAAATTCCTCGTGTTTCAAGGGGCCACGGTTGGCCAGTGTCCGTTCAAAGTCTACGGCGTTGCTTGCAACGGCAGCGTCGTGCCACGGTTTCGCCGAATAAAGTTGCCGAGAGGACGTTTGTTCTCGTTAAGGGTCCTCGGAGCCGGGCCTGTGTACCGTTCCGAACGAGAATGAATTCTCTTATCGGACGTTATGGGTTACGAGTGTATCGCTATCGGCGTCTTCGGAGCGGCGTGATTCCAAGTTTGTTCAAGCAATTCGACACTGGAGGGCTTTCGGGGAAATTGATTCCCGGCCGGGGAAGTTCTGCTTGCGCGCGCTGCCTTCCACGACTCGCGTCGCGGAACCGACTTAGCCGAACAATTTTGCGAGCGGAATTATCGTTAATTGCGGGTACCATATCCGACGCGAGCGCGATCATCCGTTCGCGCTCGACGATGCCCGGTCATCCTGCGATTCAATGGCCGGGCACGCTAATGGGTTAATCATCGAATGACATACGAACTGGCCCGCCGCCTACTTCAGCCAGAGCGGTAACAATTCCGCCGAACTTCGTGCATCGAGATTGCAGCATGACGTTTCGCTATTGTGGGAAAACGGTGGCCTCCCTCGTTAGCGTCGCGATTTTAGCTTCGTCTCAACTGTTAGGGGTACCCATAAGTAACAATTTGCGAGGAATTCGTTTCGCCTTTAGATCTGTACCGATCGTTGAAAAGTGAACACGTGTTCTTTTATAGTTTTTTACTGTATCTGTCGCATGTGTCCAACCAGTCCGGCGCAAGTAAATTATTAAGAAAGCTCGGAGGTTATCGTTCCTTTTTCCAATCGATGGGTTCAATCTATGATACAGACGACGCGCGCGAAACGAGCGCACTGTTGTAAGAAGGTGTGCCGATTGATAAAGCTATCTCCGATCGGCAAGCACAATAATTATTGGTTCTAGTCGGCCGTAATCAGTCACCCCTTACCGCCGTATAATTCGAAAACTCGAGCATCGCGCGATATCACGAGATGTGTAAACCTCGCCGAGCGGAAAAGCCCGGCAAAGGATGCATATAAGAGAGAATATTCGCAGTCACTTAGGCAGCCGAGTGTGCTAACGAACGAGCAACGATACGATCCCATGGTTCGTCGCTTAGCGCCGACTTCTCGCAGACTTCGCTGCCGAAACAGGATTAAGAGGCCGTTTCCATGCCAAAAGGAAATTATCTACGTCGCTGGACAAGGTTTAAACTGCGGATCGAGCGACTCCAGTCACAACACTCGCATCGACAAACGGAACTTTCGAGACTCTCCCCCTGTCGCCAAGAAAATTGGATTGTAAAACTTTGTTCCCCGAAGTTGATCCCCGTGATTACTAATTTTCTTTTCTGCGAGTGTCCAACAATTTACCGAGATCGAACACTATTTTCACTCTACCGACTCCGCTCGTGCAAAATACAATTTTATTTTGCTTTATTACGCTTCGCTGCCTTCTTCGGAGCTAGTAGCGCGTGTAATTAATGCACTGTTAATTTTGTTTTGTTGTGATTACATTCATCTTCTGAATTAACTACACCATCGGTCCATGAAATTTCATTCTAAATGAATCATTAAGAAGACTTGTCTTTCATTAAGGAATTTTCCAAATATACAAATTTGAAAGATTTAATCAAGGAAGAGTTTCTAATGAAGAAAGTATTCATATAGAAGTAATTAGTTAATTCTTACAATTTCAACGATCAATTATCCAACAAATTGAATGTATTCGCAACGAACGTAGCATACCTCCACGATGTAAGCGAAATTTACATAATACCTTATTATACATTTGTTTTTATTCTACAATCTATGCAACATATTATTCTGCACCGTTCTTAGAGTACATTTTGCAGCCCGTATTCATGCGCGCAATTAACCCGCGTAATAAAGATCTCAACAATAACACCAGAAACACAAATAATCCAGAGCGACTTGCGCGCAATATTCGTTAATTCACAATGGACGTTTAATTGTACCTTCTCAATAGCGACGGACAATATTCGGCGTTCGTTACGCGGTTCGTACAATTTTGAAGCGAGAGCAAATATAACGGATGTACTATCGTCGACTTGTGAAGGCCACGTAGGCGTTCAATGTTGGCATTAGGCGAAGCGAGAAGCCTGGCCCTCTGGCGCAGCCCTTGCGCCGTCCGGGATCTCTTCTTTCAAAGTCCACACGGACCTGTAATCCATTTGATCACTTTTCGCCCTGTATCGAGCCATTCCTGCGTTCGGGTTAAAATGTCCAATAAAAGTGTTGACCACAGGCGCAACCGCGGGGACCATTCCACCGTCTGTCGCCGCTAAGCCGAATGGATAATCCTCGGCCATCAACGGGCCTTGGTATAATCTTCTGGAACGCGGATTAGGCGGCCGGGGATCCGCCGATGGAAAAAGACGCGTCGTGGGAGCGACGGGTTCCCGGCGGCCAACAAATCAAAGTGGTAATCGTTTCCCGGACTAACACGTGGCCGGGATACAAAAGGACTCGACGGGCGCCAGGAGTTCTCGGTTAACATCCCCCCGGATCCTGGTCGACTGAAAGGGAAGAACGGGGGGCGGCCTCTGTGTGCCGGGCTCCCGGTGTACCGGCACTCGAATCCAGGTATATCGGCCGGTGTGTATTCCGCATTGCCGTAGGTGCGGCACGTCTGGCATGGTCGTGCTGCGGTGTGACGGACCATTGTGCGGTTTCCTATGGCAAATATCGTGCGCGCACGAGCTACCCGGCTAAACACAGACAACGACAACGACAACGCGCAACGGCGACGACCACGAGAGCCACGGTTACGGGAACGGCGTCGTCGTGTGTCGGTGGGGCACACACGTGGCACGCGTGCACGCGTGCACTTCCAGCAACGACGTTAAAGCACCGCTGAGCGACCGCTTTGTGCATGCCTGCCGCGCTCCTCCAACGATCGATCAACCATCGAACGCCATCGGACACCTTTGTCACCGAACTCCCCCGGAAACCGATCTTCCCCGAGAATTTCGCGAGTCCAACACGCGCCCGTTCTTTTGTTTCTCGCGTCTGTCACCGGATAGCCGCGTTTTCAACGGCCACTCCCGACAGTAAATGAAGACCTCGCCGCGACAACCAGACCAATTCCATTTTGAAAACGCTGTCTCGACGACCCCGAGCGACCTTCTAAAGTTCAGCCGTGTGGTTCCTCCTCCCGATGACCGTGCCATTAAGGCGCCTTGTTAATTCATCAGCGAATGAATGAATTATTTCATTTTAATTTGCGGAGATGCAGAATACAAGACGTCGATACGACATGCCCGAGCAAGCGTGTGTGAATGAGTATGAAAGAGAGAGCACGAGTGTGTGAGAGAGGCAATAAGAAAGATGCAACGATCGCGAGCGATGTAGATTTTGTTTGTGTATTTTGACGACGATTTTGTTTATGTATTTTGACGACGATCTGCCGAGCGATTTGAGGTAGGTCGCGAGATGAAACACAGAGCGAGAATAGAGTGTAACGAGAGAGTTGAGAGAAGAGCCGCTTGTATGAGATAAACGAGAGATAATTGTACACAATTGTACGAGTTTAATGGAGTTTAATAAATACGTTATCAAGCAAACTTCACTGTAACACCTAACCGCTTGGCTTTCACGTAACCTATTCCTACAAATTTGACATAATTTATATTCAGTTTCAGACTCTTTCTTCTTATTAGAATATTTTTTCGAGTTAACACATACGCGCCGAAGCTCTTTTAATTTGAATACTACTGCTTTAATATTTCACGACAACGTTGAAGAACCGAGAGAAGAAAAACTGGTTTTGTCTAGTATGCCTTTGAAAATGCTTTGAACGCGTTAGTGTGCTAACCAATGAACGTGCATGCCCTTAAAAATTGTTCTTTCAAAATAACGCAATAATGATACAATTCCAAGGGTCGGTTTCAGGAAGTTACGTCCACGGATTACTAATTAGCCGAGGAATTTCGAGAGGGCAAGAAATGGTTTTGTGGATCGATCCAGGAACGATCGATCTCGTCGATGATAAATTTCACTCGCAGCGAGGAGAACGAGTCCAGCTGGCTCTCAGCTGGAAGGAACTTTGCGCCGTTACCCGGGGTCTCTGACGGATCCAGCGGGTCGTAACCAGGTGGAAAAAAGGAATTCCACCGGCGGCGATCGGACTTGTTCTCGAACTAGATCGACCGAAGGTTATACGGCCATAGGTAGCACTCTGGGATCGAACTCTATTTCCACATTCCACGGCGGGCGTTCAAAGCGAAGAGCGGGAGAAGAAGGCGAATAAAAAGCGAGAGGATCAAACTCGCGTGTCGGGCACGAAACTTTCCCCATACCGAGGAAACTGCGCGTAAGGGAGAAAAGGGAGAGGGCGAGTTTCGGGAGGATTATCGGCATCGAGTTTCGCCGTCCGGTCTTTCATTGCTGTTTAGAGTTCTTTTCGCTTCGGACCCCGAATCGGGCAAGTGGCAATCGTCGGTCGCATTGTCACAACCGGCTTACCATTCGCTCGGAAACTTTACCCCCACCGCAAATCCTTCCCGATCGAAATTCCTCGCGAAAAATATTCCCGGGCATCCCTCTGACACCGAGATATTTATTATTGACATGGGGTGGACCACTCTAAGTATTGGGAGTATGGGTATTAAAGAAAACCACACTATTATAAAATACGAAAGAAACGTTACGAAGAAAAACGCAAGAGATCGAAACGGAGGAGCAGCAGTCCAATATTAACAATTGAAGATCGAGAATCGATCCTACCTTTTAAAGAAATAATAGATTGATTTTGTTCTACATTTATGGAATAAATTCCAACACTGAGGGTGCAGAAAATCGGATTTCTTTTTATTTACAGTTAAGGCTAGGTACTAATAGAAATTTTTATTTGGTCGTTATTTCTTAGCTATTTTAAAACGTATGGTTCCCCTTCTTAACTGTAAAAGATCCCCCTAGAGATTCCATTGAAACAACATAGGTATCTATAATTAACAACTGCTTGCATAATTTGCTATCACTCTGGCTTAGCCCTCGTCCGGGGTCCCTCACGCAGGGACTGCTTCATCGTCTGCATTCTTAAAATATTTATTCCTGCGGTACGCCATTTTTCCCTCTCCTTTTGGGGGTCTATGTAAATATTCTTCATTATGCGCGCTACGCTGTTGTTATCATTAGACTGCGCATCTTTATGCGCAAAACTCCTGAGAAACAGTAGCATTAAAATTCTGACAAAGTTTCATGCTTGTTTATTTTTGTAACTTCGTCTGCGCGATCATTTGCAATTTAATTGTCGTCAAAGCTCGACGGAAGCATCGTAGAGAATAATCACACTGCGGATCTTATGCATTCATGACGGAAGTGAGGTGGCGACGTGAGAAGGATCTCGAAGTATTATTATATTTCGATTATATTAACATGGTTGGAGGGAAAAAAATATTTTCCATCCAGCTGCACAACGATCCGCGGTAGAGTAACAATAAAACACATCTACGGTTTCCGCAACCATATCCACGAAAATGGGAGTTTGCAGAAACATCTTGCCAGCGAGAATAGCGTTCCATTTCTTCGGTGTGCGGCGCAGCGGTGGCCATAAACGCGGTTCTCGTCAGCGCGTTTATAAACAAGAAAACATGAAATCTCGAAAGCA
Source organism: Halictus ligatus (assembly GCA_028454255.1). Classification (NCBI taxonomy): domain Eukaryota; kingdom Metazoa; phylum Arthropoda; class Insecta; order Hymenoptera; family Halictidae; genus Halictus; species Halictus ligatus. The sequence continues at coordinate 5,358,891 of CM052139.1, read as the reverse complement.
CGAAATATAACGGAGCCGAGGTAAGTCGAAACAAGATCGACGGGGAACAGCCATTTCGTCCGAGGAGCGCAATAAACGCGAAGCTGAACTTCTCCATTGATTTCTCGGGCGAAAGTTCGAATTCGAACGAGGCGAACGGAGGTCCGTCGGCGATTGCTTAGCATCGGCGAGGGCGAAGTTCATTTGATGGACGGGGCCGGCTCTCGGAGCTTCGGGCCGGCCCTACAATGAATAATCAAAATCAAACGAAATTGATTCGCTTGAATCAGCAGCTGGCGAGCACTTATCCCGAGCCGTTCCCGATTCATCAACCGGAGAGAACACCGGCCCGGGGCCGAGAGGAAGTTCCAGATGTCTGCAGCCATTAGCGGCCGCTCCTGCATTCCCCGTCGAGCAGGAAATTGTCACGAGGAAACGTTTTGCCACGATCCCTTGAGTAGCCGAAACCGATTTTCATGCGCCACGAAGCAATCGGCCAACGACTCGCGACCGAGACGAGCTAATTCGAGCGGATGCGCCAACAGCTGCCCGATTATTCATGCATGAGTATGGATTCGGTCTAGTCCGCTCTGCCGAGCCGCGCGGCACGCTTTCGAATGCCCACGTTTGCATTATAATTGCTCACTTTCGCGTCGCATTCCGACGGTGATACGGTCCGAGGATGTCCGACCACAATCGCACTCAATCTACTTTCCACTGAGAAACTGCCGCTGCTCCACTATACCTCGTTATACCGCTCCCGCGTCGACCTAATCAGGAACACACACCATCGCGGACGGAGACCGCTTGGCGAATGCGGGCTTGATTAGTTATCGGCCGTCTATTCTTGTCACCGGGTTAAGTATTAATTATTGGTCCCTTGGCGCACGATTTTCCTTGTGGTCGCAACGATTAGTTCGACTTTACTCGTTTCGCAGAGGAAATTGAAAAGGGTCCGGACATTTTTCCAATGTTTTCTCGGGTTTGCCATTTTTTTGCAACCACAGTTTGAAACCGAAAAATCGGAAAAAATTCTCGAGTATGCGGTTTGATATTTTAAACGTGTGCGAATTTTTTTGGAATTTTTCGATACCATTCGACGGAGAAAATTGTGCAATATCTGATTTCCGTTTTTTCCTCGTAACTACCCTTACAGGAGAGGTATGGGGATGAAACTTGGCAGAAAGGGTTGTTTCTTGGTGAGCTGTCGAACGAGCCGTTTCCAGCCAAAATCGGCCGAAGGACGTTATTTTATTCTAAAAACAGCTTTCGGTATTTTCTCTCCAATTCTGACCAAGTGTAATTTTTTCAAAATTTCCATCACACGTCATGCAGTCAACTAGTTGTTTTAACTTATGGTCCAGAAGTTAATTGCGGGTGTCTGTATGTGTCTTACGCGTGTATTAAAAGGCAACTTTCCAGTTGGATTGTCACTGATTTGTCTGAGGGTGCGTCGACCCAAGCCGCTCAAGAATGGCACGGTTATTGATCGCGGGACTTCGATCCGCGGGAAAGCTGGCTCAACAGAGCCCTGGATGCCGCGGCAGCTTTCCAATTTACCGCAGGATGTTCGCGCGACGAGCTCAAAAGAACGCGGGCGCTGTCGTGCACGCGCCGACAGAGATCATCATTTCTCGCGACGTCGCGCGCGACGAGACGCGCCGGTTGTCATCGGCCCAAGGATTTTTCAAAAAAGGCCGAACCGGTGTAAAGAGAACGAGACGCGTTCGACGCCGACAGAATTATCCGCGTCGAGGTTCTCGTTTCGAGTTTCTAGCACTCTTCCGCACGCTACGTAATCATCGTGTTCACCGGCGAATGAACGTTCATGGAAAGTCTTAACGAGGTCGAAACCCTTGCTCCTCGTTCAGAGAGAAAACGCGCGAGCACGATTTGTTCCCGGGCTGATGGTCCAGCGCTGTTGCATTTTCTAATTGTACCGCGAACGTTCGAGCGACTCATTAATACCCTGTCCATCGTAATGTCGCCACAATGTAAATATTAACCGTAACCTTTTCTTCTATATTCGATTGTAAACCATGTGGTCGCTAATGACCATTAAAACAAACGATATACAATAATACTAATAACAGTAAAAAAGGTTTTACTAAATCGCAAACGTTTAAAATCTATTGAATAGTACAACCGACAGCAGAGAGTCGTTCCTAGTTATTACGCGAGAAGTTACGACGCGTGTAAAATAACCGAAGCTTTACTAGAAAATAACGTGCTGCCGCTCGAACAAGATCCGACCTCCATTGGGTTCCGTTTTAACGGTTCGCCGTGCGTTTTTAAACAATGCAGATAACTGGGATCGGGATTACGCGGACGCGATTTAGTTATAAAATCATCCAGCCGCGGCAGGGGCCACGAGGAGAGTCCGTTGTCCCGAAAGCGCTGCTAAACGATCGTCTAATCCGCCCCGTCGAATACGTAAAACGCTTTCGAACGAGAAGATTAATCCCGGCCGTTTTTGTTCCCCTCTGTCGACTCTTGTAAGTACTTCGGAAGGATTAGAGTCTGCATGCCGCGCTGCGCCGCGCGCTGCTGCAAAAAACGCGAAATCCTGCCAGCAAGTGCAATCTCGATCCTCGACCCTTTGTGGTGGTTCGCGATTGACGAGCTCGGGCCCTTGTTACGAAGACATATTATACAATTTTGCGGGAGCCACGTTAAGTACACGGTATAATGTCGCGTGATCTTATCGAGTAGCGTGCTGCTGACGTCACTGGTAAGCTCCGAACCAGTGCTGTTCAACGTCTGCCCGTACGAGCACCGATTTTCTTGCCCACACACGGAACGGCGGGCACGAGGCCACGCCCCTGCGGGTAAGGCTGCGTGTATTTGTCACACGGATTGTCGCAGCTACGTGGCCAGCTACGCCTGTGGCCTGTGCTACGGCTTACCCCCACTCCGCCGAGTCACTTGCCTGTCGAGCTTCGCGGCCTATAGTAGGGATAAATCCACGACATTCTTCGCCCAGACTTTGGCGACATATAACACGACATAAAACACGGAGATTTTTAATTGATCAACTGGGCATTTGAAAAATTCCCTCGGGAAACCGAAAGCTTTGACAGTGAGAACCGTATAATGCCTTGCCGCGAAAGCCTCAAATCTCCAAATAAGATTTAACATGAAACATTTTCGTAAAAGGTTCAAAATGAAATCTCACTTGTGCACTAAAGGCAAGCATGTTTCACGACTAAATTCTACATGTGCAGACTGTGCCCGCGATACCGTTTTCTAAAGATGCATTCCTTCGTAGGTTTCAAAGGAAGAAAGGTTCTGAATCTCGGACATCATTCTGTGGACCATTTAACTTCTTTACGACGAATACAATGCTTCCAGCTTTACGTCCTCCATTCCATTTAACTGCTTGTAGATTTTTTCAAATGATTTACTCCGTAGAAAGGGCTTTCTAAAAGAATTCCACCTTTGGATTTCAAATTTCACCCACGAGATTAATACTCATTTTCTTTCTAGTTATTACTTCAAGTTGAATTTTTCGAACATATTAGAGAACTTGTTTCTATCCTCCCACGTATAAATAAATTTATAAAAATATACATCATGTGTAACCTTGATAGTACTACTAAATTGTGTATCTTAAGGAGTACATTCGTAATGTATGTTCACTTTAACCTCATAGCTGTGCAACTCGATTTTATAAGTGGGTGGTAAGAATTTTTAAATACTTTATTGATCGCGCTGACCGCTCTTTGTTTTCCTTATTTCGTGCTTGACTCAAAATATTTAAAAATGTCAAAAACTTACGAATGTGTTTCAATGCTCACAGCAATGTTAGCATAAACAGCGTGTGATTAATTTTATTCCAAGTATACAGTGTTTACTCGATACATGTCCAAAACACGGGTCTAGCCAGGGACATATATCGGCCAGGAAGTATTATTTTGATCCACGCCGAACGTATAAAAAGACAGGGAAGCTCTAGAGGCCTCGGTTCTACCCCGCGGCATTCGGAATAGTTCTGGGACTTTTATCGGCTAGGCATTTGCGACATATACAGAGTAAACACTGTATTCGTCATACGCAGCTAGCAGGTTAATTTATTCCGTAAAAATTTTAATCTTGAGAGGAAGATTTACTTCGTCAAATAAAATAGAGGTATAACGTGTATGTCCTGGTAGACTTTAAAAGGGATAAACGTCGGCCGATTTGGATGAAAAAGAAGTAAATGTTTCTAACTCGACGAAACGATTGCTACAATTTCCGCGAGCATGCGGAATCAATGCGGGACCCGGGACAACTTTAATGGTCGATACACGGAGACACAGAAGCCATCCAGCCACGGTCGATGCACACCCGGCAAGATCAGAAAATTAATTTACATCCAGTCGGCACTCGAGTCTGGTATAGGTTTCGCCGGTAATTGTACGAGCCTCGCGGAATCCCGAAGCGGAGGTTGATGACAAGTGCTTTAATGAGACCTCTCGAGGTCCCCGTTGCTTTTCACGAAGTAAATCGCGTCAACAAAGACCGGCCATCGTGGCCTTTTGTGCTCGGGACTCCTCCGAGATCGTCATTAAAAGTGACAGTGACGTCCTCGTTATTCTGGAGAAAGTAAACTCACGGTATTTAAAAAGATTTTCATTAATTATCGTGACAGTCGTACAAGGAGCGGCTCGTAAGCTCCGGGACTCGGGTAATTAGGTCCGACGTTGAGTAACCCACTTGATTTTTGGTTTCATAAAATAACTTCTAATTAAGCTGATGTAACGTCGTAAAAGATTATTTTAGATTGACATTTGAGATAATATCTTTGTAAAAACCTTTCCGTCCTCCTATTTTGCATACACGATTAATATGTAATTATTGCCAACTGTGTCAGTTTTTTAGTTATTCTGTGGTATAACTCGTCGGTAAAATGTTTAAAAATTGACATTTTTTATAATGTAATCAGTGCACTGTCACGAAAAGCCGTAATAGTCGATGGAACGATGAATATTTACAACATTTGATTCAGGATAATCCAATTTATAATTATGTGAAATTCTCATGAATTTTTCAAGCTATTCCTGACTTACCCGTCAAAATGGCTACATTGTTAACACGAGAAAAGCTTGAATACTCGTTCGCTGAACAGTTAATTCAATATTTTTGGGCGGCAGTGTAAATATTGAATTAAACGAAGCATACTAGATTATAGAGACATATGCAAATTCACATCGTCATACGAAAAATTCGAAAAATCGAGATTAAATGTTTCGTTGAACCGAATGCAGAATCATATTACGTTAAACTTTTTGTAAAGACCTTTGTACACAACATGTTCATAAAATTCAATTTTGCACACAATCGATACGACTAATGAGAAATCGATAATCGTATCAACGCATTGTTTCTGCAAAGACCAGGTTCCTATTTGAACTTTATAATTTAACATATTCGAAATTTTGGCTTCTCGATATCTTTCATAGCTGTCTTCAAATTCTGGAAAGTGAATGCTTGAAAATATATCGCGTCTAATGTGCAAAATAAAAGCCTGCTAAATCAATTGTGCAAAACAGAAATGAAATAAAAATGTATTTCTTACTTCAATACAGGAAGCCTGTTAATACGAGTTAAATAGAACGTAGCCGTGCATTTAAATTCTTCTGTCTTTACAGTATGGCATTATACATAGTGATTTTTAAATTGAATAACGAATAACTCCAGTATAGCATACTCTGTATGCTATAAGATAGAGTATGCTGTAACACTAGATTTACGGAGCATTAACCCTTTGTAGTAGTGACTCTGAATCGCCACTAGAGATTGTCAAACAAATCAAAAAAAAATATTACAAAATATCTGTTACATTAAAATATTTGTATTTAATAGATTACTAATCATTCAAATATTACACGTGGTATCAGTTTCGTATGAATAAAATGAAAATATTCTAAGACGGTAGAAAAATTTAGTTTCAGAATTAAATTAGCGCCGAGTACAAAGGGTTAAAAGTGACTATCTTGCATTGCCTTATAAAAATGCCAGGAACATGCTACCCGCACTTTTAGCAATATTTAAAATATAATATATACGGAGAAAAAGAAATTTGCTAAATAATTTCTCACGTGTGCATCCTCAGAATCTGGAACCCGTCATTTTGGCCTAGTGTTAATAAAACCGCTTAGATTTCCGTCTTTCCGACGCCTATTTTCTCGGCTATAGCGTCTGTCAGTTAGGATGCAGGTTTCTCGTTGCATGAGCGAACGGCCTAAAAACCTGATCGGAGCACAGAGAGCCGTTTTCCCGATGTTGAATAAAGCGAGAACGCAGCCCATAAATACGTAAATGTTTAGCGGCAGAGCGCGGCAGGCCGAGCTGTTCAAAGGGAGGTGCTCGTGGCGAATTCACGAGACCGAATGAAGAATGCCGACGGCGCGGCGTTGATCCGTTTTGACATTGAGGCCGGCCCAGTGACGCCGGGCTAATGAGGATTACTTATTCATCGCGCGTGATGCGCCGCGGATGAATATTGCATCCGCGGAACGCCGATCATAACCGCGGGACCGGTCTCGCGATGCTCCGCGGTGTATTCTTTCCGCGACGGTGCCCGTGACGGTACCAGTGACGGTTTCCGGTTCAGAGGCGGGTCGCATAACCGATTAATCAGCCGGCGAGACGGGTTCGACGGGCACCGGCGCGGATTCGCGAATAACGCGCCGAATGACGGAGACGAGATCGATCGGATTAACGCAGGACCTATGAATATTCCCGGAAATGAGCGGGATTCTCGTGGCCGGCGTTCGTTCATTAGTTTATTAGTTGCTGCGGTGGATAATTACGTTCGATCGACGGCTCCGTGATGCACGGGCCGATGAGAGGGGCGTTAATTGAGGATAGACCGTCGTTGATGGGCGCGAAGGCAAAAATGAATAAGAAAAGAGTGATCGAGCCAACACGGGAATGGATGAACTTGATTTACACATTCCTGTTCCGCTGGCATAACCTGACGTGTAACGCGAAGTATCGCGAACAGACCAGTTCGTACGGAACACAGATCGATAAAACTATTGTAGGGTTATGAATGAGACATTATATTAGAGTGATTATTTAGAGTGACTGTGGACGCGATATTGTGGCGCCGACGTGTTTGGGTCCAACGTGAAAGAAAGTCTGTTTGGGCCAAGGTGTGAAAGAAGAGTGTTTGGGTCTTGATGACAGGAGTGAAGTGTGACTGTTTGGGTTTTCCGAATGGATGAGAAACTGATAAAGAGAGAATGAGAGTGCGAGAGAGAAAGAATGAGAGAGGGCATTATTATAAAAGGGACGAATGCGAAGAATGTCTGACAGTCGATAGTCGGTAGAGAGAGTCAGTTAGTAGAGCGAGTTGTTGTTGTTAAATGAAGTGTTTTATTGAAACCCACGTTTAAATCATTTCACCCCTTACGACGCACACAGTACGTAGGAGTTCCTTAAAATATTCCTACACTATTAATTTCGTTTCTATATTCATCGCCTCTGACAATAATTTCGTCGCATTATTTTAGAACTCTATGAAGAAGGAAACTCTTGCTAAAGTAACCGAGCGTCCACTCAAAGATCGTTTTCCGTGAACACAATGCTGGTATCGCGCTGCAGGAATGTAGCCGGAGACGGGGGAAAATCGTTGAACGAAACGGCGAATAAAATTTAATTAAACCGGAGACCTGCCCTTCCTTAAGAAATACGAGAAGGCATTTCCGCGGGGGATCCGAACACTCGGTAACAGTGAAAACCCATCGGAAAGTCAGCCCGTGCACTCGCAAAATCAGGTTCCCGTGGTGCTCGACGTTTCGACGAATTTTTCACGGGACACCGAAAGTCGCTGGGTCAAACGGTCCCGCGGCGGATCGGGTTTTAACGGCCCGGTCGCTGTCGATTCCCCGGCGGGTGAACGCGGGTCGCCGTGAAAAAATTAGCAGCCCGGTCTCGGAATTTTTTCGCGGCGGTTTATCGGTCCCCGGGCCGGGAATTAATTACTCCCGCGTATTATAGGGAGCCGGCGACTGTGCGAGCCCGGGAACCGTGTAGTGAAGGGGTGCACCGGTATCGATTGATCTCTTGTCTTTGAGCACGAGACACTATTTGCTTCTCACAGTGTGTATACGTAGTTAGCCGAAGCTTTGGCGGGTCAATGCATCGAATCGCGTTATCGAATTTCGGCCGTGCTCTCTCTCACCCCCTCGCCCCCGTCCCCCGGACTACCCTGCTTCCCTGTACGTATATTACCGACCTTGTAGAACGGCCGACGCCATAAACCAGCGCCCGCAGATAGGTATTTGTGGGCAACAGTTCCATTTCCTAACGCGGAGCACATTTACGACGGAACGCGTCGCCGCGCCGATTGTACACGACGGGCCCAGCAAACTTCGAATTTACCGAGGTATCTCTCCGCACACACGGGGGGAGGGGAGGCTGGATTTTCGCGAACTTGTCCCATAATATTTCAACGGAACCCCGCGTGCACCGGGTGGGCCGCGAAATCATCGCCATATCCTCGGCGAAATACAGAGCGGCACGCGGAAAATCAATCACGAAAATAACCCCGAACTTTGTGAGTTATTACTAAAATTACGCTATTTGATTTTTTCGCCAGACCCAATTATTTGAGCCTGTTACTGAGGACGACCAACACAGGATTAGAATTGGTTAACAGCTTGCAGAAGAATTTTCCGATTGGTTTTGTCTTTAATTCGTGATTATGTTCCGAGGAGATAAAATGCAAGCTGTTAAGCAGTCCACGCGTGCGAAAGCTGTCGTTAAAAATGAATCGCAGCTGATAAAACGGGATGAATGTTTTATGTAAACGGTTTTTCTGAGTCTGAAAGGGAGAGAGATCGTTCGTTTAGATTCGCCTCGTTATAATCACTGAAAGGATACCGGGGAACAAAGAACGAACTTTGTCTCGAAGTCGCGAATAATTAGAGGGAACTGTGCCAGTTCCAGCGACGCGGATGCACAATGGCCGCGGCGTTATTATTGTATAATCGCGATTAAACCGGAAATATGTTTAATCGTAGCGCGTTAACGATCCCGCTCTTGAATGGTCGACCATTTCGGTTAGTCCGCGCGGACGTCGAAGTGTGCGTCGCGCGAAGCGGAAACGAGCGACAACGACGCGAAAACTTTCGTAATAGGTATCGTATTTTAAGCTGCACAAAGTACGAAACGAATTAGGAGAAAACGTTCGCGTATTCGCGGTATTCTCTTTCGCCGGCCGCGAACAGGAGGACTTCCGGTAACTATCCCATCCCCGCCATCTTATCTCGACGACAGAGGAACTTTCCTCCGCGGATCAAAGAGCCCGGAATTCTCTTCGAAATATCGGGGGAGAAATCTTATTCAGCCCTCCTTCGAATTTCATTTCTCTATATAAACTACGTCCCCCGGAATAATTTTTTTTAGAGCCGAATAAAATGCTCCCCCGATACCGGGGCTGGCTTTAGGGAGGCCGGAATTGAATACGGGGAACGCAATTTCTCCGCGGCGAATATATTCTTGGCTTAATCGCGCGATTTCTTCGACTTCGAACCACCGCGTTTGAAAATTCACCCCGGCCCGAAGGGTGGCGAGTGAAATATTTCCAATTAGGAGGCTTGATCGCCGACGAACGTCGATGAAATCTCCACAGAGGAAAATTTGCTTTCCCAGGTGATATTGGACGTTTGTAAAAGTGTTTTCAACGCTACCCTAGAAAAGGGAAATTATTAGTTTATAATATAAAAGATAGAGAACAATGTAGTTGATTTATTTAGAAATTGGGATCTATCGCGGTGACTGATTTCTCGACACTATGCGTCAAAAGGAATTGTTTCAAATTCTTACACGTTAATTATATGCTTACAACTGTTTATCTCTTCCACGAACGAACACCTATATTTTTGACACCTATACATAAATTCATCACAGCCTATTATTATCGACCGTACAGCAAACAATCGATATATTAGACGCATTGATTTCCTCCTACAATTTCAAGACCGATTTATGCGCAGAGCTTTGAAACGTCTCAATCCTTTGACGACAAATGTCAATGTATCGACGGCGTCAAGGTTACACATCCAATCCCTGTATTTGCCTATAATTACGTGCATAATGGAAGATCAGTATACATTATCCGTGTACATGTTTCCCCATTATTTAACATTCTAATATAGTACTGCGTGGAGAATATTCTATTTTAAAACATCCTCGTTCCCGAAGAGTTGAAATAGTGATTGCGAGGATCTACGGGGAGACAATATACAGCCTCGACTTCCTGAGAACTATGAATATGTTACGGATAGATGACACAGTACATTTTACGCGCCATCAAACGTCAGGTCTTCCCATCCTCAACACTGTCTCCTCGAGTTATGGTCGTTGCTAATTGGTAAGACTGAAACGAAGTGAAATCAGGTCGAAAGTGTCAAAGGTCGCTCTGGAGTCTATCTTTGAACATTCTTTTCTGAAAGATGGCGGAATTTTCCACCGTTTCTGATACGGCTTCCTTTTGCTGTTCCCTTTTGTGCGATCGCTGAGATCTCACCTGCGCCTGCTGATTCAATGCATTGACACAGGGATTTACCGCAGCCGGCACAATGCGGCAATTAGGGGGTCGCGATCTCGCGGTTTCCGTCGCGGAACACGAAGAAAGAAACGCGACTCGCGTAGCATTACCGAAGCGTCGGCGCTGAAGTGGGTCACACCTGACTGCTTCGACGGTCGGCGAGTCGCGTAGCCATGCAAATGCGCCGAGCTATCCTTCTTTTTCTTTTTTTTCTCCCTCTCTCTCTCTCTCTCTCTCTCTCTCGCTCGTTCTCTGTATCCCGCATTCAGTGTTAGTTGAGCGCATGCAGTTTATAAAAGGCACTCGGCTACCCGCCCGATCCGTGCTCGCCGAGATTCGCGAGTGCGACATTTTAGCAATGAGCAATGAGCAAATTTCATACAAACCTCTGCATTAACGCTCTGATCACGTAGGTCGCAACTCAGAAATCGATTTCGTCGTTGCGCAAGTAGGGTAACCGTGGGTTTGATGGGGCTCGATTTTATAAATCCATTATCGAAAACGAGTATTGTATAACAATGTAATGGTTTCTGAAATCTTTCTTCAAGCAGTACACGCATCGCCAGCGAAAAAACTCAATCCTTCACGAAGACTGTCCGACCAATTTCATTTTAAACCACTTTTCATTTTTCTCTTCCATTGTCCCGCTACCTGTTCTAATGCGTGCAACGTTATCATAATCTCGTCTCGATATAAATTGTTATTTATTCACGCGTAAATGTCAAATCCAGCTAGCAGTTATTTTAGTGACCACATCGATAAACGGTTAAACAGTCTACAGTTACATTAAATATACATTAGTAATTACATTCAATATTGAAGTTAACGTATAATATTGTGTTCAGTTCTCACTGCAGGGTATAAATAAACTGCGGATAATAAACAGCGAAATTGTGTTACCGCATTTATTATCTTTTTCCTTCAACATCTGGCATTTTAAATCACTCCATATTTTTCTTCCCCTGCTTCCTACGGGAAAAATAACTTCAAAACAACGTTGCCTTGCATTCCATAGCAAAAATCATCGCAAAAATTTCGTTTTCCACCTGACGACTCGCGTTATTTGAACTTTCTGTCGCGTTTATTATCTGAAGCAGCGTTTCAATCATTTCTCCTGTGATCTAGATAGGATCTACGAGGGACACGTTAAACACACCGTTTATGGGTAAGTTTATCAACGAATGCAGTAGTCTAAAGAAATTTTGTTCAAGTGTACAAGTGTTCACAATCGTTCGAATGAACCACGTTTAGAATTTACGGGTTAATAATAAAAACGCAAACGGTGGTCGATAAAAATGCCGCTGAGAGGACTGTCGCTGGTCGAGGGGTTGTCGAGCCATTTGAGTATAGAAAATCCCGTCATAATTGCTTTCAGAAGATCGTCGGACTGCTCGTCCTCTTTGACGAGACCGGTCGTTCCTCTCTCGTCTTGCGAGCCTCGTGGAATCGCGTTCGTTCCTTTATTTTGCGTCCGGTTTTCCATTAAAAACCGTTCGATCTGTCGCGCCGCGCCGCGTGGCGTCGCCGTTCGTTCGGCGACACAAAGTGAACATTGACGAACACTTTCGATCATGGAGCATGCCACTGACAGAATAATTTCGCCTGGCAATCGTTTCACCGGGTTAATTACGCGCAGAAATGGCCGCCGGAGCCGCGTGCACTCGCAGAATGGACACACGGGACTTAATGGGACGACGACGACGACGACGACGACGCGACGCGACGCAACGGTTGCACGGTGCGGCGTCGTTAAACGTAAGTTCCCGGGCGGCGAATTCTTCGAATCGCAATTTTCACGGTGCACCGACCGGGTGTAGAATTAATTCCTCGTTGCAACACCATCCCGGGACACACCCCGCGCTGTATTGTTCACGCTTCAAATCTCGCGGCACGAGAGGCTTCGCTTGCCCCGATTTCGCTTGACAGGCTTCTACACGGGAAAATCCACGAAACTCCTGGACTAATTACTTTTTCGTTGTCCGACTCGTTTGGCTGCGAGCGAGCCGTCCGTTAAACGTTGCGGGAATTAGTGGTCGTGGTAGCGAGACGCAATTATGAATTCACCGAAAATAAGAAACAGGACAATCCTGCCAGACCTGCCCAATCTGGGCATTATTCTTTTTTCGTATCAACGCACTATCTACCGGCGAATATCCCATGATTTTTAAAGATTTATTCCCCATGCCTGAAGATTCTTTGTTGGATTCACAGCAAAGGCTATGCTCTTAGATTTCCATATGAAATCTGCATTTTTTCGATTTTTTTCGTGTTTTTCGATTTTTACAGCCGGAGTTTGCAACGGAAAAATCTGAAAACGACTCAAAGTATGTGGTTTGGTGCCCGACATGTGTCAGATTTTTTTCAGAATTTTAAATTGTCATTAAATGGGGAAAATGGGCCAAAAACTGGGATTTTCGTTTTTCCTGTATAACTATCCTTACAGATGAGCTATAGGGCTAAAACTTGGCTGAAAGGTATCTTTTTTGGTGGGCTATCGATGGGCGCAAATTGGAATAAAATCCCTTCCGGGGCCGATTTGACCCCCAAACCCGGCTATAGCCTTTTAATCGTGACGATGCAAATTTAATCATTTCGTTCGGGATTGTTGTGGAAAAAGTTTTCAAGTTTCCGTTTGGTGCAGCATAGCTATTTTGAAGATCCTATTGCCTAATCTGCATCCGGTAGATAAAGCGTTAACATACTCGGTTAATATTGAGTAATGAAGATAGTACAGCGTTTACTCGAAATGTGTCCAAAACGAGAAAAGGACAGCGAGACAGTGCTGGGGCATTTATCGGCAAGGAATTTGGGACACGTAGAGACTAAAGTTAGCTTATAAATCAGAGATTCGAGGCTTTCACGTGTCTCCAGACCCCCTGATGAAGTCAGCTGCAATGCTGACGAAACGTTGGGAAATCTCTTCGTTCAGGACACGGCTTACACCCGAAAGCCTCAACGTACACAACTGTTAGCTTATAGAGCAAGGCGGAAAATGTTGCTAGGAAGTCCTTTATTTCACACAAAGATCCGCAGTCTAATTGGAAGGAGGCAATCCTCGCAGTTTGGAAGTCGCGGAGTTGCAGCGTTCGGTAGTGCACCGGCGCAAAATATGATTCAAAACGAAAACGGTGGTTCGCAGTCCGGTTGCAGCCGATGAGGGGCCCTTGGACTTGGACTCGGCGCAATATCCACGAGCCGGGTTTTGGGTATATTTGGCGTCAGAAAGTGCCGGCGGGTTCACAATACCGGAGAATGAACGGGGGGACAACGGCGGCGACGACAACGGGCCGCGCACCGTAGGACGGCGTTAAAACTGTGGAGCGAGACCGACATCGTAATTTACTCTTTATGGCCGGACTTTGCTAAATCCCTTCTAGTATTCTCGGGGACGCGCACACCCTCGCCCGCCATCCGCAGATGAACTCACTCTCTCTTTCTCTCTCTCACCCCCTTGTGTTCGCCTTTGTGAATGCCCTATGCTTGTGTGGCTTCTCTTTCCTACTATCTGTCTCTGATTCGCTCTCTCTCTCTCTCTCTCTCTCTCTCTCTCTCTCTCTCTCTCTCCGTTGGCTCCATAATATCACATTCTTCTTCCGTCCGTGATGGACGCCTACGGAGGACACGAGAGGCCTCCGATGTTTCCGCGCGCGCGTTTCTGTGCGCGAGAGATCATGCGGGTAGTTGCCGCAAGGAGAAGCGGGCTTTTAAAGCACGAGCGCGAATAAACCGGCGGCGACGAGGATACACGATGGCGAATTCTGTTGTGCAGCACGAATAATGACGACTGGTAGTTGCGCGAGTTAAAGTGGCGAAGGGGTCGTTATCCTGCTAACCGTCAACCAGACGCGGGCGGTGCGGCACTGACGAAATTCGTGCAGAAAAGTTTAGACAGTTGCACTCGGGTGAAAGAGAAATTGGAGCGGTTAATCATAAAAGTAACGTAACAGGAGACGGGCGAAACTGAGACAAGTTGGGAAGTCGGTAAAGGTGACGTTACTCGAGACGAGTCGTAACCAGATAAGGGGAATGGGACCGCCTTTGATCAGACAAGCGAAGAAACGGAAAATTTCGGAATCGTAGAAATTTGATGCGTTTGATACAGAATATTGATGCGCTTGTGATGATACTATGGTCAGAAGAAGAATGGAATTTTTGTACTGGAGGATCTTACTCTGAGGATCTCGAGAACTTTTTCCGATTCACGCGACTCCGTGTCGAGTCAGTTTTGACTCGTGCTGAACTGAAATATTACCTAATGATTAACACGTTGACTGCCATGTCATCCATATGTCGAATTATTTGTCCAGGTTTTTAAATGAATTTTTATGTTAATGTATTCATTGTACCGATTAGGATCAGTAAAATGTAAGAAAGTTTAAGGCCTACTCAATATCATTTAATTCTTAAACTTACTTTGATTATGGAATTTTTTAGGTTTCTAGTTCGACAGTCGAAGTGTTCATGAACCGAACAAAGAGATATCTATCCTTAATTTTCACGCGATGTTCATGCGACCCTTGTGAATAGAATTTTTATGTGATCCTGGGAGATCAGTGAACCGAGGGAGTTGGGGGGAGGGAAAAATGTGTATTCGGTGTTTTATACGGAGCCTATCAGCCGAAAATCGAGAAAGAAGAAATGGGCGGAGAAGAAGGCGGAACCATAAAGGGGGGGAATTATCGAGTGGCGGCAAAGGTACGGCAATAAATTCGAAGCAGTTTTTAACTGCATCGTCGTTACCAGCCTTTCCAATTTCTCAAACGACACACTTCCGCCCTCTTTTCCCCCGGTTATTCCGGCGATTCTTTCCATCGAACTCGTTCCCAGGGCCGGAAGTTGCACAATTTTTACGAGTTCTGTTCCTTTTTAAACTGCACGGTTGTTACACTCGAAGAAAGTTTCCGCGGAGCGTCGTATATTTCCCAAGATATACGTTCATCTACATCAAGACGACGGTGCCGGGGCGAAGAAACTTCTACCGTTGCGTCGGCCCCGGGAACAAAGTGGCTCCCGTAATTGCGACCTCGTAATTACCATGTATTGTTCGCCGGTGAGTTTCTTAACGCGAACGCGCCGGGACAGTTTTTGATCGCGATGCGAACCAAGCCTACGGCGAACATGTTACCGAAATCGCAGAGGGAATCGCGTTACCCAACTCAATCGCGAGAAAAGAAACGAAACGGCTTGCATCGTTGCAATTCCAGCCGCCATTGTTACGGGATCGCGGGGGTTCGTGCAAATCTACATTTTCATCCACTAATTTACACAGGTATGCATCTGCGATTCATTTTCTTCAGCCCAGGCTTCGTTGAATTGAAAATAAAATCGCACCAGGGGATGTGAATTGTTTCGTTCGTGAATAAATCAATCTTTATGAATAACGTAACAGTAACAACTGTTGCCTGCAGAACTAACAGGCAAAAGTTTTTTTGTGGAAAAAATATTATCAATTTTTACCTATTGAAACATTTCACCGTGACAACCTCGAATTCGGCATACCATTAATACTAGGTTTACGAGACCTTTCAAAATGGCGGGTTCTGGTATTTCTAATTTACAATTCTTAAGATTCTAAAGATACATCCATGAGGAATTATTCAACAATTTTATTTCTTTGGGTATATGTTATTTAAAAATAAAATAGACACTTTTAGGACTTCGTAAACCTAGTGTTACCCAGTGTGCCGTTAGTACGGTGCAAACCGCGCGATGCAGTAAACAAGAGGTTTCAATGCATCCATTTTTTGGGCCCTCGATGTCAGGTATCATTTTCATTAATTGCCATGATCGTAAATATCCGAGCGCGGTCAGCGTGGCAGTCGGTTAATCCACGGAATAAACTTTTTGATTTTCTTCGTACTACGTTTCCCCCGGGGGGTGAGGCGTGGAGACCGAATGTACGTTCGCACAATTTCAAGCAATTTAAAAGTGCCTGCAACAATTCCGCTTGCCACGTTTCGCAAGCAGTTTTTCGCAACTCGGGCTCGGTGAATTCGTTGCCGGGCACGCAGGGGAGCTGATATTTTTCCGGCGCGGCGGCCCGAGTTCCGAACTATTGTTTCGTCGGCAAGAAAAACACAGTCTCCGTGTCGGTTATACGAAACGGGCCACGCGTCGGGTCGAGATTAAAGTTCGAATTGGAGCGGGACCGCTTTCCCGGAAATTGGTTCGAATTGGGGTTAATTAAGGATTAAGAGTGAGGAAGCTTTCGTGCCGCGGATACGAAGCAGCCGGCCACGATCGGTGGACCCGGTTCTCGGATAACATGGAGGACGACACCGTCGCGTCGCCAGAAATATTGTTGACACTCGGTTACTCGAGCCCGATCAGTATACTTTAGCTGCGGACGAGGAGAGCCACGTTCGCGGCGTTTCGTTTTATACCGGCTCGGTCCGAGGCGGTTTTCATTTCGGGCTTCGGAGTTTTTACACGCGGCGGACAAACATGCTCGACTTCATTCTCTCTGCTAAAATAACGGGGTGTCTACGGATTTTTATACAAAATAAATGGTTTCTGCTGTTAGGAATTTTTATCTTGTTTCGATAATTCTAGTAGGTCGAAATCCAGCAGCAACTCTTCAATTCTTTTAACCGTTTTAACCCCAAAACGAAACATTTCTTCCGACCTAGAATATTTCTCTTCTATATATATAATTTTTCATGTTATACATACGAAAATGGTGCAATTTACTCGTACAGTGCTGGAATGTTTCGTTATTTATTAAATACTTACAAATTTAGTAATGTAAAAAGTATTTTGAATAATGATACAACTATTTTTAGTGGCGCCTTACAGTCGCCATTCGAGTGCTAAGGGTCGAGGTAAGGATTGCGAGGGATGGTGAGTGCTAAGGGTTAATTTTCTGTTTCAAATGGCGGCTATTCAATGTCATCATAAATGCATAAAATCCGCGGTTTAACGAGGAGTACCTATAGCGTGAGCTTTTTAGACTAAGTAATCAATGACGAGTCCATGATGAGAGAGATGAAGCGTCCGCTAATAATAAATAGACTCATCTTTATGCAAAATCAAAATTGTCTGGATTAATTGTAAGAAATACGAGAAATACCAGTTTAAAATAGTAAATCGACGTTTTCCAGTTTGTTGATCGTTCAACAGACTGGCAACAATCAATTGCTCCAGCGACAAAGCTGTAAGTTTCCATGTTAACCGCTGCTCCATGAAACAACGACCTGATCATGGATATAAAAAGGCAGTGATCATTTGACAAAACGTTAGTCTGCCATAACACTCAACCTGGTTCCATTGTAAGATCAATGTATTCTTACGACTTCGTATGAATTCTGAAGAAGAGATCCAAGAGAATGAAGAGCAAGGAAAGGGCCAATTGAACGTTGCATATCCACGATTTAAATATTCAGTTGCGACGTCGATAGATACACATCAGATTCATAAGATTCTCAAGTAACCCCGACTCATGCATAAACATTGCAATGCACACAACGTATTCATACCCGTTCATACTGATTGGCATACAATATGGAGCAAAATGATAGGACGTTTAACCCCTTCCACTATGATTGTATGTACTTGCAACAGAAACGAATAAAGAATGTACAAAACTGTCTAGAGTTTAAATTAGTGATTAAAAATTTCAAAAGAAGGAGTCTAGTTATTGCAACAGCAACCTCTTCGTCGCGCGAAAGCTTATAGAAGAAAAAATTGATATATACTATGCGTGTCTGTATTTCCTCTAAGGGTTAAACACCGATTATTGATTGGAAGGGATAGTGCGATCTGATCATTGTACCACGAAGCCGACAAACGCACAAGTAAATAACACAGAGTGCTCAACAAACGCGAAAGACTCGACCGCCGCTCGCAAAACTTTGCAAACCGAGCCAGACCGGAAGACTCGCGGTCCCGCGATTTGCATTCGCTTCCCGTTGCGTATTATACAAAGAAAAAACATCCCGCGGAACGTTCGCGACGGCCCTGCAAATTGCGACCACCCGCACTTTCTCGTACCCTCGCGTAATGCCGTTGTTCCTTCCGGCTGCCGGCGCCGCTGTTTGTCCAAGACATTCGTGC
Organism: Halictus ligatus; assembly: GCA_028454255.1. NCBI lineage: Eukaryota > Metazoa > Arthropoda > Insecta > Hymenoptera > Halictidae > Halictus > Halictus ligatus. Next base: position 5,340,320 of record CM052139.1, on the reverse strand, counting down.
GGTCCCCGGTTGCCAAAAACAAATGTTCAGACGCCTATTAATCAGACCTTTTTGTCACCGTATTGTGTCAGAAAGATTCTTGACAATACTCCTTCGAATCTCAAAAATTAATAAACGCGTTACATTGGGCTATGATTCATGAACAGACCACTCGAACCATTAACCCACTCCGGAATTTTGAAAACGCCTGTTAAATGGCGAAAAGAGTGAAAAACGCTAAAAATCGCACATCTTTACATACGCGTAACTGTTCAACTTCTGATCTACTTCGTTAGCTGTAAAGCGAGAATCAAAACAAACAGTATCACACTCGAGATAAAAAGGAAATATAATATTTTGTTAAAAAACAATCAGAACAGCAATGGCATTAAATTTTATTGGATCCCCTCCCATAAGGGTATTCAAGGTAATGAATTTTGTGGATGAATTTTACACAGAAACCTGCAGTGCCTCAACATTACCAATCCCATTTACTGACTTGTATGAGGAGTTCAAGAGAAATCCGCATATATAAACCAAAAAGACTATAAAAGAACAAGGCTTGGTGAAGGGGAAAATATTTTTTAACCAATATTATACTGGAAGGTCTAAGCCATGGTTTAAACACGAACGGCTCTCATGAGAATTTATTGTAGCTATTAATCGGTGCAGAGCCGATCATTATAGTCTTAATGCGTCTCTATTTCGTGTAGGAATTGTTAGTGACCCGAAATGCGACTGCGGACATGGTAGTCAGGACATTAATCATATTGTTTGGCAATGTAGCCTCTTCGATTTACAGCGATCTAGGATAATTCAGCAGTTACGTGAAATTAACCTTCAGTTGCCCTTCAATTTGGAAAAGTTGGTTGCCCGACCCAATATTGGGACTTGTTTTCTTATTTTTAAGCTTCTTGAAAAAATGTAAGCTGCGAATTTGATTTAATTTACTATGGACTGTGTATGTATGAATGTGTATATGTATGTATACTGCAAAATGTCTCGGTGCGGCAGAAATATATCTCGACTGAGATTTGAAATGCCTAAATAATAAAAAACAAAGAAAACTTTTGATCTGCTTAGATTAAAACTTGGATCTTGAGCAATGTCTCGCCAAATCTACAGGATTAAATAAAAGAAAAGTTAAAAATTATTGGTTTCCCGAGGTAAAGTTTAGTTTATATGGTAAATACATAAAAATCTACGCTCTGATTACACTCATATCTCATCGTTCGTCAGCGTCATAACATTCCATATGCAGATAAATAATAATATCTGTACCGGTGAACCGTATTCGTCGCAAATTGCTAAATTATGTCAGAGGCACCTGTGCCCCTTCGACTTTGAATAATTCCTCTCTTCTTATTCCAGGAGGGGATCCGAGGAAAACGGGTTTCGTCGTTCGCGTCTCGTTTCGAAAAATTCGCGAGCCATCGGCTTCGCACGGGCGCGAGCGACCGCGTCTGATTTGCATGTGCAAGGAGTGTCGGGACGCGAAAACACTGCGTCGTATCTTATACATAATGCCCGCTCACGTATCTGGCAGCCGGAATGGAGGAAGGAGAGGGCGGCCTCAGAATTCAACGACCGGCGTCTACGTTATTCGAACGTAACGCGCCCTCGGTTTTTCATCGGGTTGGGAAAATTCACGGGGTTGTAGGGGGAGGGAGATAAGAGACACCGTTGATGGCCGAAGCTTTTCCGCGGGAAAACTGCGATGGTGGCCGGTACAGTGGCCGTCAACCAAAAAATGATGTCAACCGGGCAACCGTTGTTTTAATGCCCGCCGGATGTGATTTTTATGGAGTCGTAGAAACGCAACGAAGTCGATGAAAATTATCGATCGTTTGCGCGTTCCACGCTCGTCGCCAATACCCGGTAAGTCTTCCATTGGCCATGCTATTCGTCTTCATGCGAATCCGTTCTTTTCCAGAACTGCGAATCGAAGCGTGCGCCACTTATGCTCTTGGACTGCTGCAGTATTACAGTTTCGGCTAACAGAAGTCAGTACAATGAATTCTCGATATATGTCAAGAACACGGGTCTTGTCGTTTATTGTGCAGGAGACATAACCGAACTGTGCTATGTTTACCGAGGCCTCTCGAGCTTCGGGGCCCCTCACAGGGTATACTCCGTGATAGTGGGGATAATTCCGCGACGTTTATCATCCAGGCCTTGGCGACACATATAGAGAAATCACTGTATAACTCTCAATGTGTGTAAAATAAAATTCTTCTATATGATAATTTCAAAAGAAATTGTTACAGTATGATACAGAGGATAATTTAATCAGTACAGTTCACATTATCATTGCCATTGAACAAACAATTAAGAAATCCCTATTTGTAAAGCAGTACTTTTACAAATTACGAAACTAACGTTGTGATGATGTGTCAGTAACCAAAACCTGTACAAATTTGAAGAAAACAGGTAGACGCTGTTGCTTTCGAGTTGCAGAAACACGATCTAACAATTAGTTAGGAGCGCGTTACATTTTAATCAGACGCGTGAGGTCCGAGGCGGTTCTAGATTAGGTTGATAAGCTTCAGTTGTCCTAATGAAAGTTTACGTTAATTTATAAAGTGTTCGCCAGCCAGAGGATTAGGGTTGCGATAAATTAATTTGGATTAGCATCTGCGTTAGATCCATACAAGTTAGGTTAAGCTTATGTCTACGTAAGTCCGATTTAGTACTTATAGCATGGGCGAGGCCTGATCCATTCGAATCGAAATTAGAACTATGCTGGATCTACTCGTGTCTAAGTTAGGACCATGTTAGATCTACGTATATTTGTATTGGGACTATAACAGATTCAATATTATGTTTGGACCTGAGTTAGGATTTAACTTGTGTTAGGTCTATGCTGGTTTAATCGTTAAATCAACTATCGGAGCCAGTGTCATCTCATCAAAAATTTATAGATTTAGATCAACTTGTATTACCCGTTGCATTACCGATGTTGTAAACCAAAATTTAATACCGTCAAATCGGTCAAAATAAATATTGATTGGCATAAGAATTAATAAATGAAATCCGATGTGATCAAACATGCTGTTCATCATTTTACATATCGTCTGGATAAGCTTAACAGTGAAGTTTCGCATAAATTCAAAACAGATATAATCCTGTAACGACAATAGACATGTTGGTGATAAATAGACTCTGGATCCTATCACGATTAAAAGAATTTAAACATCAATTTGCTGATATTAACACTAGAATATTATATTTCTTTGTAAGTTAGTATATTTCTTTGTAACAGTAGAAGACGGTGCCCATTCAGACTTCATACAACTTTTATTGTAACATGTGCTTCAATGAAAAGGTTCATTAAAAAATTTCCGATGAAAATATTTTTACAATTTCAGTAATTGGCTGGTCCGGTAGCTCTAGTGTTAAATAATATTTTACGTAAACGTAATGACAATTCCCAGCTGTCCTAGCATACCAAGATATTAAATATATTGATTAAGTAATTTCATTTTCGCAGTCCGCATCAAAAATTCACGGAAGCGCTGACTTAAGCCAATGTAACGCGCCTGTAAGTCTGAGAACTGCATTAAATTACCGTAAGTCTAATTTAATCCCCTGTTGGGTCCGTGCATGTCTAAGCCAGGGGCACATCAGATCTACGCAGACCCGTATTGATCCAATGTCAAGTCTACGGAGATCAGTGCTAGATCTTTGTTAACGCGTTGTTAGCACTGTCTAGGTAAACTGCGAAGTTTGTATTAAGTCTATGCAGGTCTGGCCTGTGTTTGTGTTAAATTACAGGGTTTCGCTGTTCCGGGCACGGGGTTCTACATTAGCTGATAAAACATTCAGAAGTCAATGGTCGAGTATCGCGAGCCCCCGGTCCCGTTTTCGCAGCTTTTTCCCGGGTGCCGGTCGGTTACTTTTCTTTCGCCATATTTTCCCGATGTTGACCGACGGCAAATAGAACCCGAAAGGATGAAGAATAATTTAATTTCCCCGCGAACCGTTCGGAAGCCTCGGGGAAAAATTGTTTACCGTCGTCGTGGTAACTCGTTTCACCCTTCGGTTGCCGCGAATTAATTCTCCCCCCTTCCCCCTCCGCGGCCATTCTCCACTTCTCGCGTCGCGCGTTCCCCGTTAAAATCCTTTCCGGCGGATTCGCCGTTACGTTGCGTAAACAAAGGCGCGGAATTTCGACAATCGTTTCACGCTGACGCATCGTTCGCCGGGCATTTTCATAAAGTATTTCGGAACACGCGGCCGCGGCGTGCCGTGTTCACCTACGCTCGTTATATATCACGCCGGGATAAAAGTTTCCGTTGTTTATTGCTGGAACATACAGCCCCGGCCCGTAGACTCGCGCCGCGGCGAAAAAAGAAACAGGAAGACCGTATAAAAGAATTAGTAGAATGTGGTTACGCTCGCGGGATTTCCACAACGCGCGTGAAACATATTGTTCTTGCCAGACAGCCGGGCTGTTACTCATTTCCGCGGGACTATACCCTCTCCCGAACGTCACGAAATTTTGGTAATTTGTCTCCCCACTTAATTCACCAACCGGAATTCCCCCAACATTTTATCATTCTCTTATCTTTATCGTCTTCATTCCGGTAATAACAGCTTTCGCGTGGAAACCAGGTTGTGCGTGAAAGTAGTCGTCCGTTTCGTGTGTATCCCGAAACTCTAAAGCCACGCCATGTTGTAAAACAGTGTTGGAGCTACGTTCTTGAAACACGAAGTATAATTTTGATTAATTCATTTCGTTTGTGAGCTTTTGCATTCGTACAGGGGTAAATCGAAACCCGCGAGATTGAATCAACAACGGCAAAGAAATCAGAAAAAGAATAACCAAATGAAAGGATGTATGAAAACGCTGAACTGCAAGCCTAATTATATGTTAAAGATATTGGTTACATTTATTACAAGTGGTTCATTATGCTCTAAACGGTGCCTTAAAAACTTTCTCCGATCATTGGTCGGTATTGGTCTTGCTCGACTATACAATATTAGCATTATCCTCTCATTAACATTTCTACGCTTCTTCAATTTTTAGTGAGAAACAATGGCCCAGAGATTTCAAAGGACGTCAGAGATTTTTTAAAAATATCACTGTACAGTAATGCAAAAATAGTAGACTGGTTATCGGTACGCGTTGCATAGAATTTGTAATTCATGCGGGTTCGTTTTCCATAACGGTGTATTAGGTTTTGAAATTTAAATTAAATATCCTACTTGCGGTTCGGATTTCCCGGTCGAGAGGAGAATTTTATGTATGCAAGCGAGACTTCCTTATTAGGTTTTAAATTTCCATTTTTTGGGGATCATTCGACGCTCTAAATTTTAAGAAACCCGGATCGTGGGTTCGGCGGCCATGTTAGTCGACGATCGTCCGCAGACCAGGTAACTAATTCCACGTCTGTCAGCGTAAATCACGGTTCTTGCATTGTATAATGATCTAGTGGACATGGACACTATCAATGGAGTACGATTGAAATTTAGTGTCCCTAACGCGCACTGTTTTCCGTGCCGGGCGACAATCTGTCGTCGATCTGATTGATGATTCGCTTAGGCATGCGAGATTCTACTGTAAATAGTTCTCAAGCCATTGATCGTACTTTCTGACAGAGCACTGCGGCTCTTAATTAACCGAAACCAAGGAGTTTTACAGAGTATACGCTGAATTACCTGTGGTAAAAAATATTTTGAATTTAATTTTAATAGATTATTAAAATGAAAATTTTATTTTCGATACTTTCCAATTTTCTTCTCCTTGGATTTCCCATCAAGGAAAATTGAACGATTTGCACCCGAACGAAAAACAGAATTTCTCCTCTTTTAATACGGTTTAAAAATTAAACGATTGGCTCGCAATCTCCGTGATTTTGTCCAAAATTGCGCACTGGGTTTCTTTATATATGAAAGAAAGATCGATTTGCAGCGATTACGAATTTTCTTTTTCGCAGAACTCCCTCGAAGGAAAACCGATCGGAGACCGATTTCCAGATGCACAGACACCTCGAAATTACTCTTCAGTCTCCGCCGCGACGAAGGCGTCTCGACGCCAATGTTGAGGTATTTGAAATTCATGAATCCATCGGTGACGAGACGCGCCGGTTTAAAATTCCGATCATATTCAAAATAAATAATCAAATATGCATTTTATTGGTCTGTATCGACCGCGTGCACGTATACGGCTCCATATTTATATTACATTCATGCGGACTTAATTGGAAATGGCGTCTGCCGCTGGGTCAGTGTTGTTTTTCCCGTCAATATTAATCGTGATGGTGAGCTACGAAGGGTCGTCCTGAATTTTTAAAAAAATATTACGCAAACGTAGATATTTCGGTCGTTTATTTGATATCGCGTTTGTATCCTTGCTACTTACCCACAGGCTGGGAGGGGGCGTACATTTGTTAATGAATTATACTGGAATAAAATAATTGAAACGTTCCGAGTATTGTTGCGCTTTAACTTTCCCGCTTTATCGTGAACGAAACAAAAAATGCAGGCAAATAAGCACTGATAAGACAACGAAATAATTAAATTCAATGTCTATACATTTACAACCAGACTGGGGATTTTCGTTCAGGTATAAAATATTTATTTCGCATGAAGATCCGCTGTCTAGTGGTCACTGAACTGTGAATTTCATGCGTTTATGACAAAACTGAGTAGCTGCAACTTGAAGCGATGAGGATATTAAAGGAATAGAAAAGTTTTAACCAACCGAAAACACTAATATAATATCAAAATACAATTAATGGTCCGCCGTCCAACGGTGAAAAAATATAGAAAAAGCGCGAGAGTACATTCGCAAGGAGGAGTGAGACGATTACCTAACTTCGAAGTCGTCTCGACCAATAAAATTACACGGTTTACTTCCCGGTTTTTTGTTTTGTTCCGAAATTTATGAAAATGAGAGTCAATTCGCATCAAAGCATCCGCCGTCGTGTACTCGACACCCCGTCGTCTGCGAGGATCGAACAATCGCGCCCCATCAACCGTCGGGTCGCGAAAAACCACGACCCTCGACGCGAAGTCAGAGGATGCTGGGGACTCTCGTTAAGCTCGAAATTATCAGATAATTAATATGCAACTCGTCGGCTGCGCCGCCTTCGCCTCCGCCTCCTGCGCCCTTCCTTCCTCCCTTACGTGAACGAACCTTCCCAGCTCGCCCCGGTAAACCAAGTCAATACATAACGCAATTACCTGACAAGTGGATGGAGGATGCCTCTGCCGGTGCATCAACGCAGCCGTTAACGCACCCCCTTGCAACCGCGTGCAGCTGCACACACACACACACGTACACAGGCGCGCGCGAAACCGCGCATGTACACCCGCACATCGCTGCTTCTGATTACGCGGACATATCCGCTCGTCGGGTAAAGGGTGGGTTTCTATGAGACGACGGGAAAAGTTGTCGGATTTCTAGTAGACGAATCTCTCCCGGTTTGATCAAAGCAGACGAGCCGTCTGCGTTCAGCCGAGTCGCGGACGAGTTTCATGGTGTTTATAGCGCTGCATGAAATTCTGCCTGGTTCGAAGCTGAACGAACAAGTTTTTAGATCTGTCTCGAACCTAATGGAACTCTTATCACGGCTTCTTGATCGATCATATTCGAGTTCGCTGGCTCTCGAAACTTTTCGTTACAGGATTCCCACTCCAAATTAACCCTTGCACCGACACAAACTCACATTTTTGTAGACTTTGGTCTACTGTAAATTTGCCCCTTTTACAGATCGAATTCATCCTTTTAATCAAATTCTTCTTGCGAGTGACTCGAGAATTATTATTGGTGTCCTTCTCTGAGCAATTTATTGAATATTCTCAACCAATGGCCGACTTATACTACTACCGCCTTAGGGCTACTTCTAAGCCTCTCCAAACCACAAAGTCGTACCACTTTTGTTTAACCTATTTGTCAGATATGGGGGGAGTTCGGTTCTTGCATTCTGCATCCCCCTCCCGTAGGCTTTAAATGATAATAATTTCATACAACGTCATTCAAACATTTTTAAATTGGTTGATATTTTTATTTATTTCTCTTTATTATTGAAAGTTGAGCCCTTGGTATTTTTCTAAACATTTTGCACCCCTACATTTTGTCGCCCTGGGCAAAATTATATATAGCCCCCCACTCCACCTAAATCCTCCGCTGACCTGAACTGTCGATCTTTGGTTTTAAACAAGCTATTAGAAAATTTCCAGTAAGTAGTCAAGTAAGTGTTAATCACTAGAAACTGAGTATTAATATTAAAACAATCTTGACAAGGATTTTTTTTAAGCGATGGAAATCCCGAGTAATTGATAAGTTGAAGACAACAATTAAAAAGTAGTGTCTGTTATCCACTGAAGGTAGGAATACTGATAAGAAGATGAGATGAATTTTTGTAACATGTAGACGAGATTTTGTGAATACACAGTACATGCTTGTTAAAATTTTTTGTTTAAAACGCGTAGGGTAGAATCAGAGTTCCGCGAATTGTTGAAATTTTCCTGTACTTGACTTAACTTAAATTAAGAACGAAATTTATTAAACTAAGGTTAATTCAACAAACTGCATGCTCCCATATGCATTCCATGCACAAATACCGGCGTGTACGTTTCGTAATTTCTATACGGGCGATCGATGCAGCCCCGGAAGAGGAAAAATTTTAATAACCACGTGTATCCAATACTTGCAAAATAGACATAAATTGTACATTGAACTTTGTATTTATAATTCTATCAATATTAATCAACTGAAAATCCATCTTAATGAAGTGATCAACCTTTAACCAGTGATCTCGAAGAAAACGTCGATCTTTAAAACAGTACAATCTTAATGGTAATTTCATAATTTTCTTACAGATCTCCGCAGCAAAACGAGCTCGTTAATTTAATAAATTAATTATTTCACTAGAGCGAAACATAATAATAATCATCCTCGGGGAGTACGTCTTTACAGTTTAATAAATAACTTCTGAATCGAACTTCAGCAGAACGTAAAGCACGGCGTCGCTAATTTCATTAATAATTACAGAATCCTGCCGAGAGCCAAGAAGAATGACGATCGCCAACGACGTCGCCGATTTAATTAATAATTGCCAGATCCCGTTCGAAGCAGCGAAGAATGTTAAACGTCGAAGAATGAAATCGCTAAATTCAACAAGTAATTACAAGATCCCGGTGCCGGAATAATCCGTCGTTCGAGGATTAATGAACTGTGTTCGCTGTGTGCGTACGTGTGCACACACGCACCTGCGTCGATCGAGGACGCAGCTTGCTGAAGGGGTGGTAAACAAGAGGGATGAATGCGGGGGCGCAATCCAGTCGAGGATTTAATGAAGAATCGTTGTCTGGCCGTCGCTTCGACCGGGGGCTGGTTGTTTCTTTAAGCACGCAATTAGAGTAATTGAGAGGTTTCATTGTTTTCCATTTCACGGGTCCCGGGATCCTCCGAGACGGATGTTTGACTGGTTATAATTAAAAGAGGAGCCCGTGCTGCCTCTTGTCCTGCGAGATAATTAAAAACTCCGGTGCGTCGGTACGCGTTTCGATGATTAATCGCTCCCAACTGTCGTCGATCGTTCCGCGCGATTTGTTTTTTCAGTAACGAACGACCGTCTTCCGAGGCGACGAGGACGGACAACATGGCCGACCACGGTGGACCGTAATTCGATATTCAATTATACAGCTGTTCAATGCGTCGATCTCGATCGTATCGGGTGACGCCGCCTAATGACGTAATATCGCAGATCACTTCGGATGTAATAATCAAGTGGATTCGAGCAATTAGTCCTGCACACGCTATCCATTTACCGCGAGCCCCGGGAATGGAATGGATCTAAGCTGTTACGAATCAGATGAAATATGCCCCGGTGGTTAAATGGCGGTGATATTCGCCTGTTAATTTCAGTGTACCGGCAACCTTGCTCCCTTGTTTCGCCGGATTAATTGAGGGGAAGGCATCAGCCGAAAGTTAAACGCCTTCGCCGGAAACTTCCTCCGAGCTTAATCGCTTTTAAACGCTTCGGGAATTTTCGGATTTTTCTAATCCCTCTACAATCCATTACCGTTTCCGCTAAATTGAAGAAAGGTAGAGAAACATTAAATTAAATAAAGGTTCCCAAGATAATTTCAAGAACCTACTCTTTCCAATATGGTCGCGATTTTGTCTGGCAGAGACTCCAGCCGCCATCTTCTCGAAATGTCTTCACATATGCCATAGCATTTTCTTTCAAACAACACTTGGAGAAATTTCGTATACACTAGTGCGCACAGAACTCCGTGGAGATAATTTTATATAGTTTTATATAATCCTTTCAATACATTATGCTTTTCAATTCACTGTCACATCCAAGCTTTCAGAATAAGAGTACTAAAATCATTTGTATTGCTTCAAAATCAATGTGAATTGATTAAGTGTGTTCCGTCGTAAAAACCCTCTGCGAAGGGACATCTGCACGACCGTGAAGGTCAACTAGCCACCCGCGGCATAATAACCATGACCGCGATAAAAAAAAACCTAGCATAATTTAGCGTAGTGGAAAATCCGAGTAAAACCTAAGTACCTAGATTTATAGTTTTATAACCGTAGCCGTCTGTAACTAAATGTACCTTCTACTCCCACTCTTCCTAATTTTCCACCACTTTCAACACCTTCCAAAAACACATCCTTCAACCAATCATAGACAACTTCCTAAAACCACACCCACATCCGAGCTTTCCTAATTTCTATGCGATTGTAACCAATTCAGAACTGCTTCAAAAACCGAACTGTTAAAAACGCCGAGATTCTAACAGCAAGCCAAGTCTTGCCACATCGCAATAAAGACCAGTTCGATACGATTTCTCCCAATTCCGGAAATAAGAGAATTAAAAGATTACAGTACATTTTTCGCGGTTGAAGCGCGGCTGGAAGTTAGTGAATAAATATCAATTTGTAATAATTAAGCGGTCGGAGAACAATTAAAATATCGTAAGGTCGTTGCTCGGCGAGGAGGAGATATTCAATGCATGCGAGCTCGCCCGATAAAAATACCCCCGACAGACACGTAAAACAAATAGGAATCGATGGACACGGGTTGAACGCGTGCCGATATGCTGATACGGTTAACTTTACCGAGCCGTGTAAGCTATATTGCTCGGCTGATAGATACGGGGCCTCCCACCGATATCGCGTACAATGTACCGCATGATGGATGCCCGTATTTAAGCGGGAGAATACGGAAACGTATGCCGGCGAGTAAGATACCTTTTTATAGGCGATCATTGATTCCGTGGGATACGGTATCGAAAGCCCATAAAAACGGATTTACAGCCGCCGCGAATCGAGCGTCGCGTCGCCCGGGATCCGGCGAATACGCCCGGTTAAATCGTGCGTTTCCGCTTCGAAACACCCGCAAAAACCTCGGGTTCGCTGCGTTGTTCGTCGTTGGACGCTGCACTGGAAATCTCTGAGAGCGGAATTTATTCGCGATATATCAACACTAGAACCACCGAGCAGTTGGAAATCCGGTCCAAAAATCGAATAAAATATTATATTATACTTCGTTGAACTCTTTCATTTGTTACGCTCCTTCCGAAAGCGTCCAACTAAACGAATTTATTTTCTTCGCGACAACTTCTTCATTAGCCTCCGGAGAACGGTGTAAGTCGACTTCTAAAAAAAATCGACCGTGTTGCTCGTTAACCGATTTGCATCGTAAGGAAATATGAAAAGAAGGCCTTTGTCGCCAAACTTTTTTTTTTTATTATATTTAAGTACAGAAATGATTACAAGTAAAAGAACTTCATATTTCAGTATTATAAGAAAAAATCGGAATTACTACTTTCATCTACAACAACATCCTCCATTTCTGTTTTTTAGCTAACGAATAATGATAGTGAGCAACAAGGTTGAGCGTATGCATACGGCTTCGGTGATAGTGATCAGGAAAATTGAGCGTATATATACGCTAATGATACAAATGGGTTAATAATTACGTATAATGAAGTGAGTAATTATATATTATGTATTTTATGTTATAGTAAAATAGTTTCTCGGAAATACGACGCAAAACTCTAAACATCTCGAGGAGAGAAGACGTGACTTCGCTTTTATAATTACCGGCACAATTGAACGATGCGTTTCTAAATCTTTATCTAATCTTAAAATTTTATTTTTCATATTTTTCACTATTGTATCGCAACTTATGACTGCACAAGCAAAGGGGCGACAAGACGGATCGCGCGGAAGAGTTAAAGGTTAAAGTTTGACTCGCGTCGGAATGCCAGCCGACAGTTGGGGGTTAATTAAACTACCCTGTATCCAAGAAACAAGAGGCCGCCGCGGGATCGTCAGACGTGGTTTTGGGGACGCGTACGATCGATCCAGGATCCCCATAAGCGGGGCGCGACCATGCGGAAACGTCATCCGAACTGCGCGGCCCCGAAGAGCGTGTTTAACTCCGTTGAGCCGTGTAACCGCATTGACTCGATGCACGTGCGATGCATTATGAATCCGAGGAGGGCGACGGCACGCGGCGACCGTCTCGGATCATCGGAAACGCCATCTTATCGTTGGCATACCCGCGAACTTCCCGATTCCCCCTAGCGAACCCCTCTAATCTCCGCGGCCGATTAAATGCACGAGCCGCGTTTCCTTCGATAAACGGAAATCAGTTTTATTTCCGAAAGGAATAACAGCGAACAAATTTTGTGCTGACGTAACAGAATTCACGAGCACGAGTAAAAATGTTCAATAAACGCCGGTCGAACAGGAACGATGGAAACGCGTCGACAATGGAAAGAATGGTTATAATGAAAAATTCGTTGGCCGTTTTTTATTTTGTTTTTCTCTCTCTCTCTCTCTCTCTCTCTCTCTCTCTTTCTCTATAAACATCCACGCGAGGACCCGATGATGAAATTTCGTTGAAACTACGTTGCGTTCGGGAGGAGGGTGGAAGTTCGACGAATTTAATAGAAGCTGGTCCTCGTTGCCGCTTTCGAGAAAACAATATGAAATTTTCGGTGAACGAATCGGTGGCGGAAGGGAAAGGGATGGGGGAGGGTGGTGCGGGAGGGGCGTAGAACTATCGTTTAATACTCGCGCGCGCGTCGAATTAACCGGGGTGGGAAATCGATGTGCTCGCGACAGGTGTTCCGAGTAATGGTTGACTCGCACCGCTGTCGGATCGCGGACTCTTCGGGGAAGTTTGCAGCTCGAAATGTTCTGCGAAAGCCCCGGCTGTCAGACGTCTAGGTGTCCCCCGGTGAATAAGTTGCTCCTCTCCTCGGGGTTTCGCCGTTCCAATTATCCTGTTCGAATCCGCGAAACGAAAAGAACGCGACGAACGGCGACCGAGCGGAGCGAAGATGACGAAAGAAACCGGGCTCCCCCTGTTTAATTAGAAACGCGAGGCACGCCGAGAGCATGCCGGGGCGGGACTACGCCCGAATGTATAATTAAGCCGCGTTTCAACTTCAATTTGCTCGTTGCTTCGCGGGAACATGCTCGCGGGATGTTCTCCGCTTAGAACGATGTCGCAACAAGTTTCGAATTCTGCGACGAAAGGGCCGAGAAAATTGCGGCGGGACGCGGGACCACCAGCCGAGCGAGGCTATTCGAACCAGCGTAAAAAGTTCACCGGATAAACTCCGGCAAGAATCGCCGGAGCGAAATGGTAACTCGATAAAGCCGAACGGAGCAACAGCGTATAATTATTAATGGATGTTTCTGCATTTATAACGGCCGACCCCGCCTCCCATTTTGTAGTCGATCTAATAAATCGTTTCGAAACGCGTTTCTGTTTAATTGACAGCCTTTGCAAATCCACTTGAAAATGTTTAACGCGCCCCGACTGTCGAGCCGGCACGCGTCAAAGTCCCGCCAATCGAATCCGGTTTTTATTTATGCAACGGGAACTGTCGAAATTTATCGCAGTCGCTGTTACTTTACTCTTAGCACGCTGGACGGGCGACGTTCTCAAATTTTCATTCCTTTCGAATGGTCATTCTGAAAATAACCTTTTTTAATCCTCGTAGACGCTGGTTTACTTTGTGCATTGGCATACAAATTATTGTTTGAATCTGGACAAAGTGCAGAAATTTTTCCTCTTTTAATAATTTCAGCAACTCAGCTACAATATGATAATATCAAATAAATCCGCAGTCGGCGATGACGTCGCCAATCAGAGTGTTACAGTTTTTGGAATGATGTTCACTAAAATTATCCTTTGACGCGAAATGGAAATTCGAAGCTTAATAATCCAATCAATAATCCTAGTTGCTGAACGTCGATTGACTCCCACGAATAGTAGCTCAAGTAATCTATTCCTTAAGTAATATGTAAATTAGCTAAGTAAAAGCCTGATGTACTCTGCGAAAGAAAGCTACGCCTCTATATTTATTATTATCATAATATTTCTGAACTCTTCCGCAAATGGGTTAGAGTTATGCTCGAAAACATTTCTGTCCGGATTTATTTTACCTTTCAAGCGTAATATAAATTGAGAGAAGCGCAAGGGACGTCCTTCCACTATTTGCAGAGTATAAAATGGCATGCAAAAGCTTCCGACTTTCACTTGGTATTCCGGAAGCAAAAGATTTTAAATAGCCACGTGAAAAATGACATACTGAATATTAAAAACATCGTAAAACGTAGTAATTGTATTACCAGCAATCGACCCTCGGTGCCTGAAGGGTTAGAAGGTTATTAATTTCAGCGAAACACATTTTTTTTCCATTTCGAACCGACAGCCACCGCAAATTCATCCCCAGACGCTCGCGGTGTCGGAGCTTCCGCAGTATAATTGTTCGGAGATGACTTGTAGGATTGTTCCGAAGAGTTTCAGGCGGAATAGGAATTCAAGAGCAAGATGGCGGCGCGACGGGTACGGGAGGTGTACTTACAAAGAATTGTTATTCGAACTAACTGGCTGAATTGTCCCCGAAGAACCTGAACAAACAACAAACTAGACTTCCGGATAACGGCGACGAGTATTCCGTTTATTTGTCTTTCCCTCGGCGAAGTTGAAGACTTCCGGTCAGACGGATTAACGCGTTATTCCAGGGGAAGGCGTCGCCTTCTATCGAGCCTGGGACTCTGCTCGAGGGGGTAGGTTCTCGCGGAGGGCCGAAACATTCAAAAGGGTTCGACACGACGCGTCGGGGGCGCCTTCGGCGATGTGCGTTCGCTTAGAAAGCTGCAGCCCTTCGGGACACTTTGTAAATGGAGCGCCGCGTGATCATTAAAGTGATTGCTGCCGCGAAAATCACGGGTAAATCATGGGAACGGCGCTCGCATTTCGACGGGGAACACGTGTTGCCACGCGGAAACCCGGCTGCCTCGGAAATAATTAAATGTAACGGCGTAGGATGCACTGCCACCCGGAGTGTTTCATTTAGTTTTCCTTGGATTTCCCGTTGTTGCAACATCCCGCTTTTTCGAATTAATTTATCCCGAGAAACGCAAGCCCGCTGACAAACGCGACGCTCCACTTCCGCGGACCTTTCGCCAATTCTCAAATACCGGGGTGAATGAATCAGGGCAACGCGCATCCGAAATTTCTCGTTTAGTTCTCCTTATTTTTCAGTACTTTTACGTGCAGCATAGGAGAAGATTGCATCACTCAAAGCTTAACTTAGTAGAAAATCGGCTTCGAATTTGCGTTCAATGTGTGCAGATTGGTGTTCGGAGTAAGTGGAAACGGCGAGCTGTAGTCAGACAGCTAAGTTTAAATTGTAGATACTAATCAAAATGGCGGCGTCCGCTTGCTTTTTAAACCTCGAATGGCGGAACCATTCTGAGAATGTTCCATCTAAATTCTAATTTTCTACTAGCCAATTGATATTGTTAGCTGTTTATGTTATCACCAATAAGGAGCTCAAAGTTGATCTCGACGAAAGGAAAAATGAGTGAAGAAAATTGATGCATAAGATTTTGAATAAATCTATCGGAAGCATCCGTCGTGGGTTGAAAACCGAACAGTTCCAACCGAAATAATTTATGACGGAGAATTTCGGCGTGGAATGGAACGACCCGAGACGAGAGTCCCGTTCTAGTCGTTCGAAATGGCGGGTACGAATGATCGTCCGCGCATTTGAGACGCGTAAATAATAACCGATGGGGTGAATATTTTGGGAGCTCGGTTACTCGTCTTGTACGGGCGCGAGCTCGCGATTTTACGAGGACATAAAAACGAAACCAGAAATCCTTGGCGGCACAGCCGCGGAAGTTTCCCCGCTAATGTAGAACGCGCGTCACGCTTTAGTACTATGTACATGGAATTTAGCAACGTCGAACATTAAACTGCAACACGCGCGAGCCGGTTCATCCTGGCAGCAGTTTATCGTTGCAGGATTTCCTCCTTTCGTCGTTCGCCTCCCGCGGCCTAATGGGAACATTTACACCGAAGGACTAAACCGCTTCTGAACCCGACGTTGAAGCATTACACGGCTCCGTTGAAAAATCGATACCCAGATGGCTGTTGCTGCGTCTGAAACGAAGAATTATTCAACGTGCTCCCTGGCCCGCCGAGTCCCCAAACGTTTCCAAAGCTACGATTTACAAATTCCATTTTCCGAACAAACGAATGCCCAAGAAAGGCGCAGCTTACAAATTTTCCGAGCTGGACTATTCCATGCAACGAGCTACAGAACAATGATGATAATCCTCGAACCACAGAAGCCTAAATAGCCACACCATTCAGCTATATATTTTCCGATTTCGCCGCGAACATCATCAAGAAATAATCGAAGGTTTCACGCTATATCCCCATAATACGATACAACGTCGAAACTGTGGCCATCGGAGCGTGCACAATGGCCGGAGGAGTCCACGCGAGCGAATGGAAACGTTTCGGTCCGGAATTTTCTCCGTTCCGCGATACGGCGCGGGGGGGAAACGGGCCAGGAAAAACGCCGGCGGGGTTTCCCGAGCTGCCTCGGGATTATAATAATTCGCGTCACTGCGTCCAATTTCAATCTACCTCTGGCTGGACGGAATGCGTCTCTCGGCTAGGCGAGATCACTTCGTTAACCGGACCGGCTATGCTTCCGGACTCGTATCAACGTTCTTTTCCGGTCATCGCTGGCTGATCGACTCTCCGAAATGCCACGGAATATGAAGCCTGAATTATCTTACACTCGACGGGCTTTGTACGAGCCCCGTCCGCAAACCGGAGGACTTCTTGTCTTCATCCGACGTTACACTATACTCGAGACAATGGCAATACCAGATTTAAGGAACGGAAATCATCGATACTACTTTTTAACTGCCACTGCCGAATTTAATTTCAAACATTTGTACATTTCTGGATGCATCTTCGTAGAGAATAAAAATTTTCATAAATCGCGAAATTAAAAATTTGGAAATGAAAAATTTTAATAAGTTGCTGATAATTAGACAGCGGGTATTTATGCAAAATAAAAATTGTTCGCAGTGATTGCAAGACGTAGGAACCGCAATTTATTGTATTGATGCTCTTAAACTCTTTCAATCCTTTCACTATTTGAAAATCCGCAGTCTAGTGATAAAACACTATCGTTCATAAAGGAGCCCGTGTCCTTTTAATTGTCCTGAAACCATATCTCGTTCGTTTAACTCGATGTACAGATCTTTAGGAAGAAAAATTATTAAAAGATATTAATATATAATGAGATACAAAACCGTGAGTTCACCGTTCAAGTTTTAACGATAGTCTAACAGCAGCGTTCATACTTCGAACAAATTTCAGCGTTTAAGCTAATAAAACCTGCAGCTGAAAAGTAACGATGACACCGTTCAGGCCTCGCAGGTTCAACTCGTCTTCGCTGCGCAGTAATTTCCACGGGCCATAAACCAGAAAAGTTTCCTCGGTATCGACCGGCGCGCCATTTGTTCCCGTGTCGCTATATTTAAGTCACGAAACACCTTTTGATTTAAGCCCGGGCATTTATCAACTTTGACCAAGAGTGCCTGCGCCAATCGAGAACACCGTTTACCACGGCCCCTCGCTGTTTAACACGAAGCCGGGCCGCAGTATCCGCGCGGAGGAAATATTAAAAGAACCATTTCCAGGTCTCTCCGGTTCCGCGAGGCTTGGTGACGAGCCGATTAATGGCGGAGATGATGTCCGACCTAGATTTACGCGACTGCTTCGAAAACGGAGGGACGGAGTTGCGGAAAAAGGCTGGAACGGCGAGCAAGTTGGATGCTGCGAAGACGAAACAGGAAAGACCGAAGCAGGGTGAGAGAGAGAGAGAGAAAGAGAGAGGGAAGGAAAGGGGAAGGGAGAAAAAAGCGGAGGGTGAGCTGGAAAGAGACAGGAGAGATAGGATCGTAAAGCAACGCGCAGCCAGTGATTTGCGAGTGGTCCTTCGGGTATTTCCGTGGCCCCGATAAAATAAATTGTTGTTTCCTCTCGAGAATTCGAGGAAGGCGAACCCGATGCCCCGAACAATATCGTTAGTAGTTTCGAGTCGCGGGGGTAGAAGGGGGTGGCCGCATCGCCACCCCCGGTCCTACCCAGCCATTTTCTGTTTCCTGTGGCCCCACCCCTCCCGAGCCTCAGAATTTATGATACGTCGCGCATTTATATTCCAACACCTTCCATAAATTTTACTTGAGCCGCATGTAAGTGGCTCCACTTTTGTTCATAGATTCCTACGGGCTGCTGTCGGATTTATGACCGCGTCGCCCATCCTTTCGATTCGCGGGGACACGGTTCGGGCGGGAATCGAGAATGGTACGATACTGTCCCGTTATCAGCCGATAAACCTGCCAGATCACGGCGATAATATACAAGGGACGACGTCAGGACGCGGGGGAAGAGGTCGAAGAATAAACCGAACACCTTACCGGGCTTTCATGGCCCGGCCCATCCCGACTGCAGGCTGCTGCTGCTGCTGCTGCTTTACTGACCTAGAAATCTGAAACTGATTGTAGCAGCCTCTTTTCATGGACGTCAGTTAGTCGAAGCACCATTCAACGGCGGAATATTGGAAAGCTACGAAAATGGGCGAGTTCGAATCAATGGAGGACGAACGCTGCAGTTTTCGGGGATACCCGCAGCCCGAAGTAGTCCGACACGTATTTCACACAAACGCAGCGGATGATCAATTTGTTGGAGCCGCGACGCGACACCGGGAGTTCGTATTTTCATCATTTTTTAAACGCCGATACCTCGCACGAGAATAATAATAAAGATAAAATGATAGAACGCCGCGAATTGAAAGACACTTTCGAATTGAGATTCGAAAGTTTCCGAGACCTGTTACATAAATCCGCGAACTAATCCCGGCGCATCGATGCATCAAAAGAAAAAAAAAAGAAATGGAAAGATGAAGAGATCGGTTCTGCGGCAAACGAAGACTTCCCAGAGAAAAAAGTTTCTTCATTCTATATTAGATCGACGGGCCGGCGAGCGATGATCGATTTACGGAAAATCGTCGGGTCCTTCGTCGTCGGGCCGTTCATCCTCGTAAAAAGGTCGGTGCCGATTCTTGGGCAACGGGCAGCTCGCGATTAGGGCGGAAAGGGGTGGGATTCTCCTTAAGAGGAAGCTGAACTTCCCGACTCTCATTTTTTTTTTCTTCCCCTGCCCCCGTTTCCTCGACGTTGCTCCGTGTTCCCGAACCGTTCGGTATTATTAAAGCCGTGCCCTCGATTTCCCTGGATCCTGGATGGGAACAGCGTCGCCGGATAATGGGATGAGATCGTACGTTCGCTTGACACGTCCGACGTCAATGGTATTTCACTTGGAGCCCCGGCACCGCGTTGTAACTCGTTCTTTCTGCTTAACCCTTTCGGTACTCGCTAAAATAGAAGAGTAAATAGAAGTACTTGATAGTTTTTCTATCGTTCGAATTGCGACCATGTAAGCTTTATTATGCGAGGGTCGGCCAACCACTAACGGCGAACTCTTTCGACGACTTCGCGGCAGCCATAATTAGACCCATTCCAATCTTAGTTTTAATTTGTAACGCATTATTTGGAATTGATTTTGAAGCGATAAATAAATGTATCGAGTTGACGGTGCTCCAGGAATGCTTCATCATCGGTATCGGACAGGTCCTCGTAAATGCAATCAGAAATGAACGATTGGGGCATTCTATCATCATCATCAACATCATTTTTATTCGATACCACTCCGGGAAACATCGAGAACATTTATTTTCCTTCTTCTCGCTTTATACTTCTGTTCGACGTTATCTTTGATTCATAATTCCATATTTTGAACAAATATATTATATTACAGTGCAACAGAATTGGATAGCGTCTAGAGGCAGAAATAATTGTTCATGCATAGCGTGCGTGTGTAATTGTTAACCCAGTATAGGATTTAATTTATGTTTACAGTAGGAATGAATGTATGCTAGATTACAAAAGACTTGTTCATCGATGATTGTTCTTATAATAAAACCAAAAGAATGTTCCATCATTTATGTAACCTTTGACAAAATGCGGGTAATTCCTGAGGTATGATCGCCAGGTTGTTTTTTATTCAAAATTGTTCACAAAAAGCTGAGAAAGATTAATTGATTAAACAAAGCAGAGATGTAATAGAGTCTGGAAACGAGACCTATCGATTGTATCAATAGCTTAGTAATCAAGACCGCGGGAAATTAAATGTGAAATGATCGGACGTAAAACAATTGAAGAAAATGGAACAAAGTTAATGACAGGATATAGAAATGTGGTGTTCGGAGCGTAACTCCATATTTTCCAGAAGGTCCCGGGTCGGTTGAATGGAAATTGCATCACGTACTCACTCCGCCCCGCCGAATTCGATTAATTTTTTACGAGCGAGACCTGATTGGTTGCACGACCGAAACAACTCGAATTAACCGTCACATTAAATGCCTTCTGGTATTAACCGATGTTCGTTTAACTCTATTTATTGTTCCAATTAAGTTTCGAAACAACAATGCACTTTGCGTTCCCAACCGTTGTTATCAGCGATAAACATTCGATTCTTTCCCTTTCATTAGTCTAAATTTTACCGGGAATTGCCTATGTTAATGAACACTGAAAGTTCTATTTGGTATTTTAGTAATGAGGAACGTACCTATTTATCGGGTAAGAAAATACAAAATTACTACAGTTAAAAGTTTTTGAAATTTATTTGCAAAATACAATATAGAAAATGTGAATGTCAAAATGGCGTAAAACTTAATTTATTCTTCAGTAATTACGAGCTTCCGTCCAACGCGCACATTGCCTCGAACGGACATTCTTCTTCGTGATCAGGATACAGTGCCTTCATGATAGATAACGGGCATGGCACATGCATAGGACAACCTGACAGAGAGAACGGACGCTCTTGGTGCATGAAAAGAACACTAAGCCCGCTGGATGAGCAACTGAAACAAATAGAAATTTATTTGTACTGAAATTTACTGTCACTTGTTGTCAAACGCTCTGCATATATATGTAAAAAATGTTAATTGATAGTTACTTGTACAAAACAAATGCTATATTAGACGCAAACGTATCAATGGTACCAGCTTTCCAAGCTCTATCGTCTGCATAAAAATGATACAGATTGTGCGTCAAATGCTGATCGTCCCTAGCGACTCCCACAGCAGCCAACAACTTCAAGATGGTCCCTGAATGAGTAAAGTATGCTGACACCACTGGACCATCAACTTCCCTGCGAACAAAAACTTATGATCTTATGCCATACAGCATTTCGCGAGCAGACATGCTCACATAAACTTACCCGAAAAAGTCAAACATATTCCTCAATGCAGAACACGCTTGTTCGTAATTTAATTTGTTTCCATATCCATCAATCCAATATTTTCGTAAGTCCTCAGCATACTCAAGTATCTGAAAGATTTGAATATGTTAATCGCTAAAATAAATAATACCTTAAATGTAACATGCTTCAATTTATAAGCTTGAAGACTTACCTTGAATTCATTTAATGTAAAAATTCTGCACCAGGGTGACTCTATGTCTACTAGCCACGCAGTTTCGAAACTGCACATCATGTGCATCAAATTTGCAGTTTCTAAAATATATTTGTTTATATGTTAGATTCTTGAATTCTCTCTGTCAAATGACAAGTGAAATTATTTTCAACTAAAGACAAGTCAGGTTCCTGAACCTGAATTAGATTCTCAACCCATCCCGACTCGACATTTTCAGGTTCTTGCAGATCTTTAATATCAACTAACCATGATCAACCTCGTGGCCAATGCGTTCAGAAACATCCTTCAACATATTAGTGTAAGGTTCACTCTTTAGAAATTTTTCCTTTTCCATTTGTGCATCTGGATTCTGGTGCACCTTGCGCAACCAACGTTCACAGCGCTTGTAAAACTAGAAACTTGAAATAAAATAATTAGCTAACAGAAAATAAAGTAGTAAAAAAATTAGATTAAATAGCAATAAATTACTCGTAACACAGGATCCTTGTGCTCTGCCTCTGGATAAAATACTTTGTAACTATTATGTCTACCAAATAGACCAGTAGCAAAGTTTTTCGCACTTTCCTCTGTACGTTGAGTGGCAGTGTATTTGAACTGAAATTTGAAGGTGTAAAATTAGTGATTAAGTTATATTTGATGTATTTATTAGAAGCGTACAAGAACCGAACAATGTCTTGAAAGTTATTGAGAATACTGATACACTGTAGAACCCATTTAGAAATCCCAAAATTTTCGGGAACCCAACCCATCCCGACTACTGAGTACCCGATATTTCATGGTCTCGCACACCTCTAATATTCATCCTTAATTTAGAAAATGTATATTTCTTTACCCTGTAAGTTTCATTACTATATACTTCTGGCATAAGAAAAGGAAACCTAGACTGATATCTTTCTGCTAGATCAATCATCTCATTTCCACCTTCATCTGCTAATCTCATGGTATCTTCTTCGACGAAGGTAATGTTCCAATCTTTCAATAATACTATATCCTCATCGCTTAAATTTGTTTTTCCCTTCTGATAATTATCCAAAATAATCTGTTGCAACTTTGGCAGTTTCTCAATCATGGATGGTAAATACTTTGACCCAGGATATCTTGTCCCGTGCCTTATAATTAGCCAGATCTTCTTTGGAGTACAACCTGAATGAACAATGATGTATATTAATTGACAAAAGAACTACCACTATATATACTTACTGTCTATAAAATATATTTTAATACGTGTCTTATTCACCTGGATATTCAAGGACAGAGTCGTCATAGTTAGCTATAAATCTATATGGTGTTTTTGTTGCCAGCTTGCATCTATAATCTCTATTGTGTAAAAAGCAATTGTGCGCAAAAGAAATTGATGCGTATATGCATAAAATTAAAAACATTTGTGTACTCAATGTCTTCTGCATCCTGTTACAAATTTTCATCTAAAACATATCCAAAGTTTATAATAGACTAAAAACTATCGTAGATAAAAAATAAATTCTAATACAATTTACCTTGTGATCCTTGGTGCATATGTAGATCAGTGATACAATTGAATGGAATTATTTAACCTTGTTTTATGACAGAAATAACAAGTTCATTAAATGCCACGCAATATCAAAATACAACGTTGAATTTTAGTTTAAAGGCATAATGAAATTAAAATACATCAATAATAATCTTTAGAAATTGAATTTGATGGTTAAACTCCGTCGGTATCTTCGCAAGAAGTAATGATCAGACCATGTTGTTTACTATGTATACATATATGTATGTATATATAAACGTGCTTGCATGAAGTCCTTCAAAAATGTTTGATTCGCGTTTATCTGTAATGCTTGTTTTATTATTCAAATAAGTAACATAATTTGACTGTTATACAATAAAAAATTAAGCATAAAACGATAACGCGGTTAAAAAGAAACTTTATCTTTATTATTATCAGACTATTGTACAATTAAGTCCTATTTTATCTCATAACCTCGCGCACTGGAACTTTTATTTAGCAATACAAGATTTATTTCTATAGAAATGGATATATATAAAACAAAACCTGTTACAGTTTTCCCTTGTGAACATATTTTTGTATAATTTATGGATTTAAAGAAAAAGTAATAACTGTTTTTTGACTTGTAGATGATTTAGACTTGTTTGTACAAGGTATGTTCATGCTAGACTGATGTAAACAAAAGAGTGTCTAAACAATGGTTAATTATTTTTCGTTTTAGATGGGAAAGAAACGAAATATTCCACCACCAGCTGCTCCAATTCCTGGCCGTGTGAAAGTTGAAATTAAGGATGAATTGGGTAATGAAAAACTAGTATTAATCGTTCTTTCCTTATTACATTGTTTTGTAAAAATAGCTTATTATTTAAAAATCGTAGCGTAAACAGATTTGTAGACTCTCCTGTTAACTATATAAGTATCATAATTTTAAAGTCACTTTTCCACAGCAGATAGTGACGTGTTGGTTGCTAGGGATCGCTTAAAAGGAGCTCTTAGAGAATTATTGCAACCTAGCGATTCAGGGTCCTCAGGAGACTCCAGTGAAGAAGGTTCTGCACAAGATTATAAACATCAAATGAAAAAAATGTAATGTTGTTTACATATTTCCAACTAGTTTTTTTATTGCTTAAAGTAATAGATGTTTAACTTATGCCAATAACATGTACAGGACAAAAACAATAGGTTTTCAACAGCCACGGAAAGTTAGACGTAGAAGACAAGTACCGTTGGACACATCATTCCATCATACTTATGTAATGAAATTATTTGATCGGAGCGTTGATTTAGCACAATTTCAAGAGGACACACCTCTTTATCCGATATGCAGAGCTTGGATGGCTAATCAACCACGAAATCCCAATCTTGTACCAAAGTTAGTAATTAGAAACAAAATTTTCAATAATTATCTTACAAGAAAAACGATGACTAGTAATAGCATGAGCATACTGTATAAAACCATGAAAATAATTGTATACCTATGTTTGCTTTTAGAATACGCAGTCCAAGCCCAGAAATAGTTAATGAAGTTAATATGAGCAATAATATACTAGACACTAATGGAGAAGTTCGCGATGTTTATTATTTGCCACCTCCACTACCTTGCGAAGAAGCAATACCAAGGAACCGTATACCTTCGCCTATACCCAGAGAAAAGGAAGAATTGAATTTGGATTACGTAAGATGTTTAGACAAATTTGTATAATTCATCCTATTTAATATCTGGGAGGGAGTAAAATTATAATAAATGTACAATCATAATAAATATATATTTGATGCATATGTTCCAGGACGGACAGTGTATGAAATCACGAGAAACATTGTTGAGAGAGCACAGAACACATTGGAATGGAGTACGTAAGAAATGGCATCAACAGGCTCACAAGAATGAACAACGTTTTCTACATAGTGCAAATATACTGAATACTATTTTTAAAAGGTGTAGTATCAAAGTAGCAATAAAGTATTTAATTCTTTATTGGGAAATGTAACAATATTATCAGAATAAATTTTCTGTTGTGAGACATGTTTTATTATGAAAAAAAAAACATTTCTGTTTCAGGGCACAATCGGAATTCGAGTAACCCACTCGTGACAGCATTGATACTGTCAATTTCCCAAAATCTGTACTTGGTCGGCATGGAACGTACTTGTCGTTTTTCTACACACGGTTTATTTTATATTCTTAATTATATCTGCTGTATGCTACTTGTAGAAATATATCTTTTTATTACGATATAATTAAATATAGCGCAATTATATTTTTAATATAACACATGGCAAATAGAAATTCTTTCCAATAAAATTTCTTATGGAACATTGATATGATTCAAGTTGAAACAATCAGTAGATAAAATTTCATCAATAGTTGTCAAGACATCGTGTTATTTCGGAGGATATCGAAGAAGGTAGAAAATTCAATTTTGTTCAGTAAGTTTAACATATTTAAAGGTAATATTATATTGACATTTCGAGTGAGACAACGAATGGTAAGGACCTTCCTAATTAAGGATCCTTACGAATCTAGCTAAAATTGAATTCAAAACTTCCCAAACATTTTTCTCATACTGTCTTTCTCTCGATTCATTAATCGTTTAGAGAAGTTCTGTCTCATAATTTCTTAAGAATACTCTAATTCACTCGAGAACCAAACATATACTGAGTCATTATTAGACGAAGACTGCAAGAATTTATCCTTCCCTGTGGGCTAGGAACTTAAGTATTCTGGTAACTAATGTATATACATTTCATCAATTAAATAATTGATATAGAATATAAAATATGATACTACTAACCATTTTAGTATATCAAAAATAAAAGAACAAAGCAATATAAGGTAAAGCTTATAAATTTTATAAATTTCATTTTATTCAGAACAGTTCCGGCTTAACAAATAAGCTTTCGTTAAATCCATATCCATTTAGACAACAATACTTTTTTGTTGGGAAGTTATTTTTGGTGTAATTATGTACAATTATGTTTGATTCTCGATACCAGTTGCGATTCACAAGTAACAGGTTTGTAATAAATATTTTGATGAAATTATTTATCTATGATCAATATACTATAAAGAATAAATAACAAATTTTTATTACATTACTGTTACCCTTAATAAATTGAAACGCTACTTACAATTATTTTTATCACGGGTACAAAGAGGAACTTGGAATAGGTTTCCATAGCCCGAATACTAAGAGAGGCAGTTTTTAGCATACTGTTACATAGAATTGAGACACAAATTCGTTAAGTGTTATTTGACTCTGATACTAAAAACTTCAGAAAAGAAAATCTAATGCCAGGAGAAAAGGACAAAACGAATAATTATTGAAGGCTTGAGAATTACAAGCTTTTTATTTTAAGTATTGACAGTCGTAGCTTACAGCACGCACTTTCAACAAGATGAATTTTTATTCGATTTATAATGGGTCAAATATAATCTCAGACTCGAAGACAAATGTTCCGACATATTCCGCCAGAGTGATTGTAATTTTCAAGACTTCTTATTGTTACGTACCATGATCCTCGTATACTACTAAAATGTTCCTTTCATATAAAATGTAGCTAAGAAATAAATAACATAAGTTAAATTATTTACTTTCATAGTTAATATTGTATACGATCTTCACCGTTTGATCTGTATGCTGTACTACTGTTTCCCCGCTGTAACAAATAACTGTTGCACGCAACAGTTTTATTTTTTCAATGTACAACATCCGAAAGTGATTCTTATCAGAGGAACGATTTTCGAATTTCCTCAACCAAAAAGGACATGCGACTGCTACACTTGTCTAGTTACTTCTTAGCTGAGGATGCAACCTACTCTCTGAAACAAGAACCACTGTCGAACGATGCACAGTACGAGCCGTAGGAAATGTTTCATATTCGACAGTCTCGACATTACGCGGCCGGAAGATTTCTCGTGGTCGTGGAAGTACAACTTGATCGAATTTCATTAAAGACTATTGCACATCGTACAGTTCACTTGTCTGTAAGGGACAATTCCAACACTTGCCGGAACGTTTCTTCCTCCAGCAACCGGCGCTGTTCTTCCTCGTGTTGTTGTTGCTCGGATAATTTTAACGCTAGTCTCAGCTGTTCTGCCGTGTCTTCGATTGCATCAGGATCCTCCGTGTCGGTGGGCCTGCTCGTGTCACTCCGATCGGTCGCACATGAAGCAGCATTCTCCTGATACAGCGCCAGGCTTTCCTGTATAGCTCTGCATTAAACAAGAAACAGAGTGTTTATCGTAGTTCGTTCGAGAATGGTTTCTAAACACTGTCATTCTATGCACGTCAGTGCGTACAAAAGATCTAGGATCTGGCTAAGCGCACGAAAAAATGGGATGTCTAAACAAAGTCAGAGCTATTTCTCTTCTAACGCGCTCCGATCGCCTTCTTGCATTTCATGCAAGAATATGTGCTTGTCGAGAAATTTATCTAAATGAGGACTAAGAAAATACATCTCTGAAACCAGGGACTTAAAACCGGTATAATTTTGATACCGGTATTACGTTAGCAAAGCTATACGCCGAGAACGAAGAACGAACGCCGTAAGAGAGCACACGCTATATGTATTTCGGAGCAAATGTACTTGTGTTGTTAAAGTTCTTTCCAAAATCAATCTTGTTCACCCACAATCAGCAATATCATGTATATAGATTTTAGATCTGTGTGCAAAGATATTCTGAAAATTGTATTGCAATAAAATAAAAAACTCGAAAAAATTACCGGTAAATATAGGTAAGTATACCGGTATTTGTATAGCGGTATGACGCTATACCGATATTTCGATTTCTATAAGGATTTTGAAGTGTAATCGAAAAGTACCGGTATTTTACATTTCGATGTAAGTCCCTGTCTGAAACTCTCTTCGAATGAACGAGTGTAATGTTAAATCAACATTTGTAACAGGTATCCTTCACCCACCTTCCTGAATATGAATTGTCGGGCAAGAAAAGAACACATGCAAATAAATTGTTTAGAACTTTTCAAATAAAACCAAGGTATCCGAAACGACATTTTCACGAGCAAAACGTTTCTCATACCTTTGAAGCTGCGTTTCCTCTTCCGCGGTCATGTTGGGCGTCGTCGGTCGGGATGGTTTCTGGGCTCTTAAAGCTTCCCATATGTCAACCTTAAATTGAATTGATTAGAAGATTAGAATGCATCCGTATGTAATTATGACAATGAAAGGTACACTTGAATACCTACCTCGTCGCGTTCACTGCCAGCTTCCAATAAACTTTGTTGAATAGCAAATTGTAACAGATCGTCCTCTTCCTCAATGCTGAATTGCGTTCGAACTTCAGCACCTGTATGACATTATACATTAGATTAGCATACATTAGATAATCTGGAATATTTTTGTGAATTTCTGATGTTTTACCTAGATTTACGTATCCCATTGGGGCTTCAAAACAGGAGTCGTCAACTAAACATGTCATAGTATTAGTTTCTTGCAAGTGACCTACATGAGGTACTTCTTGATCCATACCAAAAATATTTCCAAACGTTATTCTCGCATTTAGTATGTGAAACAGAGGAATTTCTATAATACGAAATATAATTAAGTTCAGTACATTTTTTTATATAAAAAACACAAACACACACCATTTAAAGCTTACCAATTTTAACAGGAAATCCAGCTGGCAACTGCATTTGAATAAAATCTTTTAATTTTGCAAAATGTGAACTAGATATTGCCATTAGGTCGACGATTGGCATAATTTGTTCCTGAAGACTAAGTGGATATTCTTCGCTAAGCCACAAAGTTGCCTGTACATACGTTCGATAGGTAGGTTATAAATTTGTTATATTTTTATACAGAAAAAACTTTTTAAAATACCTTGAATTTTTGAATTTTGGTATTAATTTCTTTTGGTCTGCCTATATCCCTTCCGTTTAGATCAACGTCCGGATCGAAATATTCTTCAGCTGTAATGTTAGAAGGATTTCCTACATTGTTATATTCTTCCTAAAACAAATAATATGATAGATTAACAATTGGAACCTATGTAATATTTAATTGCAATATATATAGTTAAAAATAGAAAGTTACACTGGTAGTCGCATTAAGACAATTTTCTTGCTGTTCCGCTATGCCAAGAAATGACTGAAGAGGCGTGCGGGGAGCGCGAGCCCTTGCTTTGTCCGGTTCTGATAAATGTTCTAATCGGGTCTTGGTTATTAACTCTACATTACTCGCGCTAAAAACCTTGCAATCGTGTCCATTTATCATTTCGGTTTTATCCGAACGCCATCCCCACAAGCCAGCCTTATTGCTAATCAGACAAAAGTAAGCACAAGTTAGCAGAAGTAAATATGAATAACAATGAAAATTTAATGAAATAGCGATTACCGTTCGAAACTGATTTTATCCGTATCAATATACGTAGTAACTATAGGATTCGTAAGGCGAGCTAATACACCTTCTTCAGGGGGTTCCATTAATTGCATATTATCAATATCTATTAATTTCATGTGTTCAACGTACACCTCTCTCGTTTCATGATCTACTTCCATCATTGTTGCTCCATCGTCTGCAGAAAGAAAAGTTCTATTCTTACATTGATAGAATCATGTATTATGAAATGATCACCGAAAAAATTATTCTACAATGTGGTACAGACTAATTATGTTCTTTACTACTACAAATTATGAAAGTTCTAATAATTTTTTCTCAAGTAACTCGTTTAAACTTGTGTATAAATAAATTTTAAAAACGAATATTTATATACTTATATAGCAATACAAATATACATAGTATCTTTCTCTTATGGTATATACACTTACCAGTTGAAACTTCAGTTTATGGTACCAAAGTGTATTAAAAATAGTAAAAAGGTAATAAGACTATTAACGAAAACGAATAAGAATAAATGTGTATTGAATAAATTATTGCATCTACGTGAAAATAAATATTTTCTAAAATCCTGTACACCACATTAATTGTAAAAGTATTTCTGTCACCTGACTCATGTCCCACCATACTGAACACATAACTCCGTTCACATCTAATTGCCACAGGTACATTTGATGCAGCTTGCATTTAATATATACAATTAAAGGACAAATAAAAGAGTCTACAATTAATATAAAAGGAAAAATGCTCAAAGAACCTGAAGATCAAAAGAACCTTTTTACAAGTGTCGATGTCCATGCCAAATAATATGACTATGAATACTCACTTTGTCCTTTGAAGACGTAACTACGATTTCCCCGTTGCCAGTTCACATGATCGAAACCCAGTAGTGTTGTATCAATTCTTACATTACTGCCTTGTTTGTATACTTTGTAGGTGTCACTAGGACACATTCTAGAGGCGAGAGGAACTAATAAGAAAAGGAACATTAGTATAACGTCAACAATTGGCTACAATATTAATGTTATAAACGGTTTGAATTACCCCAACTGGTGAATTCCCATTTCATTTCTACATAAAAATCAGGAGCCTGAAAATATTATTCGATATTGGTTTACATTTATCAAGTTATCTCTATGCGTTCTGCTTTGTTCTAAGTAACTCACTTGTTTAAGTTTGTGAAGTAGTTCTGGAATACCAGCTACCCGACTGCAATGTCTTTGATAATCCCTACGTGCTAGCACCATCTGCAGTAGCTCAGGATTTCCTGTTCCAACTGCTTCTTGGACCACTATAAACAACAATGACCAATTAACTAAATGCATAATAGAATTTATTTTAGTGTACTAAAAATGTTGTTACTAGAGGTGTGTCAGAACCAATATGTTCGAGAATTCCAAAATTTTCAAGAACCCGTCCCAACCTAACGTTTTCGGGTTTTTGCATGCCTCTAATTGTTATAGGAATAATATTAAAACATCGATTTTTTTTTAAATTTACATATTGTATCATAATCTATTAGTAGGAGATTACAACAAGCATTTACCTGTCCATCCTTGAGTATTTTCTGTGTTAACATTGGCTTCATGTTGCAATAATACTCCAACACATCCAGTGTAACCCAAAGTAACAGCTAACATCAATGGTGTTCTTCCTCTGTTATCAGATTTCTCTATATCGTGCTATGAAATAAATTTTAATTATTATGTTTTTTAGTGTATTGTATATTTCTATCTAGTAAAAAATTTTCTTATCATTTCATTACTAAGAGAAACAAAACTGTACTGCTTTTATGGGCTTTATCAGGACAGATAAAGTTTTATTGCCTCTCTGTGAAAATGAAACTAAACTTCGACGAACTCTTTCATTCTTTCTGTGCTATTATAAAAAGATTAATAATCGAACAGATTTGAAAGATGAAATGATTTTATGAACTGTATCAGATCGATGAATGATAAATTCAAAGCATATCGAAAGTTATATATCAGTGAACATTTATGGTTTCCCACGCGCATGAGGCTTCACTCATAAAACTCTGGGGCACTGTACAAAATGTTGCATTTAAATCAATATATAGTGGTCGAATTAATTCGAAGAAATCGAACTGAAATCCTTTTATTTTCCCAAATTCATGTCCGCATACAAATATAAAATAGTACAGACTTGTAGTTGTGCAATGTCAATCTCTGTCAAATGCAACAGATCACATTGAAAGTCTGAAAGAAATACGCGCAAAATAATTAATCGAATGTCAATAAAGATTCTTTCCTTTGCACTTTATCGCTATTATTATACATTTATCTGAACGCTTCCAGAGGGAAAGATGATTCGAGACAAGTGTCATTTATCATGTTCGGTTGAAAAACGTACTGACAATCGATAAACACTCGGTTCTTCGGTTTTTATCGTCGTGTCTGTGTAACAATGAGTTTGTGTCGTGGTACTATTGAAAGCGATTTATTAATCGGTTGGTATTTTTTCTACAAACCAGCTTCGAAGACAGCTCCTCTTCTAGTTCTTCATAGTTGTTATTCCATACGAGCCAGTGTAGCGGATAATTCTTTTGAATTATGTCTATATTCACCATTTCTATGGGGTCCTTTTTAACGCTGACATAAAACACCAGTAACTTACATGGAATTCCACGATTCAAGCACGCGACACAGAATTTTGTCGGGCGAATACATGACACCGAGAGACGGATAGGTATGTAGCAAGTAAATGATCATTACTCATCGACCGGGTAGAACAACTAGATAAGAAACTCAAAAGCGACAGGAGAATGCGCTAAGTGACGGACGCAAATGTTGCAAGTGGCGCTTACATACGTTCCCCCGCAGATGAGGTATAGGAGTAGACCAATCGTCTTATGGGGTTCCGTGTTGCACGATCTGAATTACCGACATCGCTAAAAATCAGTAGTTTTTCTTGCATCACCAACGAGATACCACAGACAAGGTGCAGGTGTAGACAGACAGGTAATGAGAGTGCTCACGCTCCGGGTGTTAGTGTGCCCACTTTTCTGCATCATCTTTGTAGCCTGGAACAGAACCCGCATCAACTTTTTAGCCTGGAACAGAATCTGCATCAACTTTTTAGCCTGGACCAGAACCTGCATCATCTTTTAGGCTGAATCACCGACAAGATATTTAGAGACTGCCAGCCTTACGGGCGAATGTGTCGCTCGAAAAATACGGTAATTTCTACTGACCTCTAGGATAGATTTTGGCTGGAGTAAGAAATAGAAAGCCAACGACGGTATCTCATCTGGGCAGAAGGCCACCAAGGCAGGTATCTGCTGCCACCAGGCATTTCCTCTGGTGCAGATATGTACCAGCTGATGATATAATCTTGGAACAGGGCTTGTTATTTGAAGCCGGTTCTATAAGATATGTGGTCTACGGTGGAACCGTAACTTGCCTGTGGTAGCGTCACTATTTCTCACCTGTCGAAAGGCTAATCAAACGACTACATTGTTTTACGAAACGGATAATCCTTATCTATGTGTAAATAAGAAACCTAATTCGAGCGACTGTTTCAATGATAGACAGAATTGTCTTGTACAATACGTCAGGAAATTGGTATGTGGTTCATCTTATGTCTATCAATCTTTGAAACTCGTACTTGACGAAGGGAAGAGAAATCATAGAGTGCATGTGTCTGCGACCTGTTAATCGAAATCTTGATAGTGAACTTGATCGGGCAGGTATAGTATGTGTAACTATGATCATATGGATATATGTTCGTTCTTCTACGTCATAGTATTCGATTGTTAGTCAGTGGCATTTGTCTCATTCGTTAAAGCTAACCTAAGCGAAGCTAAACTTATCAATTGTTATGTTCGTGTTATCTTAAACACATTTCTATAGTAATTATGTTTTTGTACAAGTTATTGAAACAGGTTAATCTATCTGCTCGCCGAGAGCATTTAGAGTATTTTTTTAACTTTATCGGAATGGAGTGCGATAAACAATTTTGCTTGCAGTTGGAGTGAATAAAATTGCGTGTTAAAAGGAACGGAACAAAGTGAAAATTGAGGATAGAGAAAGCGTGAATAGAAACGGAGAAAATGCTGAAGCGTAAATTTAGTGAGTTGGAAGACGAGAGAGGACCTGCAAAGAATTCATTAGATTCTGATGAAGAAGATGAGGCAGCGGAAGATACTTATAATGTTATGAATGAAGACGAATTCGAAGGTATGAGAACATTTAATGATTAGAAATTCAAGTATTCGGTCGAAGCATTAATTATTTATTCTTTGCATTTAGGTGTAGAGGATGGACCAACAGCTCCAGAAACAACTGTGGGTTTCACAGCATTTAACATGAAGGAGGAGTTAGAGGAAGGCCACTTTGATAAAGATGGTCATTATCTTTGGAACAAGGAGAAAGAAATAAGAGATAATTGGTTAGACAACATTGATTGGATGCAGGTTCGTATGACAGTGATGTATGACTAAGGCTAATTGTTTGGAACAGTATCAATTGTGGCAAGAAACGACTCATTAAGATACGATATAATGTATAAAAGTAGATTTATCATTTCTATAGTTGCTTCTTGTTTTTGGACTCCTGCACATTGAAATATCAGAATATGTTTTCATGCAGCAGTGAATAGAATTATCTGTAAACTCGCCTTGTTTACTCAGTGATGCAAAACATTACTAAGGCATAATCTTGATAGATCAAACCGAGTTCTACAATACGTGTAAAGAAGGAAAACAAAAGCAGTGGATTGGCTGATAGCGATAGCGACGATGATGTGGATATTATGTTCAATCCGGTTCATCTTTATAAACTGATATTGGAATACTTAAAACCTGGAGAAACAGTGTCAAAGGCTTTGTGTAGGCTCGGTAAGTGTTTCCATGTGCGAAATCGAATCACAAAATATGGCATACTTATTGAATAATTTCAGGCAAAGGGAAAAAGCGATTAACCACCGCGGAAAGATGGAAAAGGAAAAAAGAAAAGAAGGAGGTGGAGGATGACGAGAACTCTGTGAGCATAACAAAATTAACGGAACTAGCGAACGAGTTATTAACTCGCACTGGAAATATGGACATATACCAAGAAAGTTATGAACAAATAAAGAAGAAGGTCAATAGATTGATAATAACGTATACTGTAATATTTCAATATCTTTATTATATTGTTCATTTGTACAGGTTGAGAGGTCTGAGAAGCATGCTCATCCTTCGAAACAGGAAGCAGAGTTAGACATGTACGCCGATGATTTCGACGAGAAGGAAAAAGCAAAGTTGGACGACGGTGAAAGTAATTATATTTTATGGTTGACTCTGTTGATCTGAACATTTTTCTGTTTCAATGAGCTCTTTAATTTCGTACTCTGTTCATTTCATAGAACTGATAATTAGACTGTGGATTTTATGCATTCTATGCATTTATCAAAAACAGTGGGTGGGAGCAATTTGAAACAGCAGATAGATTAAAAGAATTTAAGAATATCCACACTTTTCTTACAATTTAATCAAGTTAGGAAAAAAAAAGAAATGAACTCCTATTTGGTTCTTGTGTCTTATAATCGATGCAGACAATTTTTATTTTGCATAAAGATTCGCAGTTTAGTAGTATGTTTAATACCTGCAAATTTCAGACAGCGTCAGAGGCCCAGCAAATTCTGAAAAAGACAACACAAAAGATGAAGAAGAAGAAGCGGTCGAGGTGACGTGGGAATTAAAATGGTCGCAGGATGAGAACGCAGAGATCCACGGCCCTCACACCAGTCAGCAGATGCACGCGTGGGCCAAAGAAGGATATTTCAAAGGTGGAGCGTGGGTGCGGCGAACAGGACAGAGCAATCAGTTCTACAACGCCGCGAGAATGGATTTCGAACTTTATCTGTGATATTTTCGTTAGCCCCGTCTGATTAAGCAAAGAAGAGAGAGAGAGAACTAACACAGTAATATTTCGACAATATCGTAGAGCTTGATCAAACACTGTAAAACTATAGATGTTCAACGGGTCGGGTCACTAATTGTAAATAAATGTACGTGACGGCCATTTAGGTGGCGCACAATCGGGATTAGTCGAACAAAGCCAGCGACGGGAGTCGCTGCATTGATCACGTGCTTAGCACGTTGATGCCTCTTGTTTATCTGCATCGGCTCGACCCGTTGAATAAGCTATAGTGCTCCGTTCGGCATAATTGATATTCGATACGATTGAATGTACCGTCTAATTCAATAGAGAGTATCAAACATGTATAATACTGTAACAAAGTTTAATGAAGAACCGCTCGATGAGTGATAACTATGTAACAAGTGACAAAATTGTTCATGTCTTTATTTAAACTAATGTACCGTCAGTACCAATACTGAGTAACAATTCATTCCATTTAAGTCGAGCACGAGCGAGGGAGAGAAAGAGGGAAACGTCTCCATTTCTTGATACATATCGCACGAATAAATGTGTATTCGTTTGACAAGCACCGTGACGTTCTTTATCATCTTTACAAGTTTCGAGGACGCTTTTTAAAAGCGTACTTCGCCTTTTTACGGTTATACTAAACGGCATCCGGTACGCCACTTAAATTTCGAGGGAAAAAAACTGAACACCCACACTTGAGAAACTTCCTGTGTATATGCCCGATGGGAATAGGGGTGGCGGAATTTATAGTTCGCGACGCCGCGCTATTTTTACACTGGATTTTATCCCCAAAGTAAATCTATTTGTACCCGGGCATAAAAACCTTGCGACCACCCCTGTTTATTCAGCGGAGTGCGGTCCGGTGTCCTCTCGCTGCTTTCGGATCTATCAACAAATAAATTCTAGACGTTTTTTAATGCGTGTTTACCTTATGGGCGAAGCATAATCGGCTGCCATTTTATTCAAGTTCAACTCGAGAATCAACCTCTCGGCAATTGCTTGAATCATGACTAATTTCACTCATATTTTCACTACGGATGTAGATTATATATACACTCCTATATTTTCATTAACGGTTCAATATCGACAACAGAGAAATAGAATTTTATTTCAGTTTAACAGGAACGAATAATTTACATATTTTATAGGACAGTGGTTGGTTATTAAACACCACTCCTGTCTGGAAATATAATCAAACATATTCGACTTTATGTCAATATTTTCTTTACACATAAATTTGTTTTATCGTTAAAGAAAATATTTCTCGATCGAATCAGTTTTGCCAGGACAATCGGGACACTCATTTTCCTGCGCCGTCATAAAAAAATGAGAACAGAGGTTCTAAAAAGTCATTCACAAATTAAAACATGTAACAATCAAACCAAACATGTAACAATTAAACATTTCAAAACGAAAATGCACAAATAGGACAGACAGAGGAATCGGGAGGTCTACTACACAGAGCACAACACAAACGAAGAGGATTCAACAGATGGACCGTGTGATACTGAATATACAATATAATTTTATTAGATATCTTAAACATTTTTATTAGCAATGTATGAAATTTCTATATGGTTACTTAAAATATTTCGTGTATGTAAGTAAATCGTACATACATATGTACCCGTGAGTATGCGGTTTTTATATTTATATATATATATACTTTTTCTTGCTGTATATATAAATCGGTAAGTATAAATTCGTAGCTCCTCTCTAGAATTCAGAAATAATTTCGGAGCATATTCAAAAAATGCAACGCGCGAGGCTTGCTCCTCGGGATTCGAACTTGTAGTGTAAAATTGGACTGAGACATCTACGAACATGTTTCCAGTCGAGAAAGAATTACGTCTACATTATTATCAAACGTTCCGACAACGGTGAACGCGGCCCGGAAACCGCTTCCGAAAGATTTCGATCTCGGAGTCGCTTTTATCGTCGCGACCCCGTCGAAACGAACTGCCAATTCCTTTAGTCAACGATTCTACGGAAAACTGTTCTGCGATTGCTAGTAAAATAGAAATCGTCACCGAGCGCTTCCGGCGTCTCTGAGCCGCCCCACGCTTCCGGTGGGCGGCGTCGCAAGAGAAAAAGGACAAGCGACTGTACAAAAACGGCTATAAACACACGAAACTATTTACAGGAAAGAGACTGGGACACGGGCACGGTGCGGCGTGTGGACTCGCGCAGAGATCAACGGAAACAAGTGATACAATCATTGGTCTTTTCTTTTCTTTTTTGCTTCTTTTTCTCTTTTCAGTTCGCACAATCCGCGACAGTTACGGTTTTTCAGGGGATCACAGAGGAAACGATCAGACGAAGGACAAAGATCAAAGGTGAAGAACGGCACAAACAGTGGACGCATTCGTAAGCCGGTTTCATAAACGCACGTAAGTATGCAAGCTGTAACAAAGCGTTCTGACGAGCCTCGTGAACGTGAAAACAAAAGAACCGCTTTCTGTATTGTCTTAATTCTAGCCTTAACTACTCTACACAGTTCTAAAGTACTCCATTAATGTTAAATAGGTGAGCCCGTGACTACAGAGGCGGACACCTTCGCGTTTGAGACACTGCTCCTCGATCGCAATTCGTTTTACGGATCGCCAGACTGCGGATCTTCCTGCGAAATACAAATTGTCTGAATTCATTACAGGATACACGAGCTACACAGACGTTTCATTAACATTCAACCGATTAGCATTGGTCGAAAGACCGGTCTCAAATTTCATGTTTCGAAATTGTTGAAATTCTGAAGATCCATTTCATGGGAAACGATTGAATCAGTTTCTGAATGCAAATATATGGTAAAAATGGTGAAACATCTAAATAAATTGAATATTTTTCTAAATATTCTTTCGTATTATTTCAGTGTATTCATTTTTCTAAGAAATGCATAAAATCCGCAGTCTGCAGATCACTCTGCGCACTTATTAACCCTTTCGCTGCAAAATACTTTAACACTGTAAACATTGTCACAGTGCTCAAGCGTGCGTGCACTCGCAACACGGAAACTAGTTAACGTTTATTTGTAACGTTTGTTATAATGAAAAAAGTACTTGAACGTATTCAAAGTTCTTTAATTGTTGTTTTGAAGCGATAGATTGAAGTGTAATCGCTTGCTACGATCGCTTCACGGTTCCGTAAATTAATTTGCGAATAATTGGTCGTAACGCTAGAATGTAATTTAAATCATCGCTGCGTAATCTCGGCAACTAATTAATGACTTTTGAAAACTGTTCCATTATTTCTGGGACACCCTCCCTGTCGGTACTACAATTGTTGCTATAATTATAATAAAGGAAAATTCGCGTGTAATGTAATAAACGTTCAAGCATCCGAAATGCCATTAAAACTTAATTGTGCAGCTTCAAAATATGCTTCTCGTTACTCAAGTTTTAATAAAGCAATTTAGAAAAAAGAGTTTACACGAAATGACTATACTACCTCATTCGGAAATGGATTCACTCGATGCTTGATAAAACTGTGCACTTCGAATGAAGCTCGTTATTAAACAATTAATTTATGTATTCCTGGATTAATTCATCTAATTTTTAATAGAATTGCCCGATTTTAATGGAAATTAATTTCCAAAATTCATTTACCTTCTGCTATTGATCAATTCATCAAACAAAATTCACAGTCCCAAATAACATTCCACTGGGGAAAAAAATATTCTGAAAAATGTGCACCGTGCATCTTGTATTGTTCATCCAAAAATTCAATTAAAAATTTTGCTGCAAATTCTGTAGATAATTCGGCGAGTCTACAATTGAAAAAATCAATATACGATTAAGGTCACAAAATTACCAAAGGGCGACGAGTGCAGCCTGCATATTCGTATTTAACTGTCGGACGGTGGAGTTTGGGTCCGCTCTGACCCAGAAAATAAAAATCGTTATCTCGGTGCTCAGTTGCCGGTGAATAATTTGAAATGTCATTCTATGTCATTAGAAGTACACGATAGGAAGATTGACGTGTCTAATAAAAGCACCTTGAACAATAGCTTCCGAAACCTAGACAAACAACGCCGTATGATGGCGTAATGTCTCGAGTAATGTCAACCGTGAAAATTGTGAAATTTTCTGTCAACCGAGGGTTGACGGCATCTCCGTCGAAAAATTCCCAGCAAATTCTCTACATAACTTAGCGAATCCAAAATTGGAAGAATCGATACGTTGGTCATTAAGGCCATAAAGTAGCCGAAGGACGGTGCTGATTTAACTATATGCACTCTTCACATGCACAGTCAACAGCATTTTCATATAAAAAAAAAAAATCGATAAGAGCCAATAAAAATAAAAATTGTCAACTCCAAGAAACAAGAATCAAATAAAAATACAATTTCCTCTTCGATTACTTCAATAAGCTGGAAATAATACATTGTTAGCCTCAACCCTCCAGAGTAAATATTTTTCTCGTTGACATTTCACAATGCTGCTATGTTACAGAAGATCAGCAAAACATTTCGAAAATGAAAACAGTAGAAATTCGATCGATGGATCTCGCCGACCCAACCCCGTGCACCGGAGGGACGAGATCCTTTTAATCTTGCCGTTCTATCGAATTGCAACTTTTCATTTTCGCCGTGAATGCATAAAATCTGCCGTCTGACGACGAGGGGTGTTGAAACGAAGTTTCCGGGTTCGTCGAACGAGTGCGCGGCCGAGAATTGGTTCTCAAACGGTCGGGCGACCGTCCTCGTCATCGATGCTCGTAATTAGGGGCATTAGCATCGTCGAAAGGGCGAGCGAAAAAGCCCTCGGCGCGGCGCGCGCGCGCGCGTCGTGGATCGCGCGCTACCGTCTACGATTTACAAGCGGAAATACAGAGCCGACCTCGGCGGCCCTCGAAGAATCGTTACGGTATTCTCGCATCGTTGTTATGAAACCGGCGGAGATACTATCGTAGAGACAGAGAGACGGGAAAACGAACATTTATTTCGAAAAAGGTGAAAACAACGGAGACACACACACAGAGAGAGAGACGGACGTGACGCGCATTCGACGCGTTCGCGCGTCTTCGGCTTCTATGTACATACAAAAATAGCCGTCAATGGGGAACGCCGCCCCGCAAACGCATCGAAATCCACCCGGACGAAACCGGAAGTAGGAACGTCGGGAGGAAGGGGAACGGGAAACGGAGAAGTCGCCGAACCGTCATCGAGCGTAAATACGACGCCCCGTTTCATTTTTTTTTTCATCTCCACCCTGGTTTTCGGAACGTTCGTGCAACATATTTTTCTTGCTAACATTTTGCAGTCCCCATTTTGTGCTCCGCTTTTTCTTTAGAGGTAAAACAGTTCAATTGTATTGCCACAGGTATGTGTCTGTTCAGAATTGATAAGGGACACTAGAATTTGATTTCTGTGCCATGTAATTATACCACACGAACTTACTGTTAGCCGGTCGTTAGTGTTTCGAAGAAAATTTTTTTTCTCGAACTCATCGAACCGTTCTCGCCGAGCCGATCGAACCCTAAGCCTCTCCACCTCCACGCAACCCGCCCTTCTCCTTTCCATCCTCTTCGCCGTTCTTCAGACGGCCCCGGGATTCATGTAGCATGACTAACTGCCATGACTAACGAGTTGGGCCAAGTGCCACCGAAGAATCTTGGCTAACCGACCAGGAAGGTGGAACGAAACGCTTCCAACTCTAATATTTCGCCCTGTCGCGAGTCGGTCTCGCTTTTCTTTTAATTGGTCCTTAATCTACTTCTTTCGTAGCTGCCCCGCCGCGGCTTTAACCTCGCTCCTCGCCAACGATTTATCCTTGTCCCCGCCATTGATAACCCAACAAACTGGGGATCACCTATTCATCGGGAAACTAATAGTCTGCAGACTATTAACTCGTCCACCGAGCCGTGTCGTTTTTCACGGGGACTCGAGGAGTTCGAAACAACGATGGCTCTGTATTTACTTTTAATCATTGGTCTATCGAGCAGCGTTTCGAACGGTGTCTTATCCGTTCGGTTCAACTTTCAATTTGCTGCTTCAATATTGATAACAGGAAAATAACATTGCAATTCGATTTAAAGGAAATAACTACCACTCACACCTCTAATAGACAAGAAAGCTTGAAACCTTGATTAGGATATGTTAAAAAAGAAATTAGAAAAATCGGACAATTGGAAGAAATAAAGCTTTCGCAGACGAATTCGTCTCGTAGGGGGTAAAACCGGCCCCGGATTGGACGGGCTCGCGATAGTTTTATCGGCTGGCGATCGCGTGAGAGGGCCCGGAGAGCGTTCGACGAGAAAACGAGATGGGAAATGAAAAATCCAGGGAGTTAGCCGGATCGGCCAACGGCGGAGCTGTCGTTGCGAGGAACTTTTCGGCGGCCTCGTCACGACCGATTGCTCGCGAATTCCGTATCGGAGCTCGGAAAGTTTCCGGCGGCGATGGACGGGCCGGATGGTCCCTCAGGTCGATGTCGCCAGTTCTAGGTCAGTGGGATCCGTTGCGTGAGATCGTTTTCACGGCCCCCGGAGTCCCCTTGAACCTGGCCAGAATGAATTTTTCAGGAGCAAGTCTGGTCCTGAGTAGGCTCGCCGAGGGGCAGCAACCCTCTCCGGTATCCTCCTGGCAAATTCCGGTGGATACACGTTCTTACAGGTGGCACGAATAATTCATCCCACATTTAGCCTCTTCAATTTTTTATGGGCACCGGCCGCAGGTTAAACAGCGGCGTAAATTAAACGAACGCCGCGCTCGGGGAGCTGTTTCCCGGCCAATTTCGAGCCTTGTTGCGAAGATCTTCGAGACTGATCCATTGGGTAAGATAGTAATTAAGTAGACCGGTGGTTTTCATGCGAAATAAAAATGATGTAAGTTCGTTGTAAGATACGGAGATAATTTTCTCTTTGAAAAGTCGGAAATGATTTAACAATGTAACCGGATTCTTGGGATCCGTCTTTTCAATTTTGTACTTGACTCCTCAGTTTATTAATTAGATTGAGCCAGTCTTTATGTAGAGTAACGTAGAAAAGTTCGGTTATTGACATAGGGGTTAAATATTATCTTGAACGGTAATCCACCAAGAACTTATCTAGACCCATAAAATGATTTAAAAAGACCGACCGAGAACGAGCAAAGCGAAGACACTCGACTCCCCAGAAAAATGAATATTAATAAAGAGACCGGTAAGATTATCTTGCCGATCTTGGTCGGCGTGGTTCGCGTGGCGTGTTAGAGGGTCTATCAATCGAAGATAATCATTCCTGACCAAGGGACCGAGTCATAACTCCTGATCCTATCGAGGATCCGTCGCGGGAGCACCGAACGTTCTTGCGGGCAGAGGTTTATCGCGTCGAAATGAATATTTAACGGGCGAACTTCTCCTCGGGGAACTGCGCCGCGGCGGGAGAGAGACTTTAATCAGCGTGGATTCGATATTCCGTGAAATTTCCGACGAGTCCAGAGAGAGAGGAGGGAGGTTGGAAAGAGGAGAGTGGTTAGAAGGGTAGACGAGGGAGGGCCGAGGGTGAAATGCGTTTTGAGGAGGCGCTCGACGGCGAGACACACGCAGGCGGATTACGGGATGGGCGTCGCGACCCGCGAGTTCGCCTAATGATTCTCATCGTTTCCGCGACACCCTCGCATGCACGTTCCACCAGGCGAATTCGTAGGTGCGATTCGTACTGGGTGTCCAGAAACATCCGTCTCTCCGAAACGGCGAAACAAACGGACTGCCGAAAACAGCAGCCATTTGTTCTTTTCGATTGTATGGGAAAATTTTTTACGTCTTCCAGACAGTGCTGGGAAGTCGAAGCGCTGGAGAGTTTTGAGAGCATACGTATTTTTGAAAATTTAGTATCGCTCTCCCCTCGTCCGACAAATGGGCGTTTCGTTCCACTGTGCGAGGGCGTGGTTAATCCTAATTCTAACAAATAGCTGCGCGAAATGTAGAAAATATAGAAACGGGGCGATTTTTCACCCATTTTTGTTTTATGTTTTAACATTTAATGCTAGAACTGTCGGTCTATTGTTCTGGCGATTGCTGACAGATATTTTCTGAACACCCTGTATACTCGTGGGTACACTTATCATCCTGATGCATTCATGTATATCTGCTTCTCTTCTCTCTCATTCTCTCTCACTCTTTCTCTCTCGCTCTCTTATCGTATTTAAAACGTAACATCTTTTTCCCAAACTTAACATCATAAATTAATAAATAAATATATATATAATATATATATATATTATTTATACGGAGTGAACAACCTAACTTGATCACCTGGAATATCTCACTTATTTTTTGTGGTATGGAAAATGGTAAAACATTTTTAAAATATTAGAATATAAAATACTAAATAGTAAAATATGTTTTTAAATGGGAGTGCATATTTTTGCCATCATGCAGCAGTATAGCTCAAGTCAAAACCAACCAAATAACAACATGACATTCAAAAGTACCATTTCAAAATTGTTCGAGAAGACATTCCGAAAAAATTTGTTGCTCATAACATCTGCCCATTATATTTAAACGTTTGTCTTAAACATGTTTTCGTATCGTCAAAAGCAAGTGAAGTATCGAAGCTGATCAATCTATGTTGCCCACCCTGTATATAAGTATACGCTTAAGTCTGTATAAACGTGTAGTTCTCGTGTCCAAATATGTATGCTCGGTGTGTGTGCGTGCGCGCGTGTCATCTGTACGTGTTGTGGTGTGCCTACTAGGTAAAGGTCGCGTCTATTATTGCTTCAATTTACAAAGATGGCCGAAAATGGCTCTTGGGAGGGCCAAACGGTGCTCCTCCAGTCTCTTAACACGTGTCTTTTTGCTCCCTTGAATATGTCTTGCACGGAGAAACGC
Source organism: Halictus ligatus (assembly GCA_028454255.1). Taxonomy (NCBI): domain Eukaryota; kingdom Metazoa; phylum Arthropoda; class Insecta; order Hymenoptera; family Halictidae; genus Halictus; species Halictus ligatus. Next base: position 5,295,939 of record CM052139.1, on the reverse strand, counting down.
GTTGACCGAAGGGCGACGAGCCTAAACTGCTGCCGCTGACTCTTCCTTCGTAGTTTTTCGTTCATAACCTTTCATCGATTAACCCTCGTACGTTCCTTAAGCTATGCCCACACTGAAGCAAACTTCTTTTGCTCGGCGAAGAAAGAAGAAGGCGACAGAGAGTCGCTCGACGTGGCCTCGAGTGTGGACATAGTTCTCGAAATAAAAAATTGCGAGGAATGTACAGAAGGGGGTTAACGTAAACGCAATCACAGCACGGAATCATTACGGAAACACCGCATACAATACCGGAATCACCCCCCGGTTCCGATCGGTCAGCAATTTTTGCACGGGATTACACAAATTTACGGCGTTTCGAAAGTTTGCAATTCCGAGCCGCGACGGCCCCAGGGGGCAGTCTTTTTTAAACGAATCGCAGTAATGCGTCGATTGAAATAGTCTCGCGTGTGGTGCAGCCGGTAATCAAAAGCCTGTGGGACCGGTCAATTAAAACGGTTTACAGCGGTGGGGGAGCGAGGACCCTTTAAAATCCGGGATTTTAACCCTTTGAGGACGAGAGTCGGCATATTGACGACATCAGGCTCCTGTATCTAATTCCCGAGGTTGCAAACGAATTATTTAACCGTTTAATCAACGTAAGATCGATGCAACGTAACCATTTCTCCGAGTACGTTGCATCCTCATGTCCTGCAGCGCTTGCTGAAACAAATGGTCGCGAACGTGTCAAGGACAATTTTACCCAAATTTTACAAAATCCTCGCGAGCATGAAGGGTTGAAGGGAGTCGCAGCGAGTACAGCGTTTAGCCTCGGCCCTTCGGCAGCGAGAGGTCCGCGTCCTTAAACTGGTTTCTCGTTAATTCTTGCTTGAGGTAGCCAACCGTATCGCGAGAATCGCGTTCGAGTCGGAGATGGCGAAAAAAGGGGACGGCGGAAAGTGAGAAGAGACGGTTTTGGACGAAGACGGATAAGAGAACGGATGGAGGATCGAGGGAGAAGGACAAGGAACAAGGAAGGAACAAGGGCGAGGAGAGACAGTAATCTCGAGATGCTAGTCTAGAAGGGTTTAAACGGACTAACGAGACGCTGCTTTGATTTGATTTGTCACTACGTTTAAACGCGAAATGAACGGCCGCCTCGGAACACGCGTTTTCCGCGCGGAGCGAGCGGAATCCGACGCGATATCCGCGGGAATAAATACGTTCGCAGCCCCCCCCCCTCCTGGCCAGAAGCAACCGGCGCCCACCAACTCCTTCCAGCGCAATTTGCATTCCCCGTCGGATTGCACTCGCACCGGCGAAAATGCATTCTGGTCCTGCAGCGGGCCAACTATCTCGGAAGACATTTCATTTTCAACTCGTCCGACCCGGTCGCCGCGACGCTCTTCGGAACCTGTCGTCGAAATGCGTTCCCAACTATGCGCACTGGTTGCACGATGATCAGGCGAAAAGGTGGTAATCATGTTTTCCTCGAAAGTACGCTGCGGATCTTTAACAAACACTAAATCGTACGCTGGCCCAAGGGATCCGATTTTTTTTTAGAACAACCATTAAACCATCGGCATTCGGATTTTCCACACACGTGTATTGATGTTTGAAGTACACGTGTGATTTTTTTTTAATAACGATAGCCAAAAGTACGCGAGTAATATTTTTTTTTATGGAGCTGGATTCTTTCTACTGATAGAACCGCGTTCGGAATTTTTTTGAGAACAACCATTGAATCTTCGGTATTCGAATTTTACACACACGTGTATTGATGTTTGAAGTACACGTGTGATTTTTTTCAAGTAACAATAGCCAAAATTACGTGAGTTATAGTCTTTTTATGGAGCTGGATTCTTTCTACTGATGGAACAGCGTTGCACTGCTCGGAACAAGTACGTCGGTTTCGCTTATCCGGGGCGCGGTCGCTGAAGCGGGGCGGCCACCGCGTCGACGAGCGTTCTCGGACTTTTTATCCGTGTCCTCGGCTAATCGTGGGATTCGCACTTAGAGGAATACGAGTCCTACGCCCTCGCTCTCCTCCACGGACGAAGGAATCGATACTTTCGGTGAGCAGAGGATTACCTTATCACGGTCGATCTCGGGCAATCAGTCAGAACAGATCCTCATTAAATCCCAACTTTCCTGTCCCCGGGATCGCGACAAGCAGCAATGGGGCCGAGACCATTACGTACTCATGAATATCAATTGGTTCAATATCCAAGGTTCATTTCGTTGGATTCGATTAGTACGTGGAAAAGCGGATGGCCTGTTCCTTCAAGCTATCTCTCCCCGTTCGAATTGCGATCGGATCGGCTCCGTTCTAATAATTAGACTGTGGATCTTTGTGCGAAATACTAATTTCCTAAGCCAGTTGTAGAACACAGAAGACGGACGACAATGCGCCTTCTCGTTTGATCATTCTGGCAAATTGGAAATGTAGATTTCCCAACATGGCGAAACCGAGCAGCAGAAACAGTGAAAATATTGCAAGAATATAACAACATCGTCGTATTACTTTCAACCCTAAATTTATATTTTATTTCAGTTTCTTGCAATTGTGGTGGACAGTTTCTATTTTGCATGATCCATTACCGTGGTCCAGCAGGGCAAAGACGCCTCCATCGAAAGAGCATAGAACAATAAAAAAGCTGTACATTCGTTCTTAACCCACTAAAATTATCAAACAAACAAAATTTTGATTTTTCATAAAGATCCACAGTCTACTTCAGACACCAAACAAGACCATCGTTTTCCTAACTATCGAAGTACCTGGATTAAAGACGTCTCCAACGAAAGAACATCGAACATCATCGCCACCTAGTTCCTCTACCCCCCAAACACCAGGTCCAAAGTTCTAATTTGTTCAAGAACTCGCGCGCGACTCGATCCCATCGCTAGTCGGCCTCCGGGCGGGCAGATTTACAGCCGGCGGTGGTCGCCGTTCAGAATTTCTTCGGTAATCCCCGCTGAAACACGGATTACATATCGATCTACACTTCCTGCAATCTTGAGCGTCAGCAGCAGCGGTGCGCGGATCGCTCGTTACGCCCCATTCTCGGCGTTCCGTGTCTCCGTGATCGCCGGGTGTCCTCAACGGTGGCGAGTGTGGCGTCGAACTGGATCCGTTTGAACGGCTGGCTTGTCCGTGGTAGAAGGTCCGGACAACAGGTCGGGGGATCAGACGAACACGACGTGCGGCTTCTCCGGCAGCGGAGGTTCGTAATCGTAATCGTAGTCGTAGTCGTAACCATAATCGACCCGGTGCAGGGTGTTCGATCTCGGCGGGGCAGGCGGGCTCTGCATACGATAGAGCGAGAGGACTTCCGGTGGCTCGTCCCTTAGATTGGTCACGTCTGCGACGGCGTAGACACCCTCTTCGGTTTGCCTGGCGTACGGTTGTTCCGAGTCTCGTCGGGTATTGGGCCTGGTGTACCTGGGGGTCTCGTAGATGTTCGTGTCCTGAGACTGGGGGCTTCTCTGGCCGATCTTGCCGCGAGGCGTGTCGTAAGGGGTGGTGTCCTCGTTCCTGGCCAGCAACCGTCTGCTGTAGGACTCAGCGTTCTTGTCCAGCTCGTCGTTGTTCCTCCCGACGTAGACCAAGAACTCGGGACGGTTCGGTGCAGCGTACGCCAGCCGCTTCTTCCTCTTGGACCTGGTCAGGTGAGCTATCAGGACCAGTATAGCAGCGGTTGCGGCAAGACAGCCGGCCGCGGACAAGGACAAATAGAGGGGGCTGAGTCTGCACCGCAGAGAACCCTCCGACAGGCCGATCAACGGTTTCCCCGCGAACTCCTCGTCGGAGCAGATGATATCTCGGGTGTCCAGCTCCAGACGGGACTCGTTCCGGCGCTCTTCCGCTCTGATCACGTTCCACAGCCAGTGCACCGAACAGTTGCAGACCAGTGGATTCCCGCCTACGCGGAGGAACGACAACCCATCGACAGGGAACTGCGTCGGTTGCAGGGTCGAGAGGCTGCACCGACGCAGCGAGACCCATTTCAGATACCTTGCGCTGTACAGAACTCTGGCCGGAAGTTCCTTCAAGCCCCGGTTACCGTCCAGGGAGATGCGTTCGAGGTTCACGTTGTCCGCGAACGCTCTAGCGTGGACGTTAACGATGGTGCAATCGTTCAGTTCCAGGCTCTGCAACTCGAAGAGATTGCGGAAGCTCGCGGCTTCCAGGACCCCCAGAGGATTCCGGCTGAGGATCAGATTGGACAGAACGTTCAGTCTAGCCAGGGCAGGAGTTGGTACAGAGGTCAGATTGTTGCCCGATAGGTCTAGGTGAAGTAGATCGGGAAGCCGGACGAAAGCGTCGTCGGCGATGTTCCTGATCACGTTGTTCGCCAGGTTCAGCGAGACCAAAGACGGCAACGAGGGCAACGAGTCTCTGTCCAGCTCCTGGATCAGGTTGTCGGACAGGTCGACGTTCTCGAGACTCGGCGCCAGAGCTAGATTGTCCGTCGGCACCTCCAGGAGCGAGTTCTCGTTCAGTATCAGCGTCCGGATCTTGTGCAAGTTCTTCAGCAGACCTTCCGGCAGGCTGGTGATCGAGTTGTCGCTGAGATTCAACACCTCCAGCTCGCTGGTGCTCTTGAACGCCTGCTCGTCCATGTCCGAGATGTTGTTGCTGGCCAGGTTCAGCTCTTTCAGGATGTCCATCCCCTGCAAAGAGTTCTTCGCGACCGCTCGGATAGCGTTGCTCGAGACGTTCAGCACGAGCAGGCTCTTCTGAAAGACGAAGTTGTCCGAGCCGAGCGTGTGGATGTTGTTCGAGGTCAGGTCCAGCGTCTCCAGGTTACCGTAGAACCCGAACGAGAGGTGGATGCTTCCGACACGGTTGTTGGACAGGTCCAGATGCTTGATCTCCGGGTTCAGCTGGATCGGGACGACCTCGAGGCCCGCGTAGGCGCAGGACGCGCGCAGGCTCTCGTCGTCGCAGCGACACTGCGTCGGACAGAGACCGCTCGCCACCACTGACAACGCGACGGCCATCGCTATCGCGATTGGCAGCGTCGACGGCGACGGTCCACGTGATGCCATTCCATATGAAACCCGCCTCGACTGGAACTACCCTGCAATCAAATAACACCGCCCGTTCAATAACATACGTACATGCCCCGAACGATCGCTCGCCCTCTTACTTATCTTGCTTATTTCGCTCGCAACTGCCCCGGCCAACGCAAAAACCTCGATCGATTCGCGTCGCGGGCTTTTCGCCGTGCGATAAGGAAACACCGTAATGTCTCGACGGATGCGACAACCGCCGAACCCAAATGTCAGTTATGTCGTTCGCAGACGATGCTCCTCGATCTCTCGTCGTTAGGCAACGAACGTACGACGCGGATAAAAATCGACAGAACCTTTTCTATTTGGAATGATTTCTTTACGAAATTTTTACTGAAATGTTCTCACATTTTTCGTTCGAACGATACTGTTTGGATTATGTTTTCTGGTTTAGTCCACGATCGAGAGGAACCTCTATTATCAGTGGAGTGTAAGTGTTCGGATGATAAAATAGTTATTTAGCTGCAGTGCTATAATTTGTGGAAAAATTATAGATACGTACAATAAATCGTGGATCAAAGAAACACGCTCGGAACTATGTCATGTTCAGCGTCGTTTTGATCAGAAAAATGCCACAGATTAATTGCTGAAAATTTCGTAGAAAAGTCATTTGAAAGAAGGAAGGTTTTCCTTGTATCGACAATGGCAAGAGCAGGAGTAACTAACGTAAAAGATTGTTGATCCGAGTGAATACGTTTTGTGCGACGTCGAAATGTTTCAGCCACGGTTGAGAACCATGGTCCTGGCAGCGAGTCCACTAAAAGAAAACCATTGCTCCCTGCAGACTCGCCCGGTAAAAAGACTTGGCTATTACAGTTGTTGAGTTCGTATAAAGTGATGCAAATGAGGAGCGCATTTGCATGTTTAAAAACACGTGGACACACGACGGCGCCCTCAAAAAAAAAGAAAAGAAAAGTAAAAAACTGTACTCCGAAAGAGAGCACTCCTCCCGGCTAAGGAAAACGCGAAAAATTTTTTAATCGCGTGCCTCGAAATTCGCCGGATCTCGCGCGGCTTGCAAATGCATGCGAATCTTATCAAAATGTCCGCGTTGTTAATGCTGTCGTGGATATGGGGAACATTGAGGAATTTCATCCTCTTTCTCTGATTGCGCACTGGGCACGGTCCTCGAATATTCGTCGCGACGTGTTCAAATGGATAATTTGTTGGATTTAGACCGCGTTAAACTTTTCCTCAAAATAAAAAGAGCGATCTCGTATTAACTGCAATCGTGCAACTTCCGAATCGATCTCATTCTCGATGGAAAAAGTCTAGAGATTTCTTCGGTGAAGAAATCGTGACGACATCTTTGTGATGGTTGGCTAGACGTGACCCCTTAAACCTAGACGAGGAATTATGTCAATCACGCACGACCGGCGAGACATCCGACGCGTGGAACGAGTCCGAGGCAATTCGATGAACGCGGTTTTCCTGTTCCAATGTTATTAGGGCTCGGATCAATCGGATCGGGGGCGAGGAAAACGCGTTCGGCGGCGACTGGAGGAAAAAAACGGAGCCATCTAATTCGGACCTAATTTCACGGAAGCGGGCAACACAAATATTTTCCTCGCTCGAGGATATTTCAGCTAATACAGAGATATCCCCTCGCCCTTATCGTTCCCCGGCCGTGTACAAGTGTTGTTTATCAGGCTCATGTCACTTATAGCGACGCTCGGGAAAGCCCGAAATTCGAGGTAATCACGCTCCCCTTGATCCCGAGATCGAGGAGGATCTCTCCTCGGTTTTCCACCCTCTTCTTCACGACTTTCGTCTTCTCGGCTTGTCGTCCCTCCCACGAATTCTCCGACAACCCCCGCGCCGGGAATCAGTTGTCTGGTCCAGGCGCATCCAACGGAAAGAAGAACCCGCGCTTCTCATCCCCTAAAATCAGGCTATGCCCAGAGATCCAAACCCTTGTACCGCAATATGACGGAGACTTCGAACAGAATCGACTAAATATGTTACTAATTCCCTTCAAATTGAAACGATTATTGTTATTTACATTTTTGCTATTAAGGCCGATACATAGCCATTGGGGAATTCGTTTTACGTTAGAAATTAATTGTTTTCCGAGTGAATTATAAACGTCGCAGAATTTTACTCTTTTTTTCTCTTCATCCCCTAAACTCATCAAACATCTCTCCCACGTTTACCCCCCGAAAATCAGTTGTTTGGCCCCGCAGCCATCCTAGAGAAACAGTGGGAAGGGTGCACCGGGATCCCCTTTCTCTCTGTGTTTTTTCTCGACGCGGGGAAGAAAATAACGCTGGCATACGGGATATTACGCGGCGCGGATGTTAACGTCCGGCTGTATTTTTTTGCGGGGTCGTGAGGTCGTGGGAGAGGGCGGGAACCCGGGACATATAGCTCTGTCAGATAGCGGAATGCTGTAAATCTGTGCATTATACATGACAGCGAGATCAGCGCCATTCGTTATTCCGGGGCGCAGGAACGGCGCCGGGAGGGGGGGCGCAGAAAAAGGGGGACGTGAAAAATTACTGGCACGACCGGCACTTACCGAAACGATGCTTTCACGGGGCATCCGGCCGCGGAACACTTGCCAGGAGACTAGTTTACGGAATTGAAATGATCGCCGCACTGTGGCCCAAACAGTATAGAGAATATCTCTTTTCGACGGCCTCCTTCGTACATTTCCGAAATCGGCCGGCCCTGAGAATATTTTCTTTAGAGAACCAGATTATTTATCGAAGTCTTAAATAATAGGGAAAATAAGCAATATGTACCGATTACGACATTTCACTTTTGGATCGTGGAACCAAAATGGCGAAACGGACACTAAAAGTCCAGAGGCGACGGAGGACCGAGAAAAATAAAGAAAGAATAGAAACGCGGCATGACAGTTCTCCCATTCGGCCGAGCGCGATGAATCGCGGTCGAAGGTGTTTTTGTTTGTTTTTTTTTTCCAGCGGGGTTTAACGACACCGGCAGCAACAAACTCGAGAAGAGTTGTCGCGCAACGAATTGCCGGCCGCGAGTTTAACAGGATTTTAAGCTGCAGCGACCGTTCGCGGTCGAGCCGTGGCCGTTATAATGCGGAAAGCATAGACTAGCTGTGTCGTTACCGGTTTTCGCGGTGTTGGTCGCCCGTCGACATAATAAAAACGATGTCGAATAAAGTTTTTATCGGCTTGTTAATTTTCGTGGCGGCGCGCTGCGTCGGTCGCGATTCGCTTTCTGAAACAATTCCGCGTTATCATTGTTCCTTTCATGGCCGCGGGGCTAATGTTATTTATTCAACGGCACGTCGAGAGAAAGAGAAACGTAGAGAAGAGAGAGAGAGAGAGAAGCGAGAGAGCGGAAAGATAGGAGAGGAGAGCAAGGGAGGAGTAAAAAGTTGACACGCAAACTGCCACGGATCCCAGAGGGTTCCCGAGGAAGAAGAGGCGCAGCCGGCTAGCCGTGCAAAATCCGAGCGAATTGAACGTGCAGGTGTCCGTAAATAAACTTGCATCGAGTTTGTGCAGCAAACCGTTGCACCTAAAGGGTAGTTACGCTCTCGCGGCTTCCTCTCTCCCACAAAGGTTCCCTGTTTTCCCCGAACCGCGGCCGATTTTTATTTCGGCCGACTCTGTTTCCCCATGCCGAGGCCCGCCATCAGCCTCGTCTTTGCCCTGCATCGTCCAACGTAATTACACCTCGTTTCACCGTCTAGCAGACTTTTAATACGATCATCCTCCGGTGGCTATTTCGGTTGCCCTCGGAGCCGATGATCAACCCTTCGACGCCCCGTATACTCGGCTCAATCGTTCCTGACATTATTCACCCTTCGCGGATCAGAAGATTTTCTACTGTAGTCCTACGGTAGCTACTCGTTTTTCTAGCATGTACAACGAGGGGCTGATTTTAAGGGTTGAACAATCCTCCATGGAACTTTTTTCCCAGAATATTGGTGACATTCTGCTGATTAAAACGAGACCAAGCACGACCTAATTCCGATCGTATTTACTCGTTTAATCCAGGATTTAGTTGATGACCTCTGTCATCCGAGTTCTCCATTAACTCAATCTAAAGCAATTCACATAAAACATGACTTACTGTACAAATCAGTAAAGATTCTAGCATTGTACCGGGACAACTATTGTCTGAACGCTCTTCGTCCACTGACTAGTTCGGATAATAGGGGTTCTACTGTGTCGCGGATTAAACGAGTAAACACCATCCAAATGGTGTCGTGTTTGGGGTCGTTTCAATCGGAAAAATGTGCCGGATATAGTGAACGGTAATGCAAATATGTTTCCCCATTGTCGACCGAGCCCCAGCAAGAAGACACAGGGTCGAAGTTCCGAGTAAGTCGAAGATTTACGTGGAAAAGGCCGAAGAGGAAGGGCACTGTCAACATATCAACGTTCGTCATGATTATTGGAAACAGTCCACGTACAGGACGCGTATTGTTCGGTTCGGCGGCATGCATCGAACAACATGTCATTGGTCCGATGCCAGGAGACCACCCCTAAACCGCGGCCGGCTCACCCCTGACTCTGTCAAGTTTCGAATTACGCGACCACTCAACTTTCTATAGCCCTCGGTGCCTTTTCTCCACAGGAGATAAAGACGTTCTCCGGCGACGGCGTTTGTGTTTCAACCGAGGTCTGTTAACTCGAGCCCCCCACGTCCCCCGAGCAACCCTTGACGCGAGTGTATCGTCTGCCGAGGAACAGAGCCACTTTAATATTGAATAGAAACCTATAACCTTTAACGGGCGTGTGCATAAGTCGGGGACTCTCGAAATAACCTTTTCCCCGGGTCATTATTGCGTACGCGCTGTACGCGACCGTGCGTTGCGCCCTAGAGTTTAGGGGATGAAGAGGAGCCAGGCGAATCGAAAAATGTTGCAAATAATTGAGGAAGCTCGGAGAAAGTGCTTCTTGGCGCAGACAGTCTTGGGATTAGAATGTGAGTTGATCATTATTGGGATTGAATGTTAGAGAAATAGTTAAAAATAACAAAGTTTTTGAACTTGTTACTGTGCTCGATAAGGTTTAAGATATTTCTACAAGTTGCCCCGACTGCTCCGTGAACGAGTTCAGTACAAGAATCTTCAATTAATTTCGGGAAACGCTATTTTCGAAAAATCGTTTCTATAGTCCCAGTGAATGATTCAGCCAGAATTTCGACGATCCGAGATTCCCCGGTTCGCCGATAAAAGGGAAATAAATAATACGAACGGCGACGTTTTCTTATCAGCGGTCGGGTATGATGAAATTTGTCCGGGCATGCATAATACATGCGGAAATGGCGTCGAACGAGCTGGCTAGGCTGTGCTGACTTCTTGTCTATAATGGAATCTGCGCAGTTCGCCCAATTTCGGGGGGGCATAAAGCAAAGAAGCCGGTGGGTAACATATAACAGGCCAAGTCATTCAATTTACAGGATCCCCTTTCCGTTTCCAACTCATCTCGTTCCAGCCTCGGTGGCTCCAAAACTGAACTGAAGATGAGCCAAACTCATACCCAGACTTGGCTAACCGCGGACCAGGCCGGGCTACACCCTTCAGCGATGGCTACGAACCACCATACAAGCAACCCTCTACGCCAATCCGCCTGTTCCACACCCTCGACCATAATCATTCGGGTCCTACCATCCCGAATACCTCCTGTTCTCAATTTTCATTCTATCCCAGTCTCCATCTCACCGATTTTTAGAATGCTCGAACACCAACATTCCTAGTACACATTTTCTAAAACTAAACAATCCTTAATTCAATCCTGACTGTCCGAATAAAATCTTGTTCATTTTCTTTCTGCTTGCTTAAAGCTGATCATTAATTTAATCTGGCTTGCTCGAATAAAATCTTGTTCGTCAAAGGAGAATGTGTTTTCGGTACATCGAAAAATTAGCGTAATTTCATTAGAATAACCTAGATTAAATCGCAAACTCGAATCTAAGGCAAATACGGCTTAAGCAGCTTGGCTTTGCAGCCGTGTCTACAAACTAGCAAAGTTTCCCAGAAGTTAACATCGATCACCTTGTTACGCAACTTTATCTCCTAGTTTACCTATTTTTTCCATAAATCGTGGATACTGCAAGGTGCGCGAGGTTGCTCTTTGTACTTTGCGAAAGTGTAATATTTACTTTTCAAAAGTCCACACCGCGGCTCTCTACACTCTGCGATTTCCGGGAAAGTTGGTATTCGTACGTTTCTCTGATGCGCACACGTTGTTGCTAACTGAAATCTTGTGAAAATTATTGACGTTACTGGCTCTTTCTATATATATGGCTTTTTCTTTCTATATATTTTTTAACCGTGAGCTCTTCGATACAATTTACATAATATTTGAAATTTATATATTTGAAAAAATCAAGACGCATTCGACGCACTGATACATACACAACATACCTGGCACAGCAACACAAAGCTGTACACTTTGAAGATTAAATTTGGCCAATTTTTGAGTAACCACCGCGCGACGTTTATCCGTCGTCCGCCGTTTCGGAGCGGAAAATCTCGATCGACTAATTTCCCCGGTTTTTTCTCCGAGGATCGCCGTTTTCCTATGAAAAATGCGTATTGGCCTTGACGTTAAGTAATCAAGAGAATTTCCCGGGCTTTTCCGGCGCTCGAGATCTCCAATTTAGGGGGCAGTGGGAGGGGGGGTTGCCGCGGAAGCGGCGGCCATTGAATGCGCTTTAAACGAGCTAATGAACGGCGCCGGGGCTCGTACATGTACACGTACGTCGTTATTGCTGGAGAGGCGAAAGTCATTAAGCGCAATTTTTAGTGGCACGAGGGTGATAATCCTCAACTAGCCCCGCCTTCTTACCGCATCAAAAGAAAAGTCATTAAGTGGGCAGCTAACTTGAAAACCGCGGCACTGACGAGGGAAAAACCATCGACGGGGGGTTGTCGCACCGTTGCCCGTGCGCCACGCATGGAAAATTCATTTACTCCGAACCGCATTCAAATTCAAACTCGCCAACTTATGGTTTTAACGCCGCCTGTCGAATCGCTTCTCGCGCCCCTAATTACCCCGACATGCTACCCGCGAAAATTCGAGGTTTACACTCCGAAGTCGTATCGGTCGGTTCGCTGCAGACGCAGTTCGTTTGTTATTAATTGTAAAACGGTCCGTGTCCGCTGGACGTTTACGATCAAAACTTTTACCGATATATTTCGGACGGATTTTGCCGTTGAAACGAGTCCAAACACGATACCGTTAGGATTATGTCTGCTCGAATAATCCACGGTACAATAGAACCTCTATTATCCGAACTGACCGAAGGAACTGTTCCAAATTTTCACTGCTTGGTATAACAAATCGTGATGCATCTGTATCGCTTTAGACTGCGTCTGCGCTCGGTTGAACTGTTTCAGTGAAGTCCGATATCATCAGTTCGGATAATAGAGGTTCTACTAAATATAGTCGGAACTGTATCGTGTTTGGGCTCATTTCAATCAGAAAAATGACACGAATGTGACGGTGAATGTTTCATGAAGGTAATTTCAACCGAAGAAGTCTTGTCATGGAGAAGAAGCGATCGATGTTCCGTGCCTCCCAAAGGGAATATCAAGACTGCTGCGTACTCTTTGCGAATGCGTCAAGATAAACGCTCCGGTGGGGTCAGAACCGACCCAGCCCGACGTTCTAGCGCAATCTACCCTCGCCGGGCGTTTAACGATCTTTTTCGGCATGCTTCGCGCGACATGAAATTAGCATTCCATCGCGGTGATTCGTTCGGAGAGATTCCGGTGTTGCATTGCGAGCCACCGATGCCAACGTCCGCGTGCACTGTCCGGCGATATTAACGTTTAATCTGTTAGTGCTCTGTTCGCGGGATATCTGGGGTAATTGCCGTGCAGAAGCATTTATAATCTCGCGTTCTTTCGGCTCGGGCCGCGCAGCTTCATGCATATTCGCGCGGGGTTTTAGCGATAAGCGATGACGAACCCGCCGTAATTTCATACGAATTCCCCGGGAAATATGCCGACGACGCCGGAATCACGACTATTTTCAATTCGCGCGACGCGTTTTGCACTTTCCACGAGCGCGCGTTCTGATTTACCATTCCGACAAAGGTTCTCGGGTTTTTCATTTTTCCGCGCGTGCGATGACCAACGGCCTCGAGAATACCGGCTCCAGCGAATGAGAACCGTTCCATTGCCTTGAACCACCAATTTAGAATTTTTTTTTTTTATTTCGTCGCGACGTCGCGCACGGAGCGTACGGAGATTGTTATGTAAATCCGATCGCACGTTTTCGCGAGCCAAGTCCGTCGACGGGTATCCATTAGCCCCTTAACGATGAAAATGGCAACCTGTCGCCGGCAAATGTATGAGGTCATCTCACCGGCCATGTCGTTTCTTATCTTGCACCTCGTGTGTATAGAAATGTCCGCTTTTACTTTCCAGGCGATATTTCTATGGAATACGTCCGCGAAGCTTTTTACAAAACCTGAACTGCTGAAAAAGCCGGAACAAATTTTATTAAGCAGCTACCACCCGTTTACGAACCGTGAGAATGTTACAAAAATTATTTTTACGATAAGCTTAACTCGCTTAACTATAACTTTGTCTTTTTTCCATTAGTGCATTATTAATCCTTTGCACTCGGCACTATTTTAATTCTAAAACTAAATTTTTCTTCCGTCTTACAGTATTATCATTTTATTCGTGCGAAGGTGATCCGATTACCACGTATAATATTCAAATGTTTAGTAATCTATCGAACACAAATGTTGTAACTTTACGAATATTGTGCAATATTTTATGTAATTTCTTCGAAATAATGCCACAACAATTTTTAGTGGCGCTCCGAACGAAATGTTTCCATCGATTGTACAGTAAAAATTCGGAGGGGCAAGTAGAACAAAGGGCTGCTCGCCTGGATCTAGACGAGCCGTCACGGGGGATCAAGCTGGAAAGTCTTACATCGAAACCGTGTTGTCAGAGCGTCGTGTCGTAAGACGTTCGGCCGTAGGTAACGAAAGAACCTAATTCCGGGCCACTCGACGACGCGAGTTTCGTAATAATTCCAGCGATTTGATAGGAACGGGCCGCAGCGGGGCAGTTTCGAGATCGGTAAACGCGAGACGAGCGAGGAGAGCGGTCTGCTTTAATCCAGCCCTTCGTCTTAATGAATAGTCCCCGGCACACCGGGTGAACGACGTAGTCGTAGCCGAGAATAAATTACAGGTTCGTAAGCGGGAACTGGACCCTTTAGCGCGCGCCCCGAGCTTAATTTATGCATTTCTTGACCCGTACCGTCGGACCCGGATTCCTACCTGTTGGTCCCTGCTCTGCCACCTGTTCGAAAGGGATCTTCCTCTTCTGCGGCCGAACAAGAAGGATCGTGACGGACTGACGGGTCGGAGGGAGACAGACGAGCGGGGCGGAGCGAGAGAAAAAAGAAACAAATATATTTTACGGCTACGGGTTTCCGAACGCGGCGGACCGATCGGACACCGGTGCCAGATGCCTCGTTAGCCGCTGGGAGATACGGGTCCGAACGCCGTCAGGATTTAACGGCGTTTAACGAACCGGCAGGGTATTAATTTTCCTCGGGAGGAGGCCAATATCTTCTCCAGCCGGGCCCCTGGAATTTCTTTCGCCGGAGGACAGATGTTTCCGCCGCAATTTATCCCGAGTATCGATATAATCGAGAGGGCGCGGGATCTAGCGAATGTGCCACGAGACGATCTGATGGGGATCGAGCATCTGTAGATTCGACTTTGATTGCTGTGACGTGCTCACTTTCGAATTGCCCAAAAAGGTTGATAATGTCCGAGCAGTTTGTTTAACCCATTTGTATCGTAAGGAAATACGAAAAGAAGGCCATTATCGCCAAACGTTTTTTTTTTATTATATTTAAGTACATAAATGACTACAAGTAAAACAACTTCATATTTCAGCATAAGAAAATATAAATTGGGCGTATATACTCGCTCCGGTGATGATGACAGCGATGCAAACGGGTTAACGGAGCACTAGAAGCGATTAATTATTCAGTACTTTATAGAACTAACAAGAAAAATGGTTCGTTCAAGCTTCTAGCGATTTTTATTGCAACATATTGTTACGAATATTGAGAAAAAGTATCGATTTGAAAATTTCTGGTCCTCCTCTTGTAATTAACGAAATAAATTTTTCATAAGAAAACTCTTTCCGTAGTAATGTCCATGACGTCGCAGACGTGACATGTTCAAAGAAATAACTAGCCATCATGAATTTAAACACACAAGGTTCACAGCGTTGGAAGTCCTGTTCAGTTTAAGAGTACGGTTCGCGTTTAGATTTAAAACTGAAAAGCTCGGACGTCTCAGGAGAGGATTACCCCGGAAAGCTGGATACTCGTATTACTCGGATGTAATTAAAGATTACGCGCTTTTCATAATTCAAAGACTATCTTAATAAATCCTGGAATCCACAGAACTTGTTCATCTTATTATGAGAAAACAAATTTTCCAGCCTCCTACACAAAAACCGCCCCTTTGTCCCCGAAGCTGAAGAAGCTGGATGAGCTGAACCTAGAAACAGTGAAGCGAGAGAATCTGAACCTGGAGAACGTGAAGCTAGAGAAGCTGAAGGGGCTTGTCGGAACCCTTCGAGTTCTGCAGGGTAAGCTGAAGAGAAATATTTACGCGAACACAACATTTAAAAACTTTAACAAGAATGCATACGTTATTAGTTACATGTCGTATCTGACAATTAGATATTTCGACGGCTCTACATGAACAACATTCACATTGCGCCACGTTCATATATAAATTATCGCGTCAACGAACTAATCGACCTGATCGATTCGATATACTTGAAACTGTATTCGACAAAGGCCGAGGTTGGATAACCTAAAGCTAGAGGTGGTGAAGAAGTTGTAGCTAGAGAAGCCAAAGAAGCTGAAATTGGAAAAGCTGAAACTGGAAAAGCTGAAGCTAGAGAAGCTGAAGAAGCTGAAGCTGAGGCTGAAGAAGCTGAAGCTGAAGCTAGGGAATCTGAAGCTGAAGAAGCTGAAGCTGAAGCTAGAGAAGCTGAGGGAACTGACGCTGAAGCTGGAGCAGCTGAAGAAGCTGAAGCCGAAGCTGGAGAACCTGAAGAAACTGATGCTGGAGAAGCTGAATCTAGAGACGCCGGAGAGACTGATGCTGGAAAAACCGAATCTAGAGAAGCTGAAGCCGGAGAATCTGAAGCTAAAGAATTTCAACTCTGTCCGCTCTCGTTTCCGGAAGGATAAGCTGCTCGATCGGTCATCGAGCATCCAGTAGCGATTCTCTCGCGTTACCATCTCTGGGTGGACCGTTCCGCTGAAATATAGCCGAGCGATCGAGGGCGACGGTCTTCGGCGGTGGTTTCCTCTCGGGGACGAGGAGGGGCGGCAGCGGAAGAGGGTCAGAACAAGAAGAGGAAAGGACATGCCGGGATAAGACTGCCCGTTGTAGAGGACAAGGAAAGGACACCCCTCCCCACTCCCTCTCGCGAGAAACACATCGAAGGGGTGGTGGCGAGTGGGAAAAAGCCCTGTGCAATTGCAATCCGGACAAATATCCGGAGCCGGGACGAACAAAGAGAAAAGAGCGGGACTGCGCGAGAGCAGAGAAATTGTTCGGGTTACTGCGAAACGAAACGAAACGGAACGAAACGAAACGAAACGAAACGAAACGAAACGAAACGAAACGAAACGGGACGGAACGGTTTTCTCGGGCCGCTATATATATGCGGCAGTCGATAAACCGCGCCTGCGTAGCTCAAACAGAGAGAGAACTACCCCCTGAGAGAGTCTACGCTGCTGTTAGACCAGGGGGGAGGGGGTAGTTCTCTCTCCTCGCTTCCTGCACGCATACCTCCGTTCCGCTTTCCCGCGCAGGGGTGTGGATTAAAGATATTAAAGATACCCAGTCCACGGCGTATGTTCGTCCCCGTCCAACAGAGCCGCACACGCGACCGAGGACGCCACCGTCAGTCACACCCTTCCAGCCCTGGGTGTAGACGCGACGGGATCAAAAAAGAACTGTGGAAATGAGTTCTTGCCGATTAACACCCCCGACGACTACTAATATCGAGACTGACTTCTCGGCGAAACAGTTCAGACAGAAAATCTCCAGAGATCGTCAGTTCAGGATCCAAAAAACGAGGTTCCACAAACTGAACAACACAAGGACGCGAGGATATTCTGTTATTTTCTAGCTGATCTTCTCTCAAGTGTTCTATCCAATAGATTATTTATAATTAGATTTTATGCATTTACAGTGAAAACGAGTAGGTGCAATGTAAAGCGATAGATAGATTGGAAGAATTTAAGAGCTTCGATGTATCACTCCCAGCTTACCAAAATTATTAAAGGAAGAATGAAATTTCTGTTTGGCTTCTGTTCACTGTAATATCGATGCGAACAGTTTTTATTTTGCATGAAAATCCGCAAATCTATTTATAAGCGTACAGTGTATATCGTCGTCTGTTAGATCGTTAGCAATAAGATATTAATACAGTTTGTCGATCCTCGGCAATCTACGATCTCTGCACTGTACAGACACCAGTGGTTGACCTCTTTCCGCTGGCGTTGAACTTAGAATTACAGATAGAACGTAGACACTTTTACCATCACATTCGCGACATTTTTCTGAATAAAATGATACTAAATACGGCGCAATTTGGATCGTTTCTACTAGTTTCATTCACGATCTATTAGAACCTCAATTATCCGAACTGATCAGAGGAATAAAACATCATTACTGTTCGGATAATGAAACAATTATCTAGCTACAGTATAAGGATAAATTTTTATAGATTTAGTAGTTTGGTTTGTAGCTTTTTGAACAGTTTCGTTCAAGTTGGTCACCACCAGTTCGGATAGCAGAGGTTCTTCTAAATCGTGGATTAAACAAAGAAATATGCACCGGATTGTATCATGTTTGGCCTCGTTTTAACCAGAAAAGCGTGACCAATAATTCAATAAAAGTTTCACAGATAAATAGTTAAGAGCAAAAGAGCCACACCCATAAATCCAGTCCTATGTTACACTTCTCGCTGATCGCGTTTCTGGGTACAACCGACGGCAGTGGGGATGAATTTCTGGCGAATATCGTGAACATCTCTCTCCCATGTATCGAGGCACTACTGTTGTGCCGCGTGTCGAGAGTATTTGAACGGATTTCGGCAATTTTTTTGTATTTTGAATTCGCGGTCTGTTCGCGACTGTACCGAATAACGTTGCCGGTGATTTTCGTAGCTAACCGATCGCCCGCCGATCCGTCCTGCCGTTGCATCGGTTCGGTAAATAATTCAGCGGTCGTAATGGCCTGGAGTGACCGTGACAAAGGGCGGAAAATCACGGAACCCGGTTGCGCTCGTGTGTGCACCTGCAAGGCGTCCGTGGGATTTTTTTCTCGGAGGGAGAGGCTGAAATATCGATTCCCGTGCGTCTTGAACGAAGCACGCCGGATTATTGGCGTGCAACGGTTGTCGGCGGCCGAGGACAACGCAGCCCCGACCAAAGGGGGAAAGAGAGCAAAAAGAGCGAAAAATGAGAGAGAGAGAGAGAGAGAGAGAGAGAGAGAGAGAGAGAAACCTCGCGTTTCCATGCAAACGAATTTACGTGCGGCTGCTTTTCACGGTCTCGGAGCAACAGGACGCCGGAATCGCTCGTAAATATTCGTTCCCCCGATGAAACAGTTACTAGATGTCGGGGGGCGCGATTAATATTCATTGGAAAGGGGGGAGGGGGTCAAGACAGCAACGCCGAGAGGTTCGCATAATTACCAACCCCTCCAGCTTCGCATTATAGTTGCCATCGGTGGACTGCGGGTCTCGATGCAAAATGAAATTTTTCTGAGACCTGCTTCGGTACTCGGACTACGAAGCATCGTAACGAAACTTTTTTAAAATTCCCGTAAAAATCTGATTTTTTTTCAGTAACTCTGGAGAGAGAAGTCCAAACGTTTTAGGGGAACATTTATTTCCCCCTTTAACAATATAGTTGAGTCGGAAATAGCGTAACAACATTTTTGAATTCATGCAATAAACGCATGAAATCCCCTGTCTGGGGGACATAAGTCCCGATTTGTGTGACTGGAACATCATAACGCTGTGTCGTAAGTGGAGAATTGTCCTTGGCTGACTGAACAGTCACGGGACGTATTATGGACGTCCAAGTATATGTACCAATCGATTCATTACTATTGTATGATGTCTAACTATTTATTACTATCGATTTATTTCTTTCCTGGGCTGTTTGACCAACTCGCGTGCCATTGAGATTGCACATTTCGAAACTGTGGAACAAATTAGACACGAAAGCAGGGACCCATTGTCCAAAATGATCAGTGGATATAAATGATAACTAGACTGCGAATTTTATGTATTTATAACGGAATAAATGTCCACAAAATTTACTCGAGATTAACTTCAAGAAGTTTTATTCTGCACAAAGAACTACAGACAATCGACAAAAACGAAACGTAAGAGCAGAAAAAAAAATTGGAACACAGAGGAGTCGGTTCAAGTCGAGTCATCGCCGATTTCATTGAAAAATATTCGTATTATTCAATTGTAGAGTTAATATACAACCCTGTCTGAGTGTGCTTAGGTGTCCGACCGCTTATAACACGGTAGCGTAATTGCCGCCCGGGCTCTCTCTCTGGCGCGCGCGCGAGCGCACGCCCAGGCTAATTAACATTGCATTAACGACCGGTGACCGCCGTACGACCAAACCCCCTGCCCGGCTAACACGTTTTTTACCCGAGGAACAGCCCCGTCGGACCGGCTGCGATTTATCGGGTTCATCGTCCACACATTTTTGTGTGTATCGTCGCGAGGAACGGTTGCGCCGTTTTAATGGCCACTAATTTTACACAGGATGATTTATTTTACGACTCGAATGTTAATTGCCGGCCACGGTTTTTCTTGCCGCTCCCCGTAAGTACGGTCCCTTTCCCTGCGAACGGATTTGTCGACGACGAAGCGCGCAGACGGACCGTGCGCAAAGGGTGTCGAATACTTTAGGGGATGATTTCGCAAGCAGATGTAACGAGGGTTTATTGTACTTCAAAGAAAAAGTATACTGTCGGCTTTAGACTGAGTCGGAGTACAAGGAATCCCGCGAAGAAGACGTAATATAGTCGCGTCCTTGATGCTTGCAAAAGAACTGAGCATAGAGAAAAATTTGTCTGATGATTGTTTGTAATTCAGTAATAAATCTTTGTTACTTTTTTTTATGAAACTGCTATGGACGTATTCGTGACGTTTTCCTGATTAAAACGAGTATAAACATGGCACTGATGAGAATCTCGTAACAAAAATGATTGAAAACAACACTGTTTCGATGTTGTGTTTACGTGAAGATGAAGAATTCGCGTTTTAAAATGAGCGTAGAATATTTGAAGATTTCTTTGCGTAACGTTATGGGGGTTGAACGATCGGAAAATTTTTGGTTGTATTCAGTGCTCGCGTAATTGAACACGTCCGTGTACAGTGTTGAGGGCTCGCATGAGTTCCGTGTCCGTCGAGCGCGTCCGAGCGGACAGCTCCTCGGCCCCTCGGCTCGTCCGGAGTGATTTTTCTTGATAGGAACAGGACGCGACGCGACGGTGTCGCAGCCGATGCAATTCGATGGTTTATCGCGCGACATTTGTCGAGCTAAGCCTACACGCCCACGCAAGTCGCGTATCTTTCCTTCCGAGATACTGTGATTTATTGTTCCCGACTGGCCATATCTTGTTGTTCAATTTGGTACCCTTGCTTTTAGATCCACGAGAAGAGGGGAAACGTCTGCGATGCATTTCTCTTCTTCCGAAAATGGAAGCTATGCTAGACTCAACACCGTGAACATACCAAACAGCCAGTATTTTATTCCATAATAACATAAAAATTATAAATACGCTTCCCAATTATTTAATTATTTAATTACTCCCAAGTATTCAATAAAGTGAAAACGGTACAAGCAAATTGAATCTTCACCTTTTTGTAAACAATAAGTCGTTTAATATTCAGTAAGTATTAGTGTTAAATTAGATATATTAAATAACTCAATAAATTAAGTATTATTTGCCAAATCGATTAACCCCAAAAAATGAAAGGTAGAGAAATTCGATGATGTTCTATACGTTGACTATTGTACATTTATTATCGTATACATTTTATTAATTGAAGTGATGCAATCAAGGCAAACTACCACACCCAGTGTTCCCAGTTGATGCCCGATAACTACAAGCAGAATAGTCAGGAGCCATTTAGAATATGAACATTTTTAAAAATGAAATACCTTTTTTAAAATATTGGCCCCGATAACTCGAAACTGATTTTCGCTGGAGCGAATGAAATTGGAAATCAATCTGCATGATTAGTTGTCGGGCTTGTACGGAAAAATAACAATCCAATCAACGGGGAGGATGTCATCGACGACCATTGACACTTTGACTGTCAACCTCGACGACTCCATCGAATCAGCGTAACCGATTTAACCCAAAATTACCTACACATTCTCTGGGACAACTATCAAAACTGTTGTAGTCATCCTCATTCCTGGGTAATTATAAATTAATTCACAATTCGAATCAATATCCAAAGCGTCAAAATATACGCTGAAACTATAGTAGACTCCCACATGATGCGATTAAAAATGGTTTGAGAAGACTATACCGTAGTGTATACTGTATATTGATTTTTTGTAGCCGTACGTGGGTGTATTGTCTTTTCAATTTTTTGTCGCTCAATGTACAATTCACTGTGTGTATGTTTCTGCATAACGGAGCTGTGTACAGTCTTTTTACACAA
Organism: Halictus ligatus; assembly: GCA_028454255.1. NCBI lineage: Eukaryota > Metazoa > Arthropoda > Insecta > Hymenoptera > Halictidae > Halictus > Halictus ligatus. The sequence goes on along the minus strand of CM052139.1, from coordinate 5,274,167 downwards.
TTTTTTGATCGTGTTGTGCGGGAGTTTACAAAGTCTAACAGCACAAAAAACTGAATGTCATACATAATTTTAGGTTAGGTAGTTGATAGATGAAGGTTAATGACATAAAAGTTCTTTCAACTTCTCGCATTTCGGAGATCCCGACCAAATTTGGTGAACTGAATATGCTATCACGAAAATCAATTTTTAAATCTGATTGAATAAGTCTATCTCCCATTTCTGGCTGCACGCGAATTCATATTTGCCCATTTTTTCATAAAAAACATTGAACCTTTTGCACTGGGATTTTGCACTGTATTTATGAATACGTGATGCACAGATATAATTTTTATTAAAGTAAAAATAATAACAATGACATGATTTATATATTTTTTCATAAAGTACCAGGGGTTGCCACTCTTCAAACCCCTGCAATTACATATTCTACAACCGTAGTAATGCTTAAATAAAATGCAAAAAAAAAGAAAATCGATTTTCTGAAAATAAAAAATTAGAATACACCCCCAAACTGTACACATACAAAAATGATCCGTCGTTTAAAAGTTAAGAAGATGCAGAGAGAAGTTCTAAACGAAAAATTAAGCTTCCTTAAAGAAATTAGCGTTGCATCGGACGTGGAGGAAATTGAAAAATACAGAATGCGGGCAACGTGATTTTTTCCTAACCGAATACGAGGCGGTGGACGCGCGTTGCGTTCCACGGAAAGCCATAAATTCCGATTTAACGGGATAGTAAAGTGCCGGTAAAAAGATGGCGGCGGGATTTGGTGGGTTTGTACGGGGCGTGAGAAAAACCGAAAACAAAGACAGGCTCGGTTACGCGAGCCGCGGATATATATATATATATATATATATATATATATATATATATATATATATATGTATGTATACACACGCGCGAATAGGAAGGTTTGCGGTGGCGGTGGCGCATGATTAAATGTTACAGTGGAACGTGGACGGACAGCCCCGGGGAAAGACAGTAATTATACGATAACAATCGATATCTAATTTTCCCCCTGCCGCTGAACTATGCCTCCGCGCTCTCTGGGTTCGCGTTAACACACGTGAAACGAAGAAACGACGCGTTTAATCTCCGGTCCCCCTCCCGTAACCGCAGCCAGATCGAACACGACCGCAAAATACACCTGTAATTCGATACAGCGCATCCTGACTGGCAGATGGAGGTGTTCGCCGTTTTTCGCCCCCCTTGTCGAACGCGCAGGTAAAAAGGGGATGAAAGCGAGAGACAGGAAGCACTCGAAAGACGGAAAAACACAACCGAGAGCGCGGGGGCGGACAACAACGGTGAAAGTTTTCGTCTGACACGCACACGAGCCGCAAATGAATCCAGACGTTCGCTTCATCTCGTCGTTTCCCGACGGTTTTCTTGTACTCCCACGAAGAACACACCCTTCTCCCTGCGGTTTCACACGGGCCACGCACAACCCCCGTGAAATTATTGTGCGAGCCGAGAAAGTTTCAAAACCTTCCCGAGCACCTCGAGGGATTACACCACTTTAAAAATTGGACGAGAACCTTTTTACCTTAAACGATCGCGCGGTGTTGTACAGAGATGCTGTGTTTATCTCTTGAAATTTTGACATGTAACTCGGACGAATTTATTTCAAGTCGACGAATGGGTTGAACGAAGCAAAAATTGTTGATTTTCCGTTCCGGAGTACCAAGTGTTACGAGGCTGCACCAGCAACGCCATTTTGTTACATAGAAAAGATAAAATATACTGTAGCGTACCTTCATAATTAGAAAAAATACTGTAGTGTACCTTCAACATAATAACGACCTTCGAGTTCTTTGTTCTAAGTAGCACTTGCAGCACCGCCATTTTGACAAACAGTTAAAGCGAAAACATACCTCTCTCAAGGTAGGTACAATAAAATGCTCGCAGAAAATGTTCTGTTTATCCTACAGTTTGTTGCAAAAAAAATTTTCAAAGAGCGCAGAAATTCTACGAGTATAATGTCGACTTTCCCGTCCTACGTTTTAGGTGGCGCCATATTGTAAAGCATCCGCCGCGCCGCCATTTTGTGAACCACACAAAATAACAAGTTACTGGTGTACACTTTATAGCTACGCAGAACAACATGTTCACATAATGTTCTATTCAGTCCGTGCCATTTTCGGAAACGATGGCCACAAGCGCAGAAATTCCAACGACAGTTCAAGTCGCATTATCTCGAGCGCGCGAGAAATAAAGCCCTAAATCACCGGGCTGGAGGAAGGAGTTTTAAACTTTTCTGACAGCCGAATAATAAAATCCCCATTCGCGCTGTACATCTCACGGAAACAAGAACTCCCACGTAAGACCACTTGAGACCCGACGTCGGATTAATAAGAAGAGAATACGAGCGTTACGTGGTCTGACGCAGTTTTATTAGCCATTACGAGAGAGGTGGGGTGGGGGCGAAGGAGGAGGGCGGGTGCGGAACACGTTGTCCCGTGGGAATTCTTTTCGATCCCTTTGTCCTGCAGCGTCACAATGCCGTTTCCTCGGATGGTGTGCTGCTAAGTAATCGCATTGTTCTACGGGAATATGTCCGGCGAGGTTCCTCGCGGTCTGTGAGTCAATTAATGGCGCGGCCGTTCGAGACAAAAGAAATCTTCCTCGAGCGGGCTGTGCCCTGCCCCCCGAACCGTGACCTACCACCCTGGGGGTCGTAAACAAAAGCGGGTCGGCAAACAAAGTTGGTAGCGAAGGCAAACACGATACCCGCCCTTCAAAGTGTCGCGCATAAAGTTGAAGTGCAAGGTACAAGTTCAACCCTCCACCTCCTAACGTCCTCCCTACCTCCTTCCGACGACCTTCGATCGCCGCCGCGGAAACTAAAAGTATGATATTCCACCACCCTGTGCTCGGTAAAGAAACAATAAAAACACAAAGATCATTTCTTACCGGCGATTATTTCTTAACTCTTAATTGACCTTGTAAACCAACAAGTCACCTCCTACATCGTGATCTAACAATTTCGTTTGGGATTACTCTGAAAAAAAAAAAGATTTTTAAACTCCTTTCATTAATAATGTTTTGAGATTAAAATTAATTTAGATAAAAGCATAAAAATTCTTAGGCAAATGTTTACATCGTTTTGCAATAGACATAAACGGTGGGTGCGCATAATCCGTTGAATTTCGAGATGTTATTTCGAAACAAATTACCAGCAATTCGTGTGCATACGGGAGCGTAATCCAAAAAATTGTTGAAAAAACCAGCTGCGAGAACCGGAATACCGCTTTAAATCGCGGGACACGGGTTCGAAAAGTGGCTGCGAACTGCCGGCAACGTATGTGTACGTTTTCCACGGCAAGTTCAGCGATAAATCGTCCCTTATCGAGGCTCGCGTGTCCGCGGCTCTGTAAGAGCGCGCGCGCGCGCGGGCGCGCCCACACGGAGGGTCAGACGTGTGAATGGAATGGACACCGAGCGAGAGACAGCGGAATCTGTTACAAGTTACAACCGGCCCGCGAGGATCTCACCCCTCCCCGAAAGCCGATGTGGAAATAATTTCAGTTATGAAGTCGTTCATCGCCGGCAACCCTCTCAATAACGAATCTCCTCGACGTGCACGCCCTCGTCAGCACGGAAAATTCCGTGCGAACTACCGGAATCAGGATTTCGACGGTCCATACCCCCTCGAGCGACTCGCGTTCCGCTGGGATTTAAGCGAATTAAGTCCGATCTCCAACGATCGTGTCTCGTTGACATAGTTTCTCTATTTCACAAGTGGCACCTTGCTTCGCTGTGAGGCAAATTATAAGATGCGAGCGCTTTTGAGGGGAAGCTCTTTGATATTTCGCTGGATTTTACTGTTTTTGGCTTTGGTAGATCGTTTTTTTTTTCCTTAATTCCGGTTTTTGTCTTGATAAGCAGCGAATTTTTACGCAAAATAAAAATTGCTCTCATCAATTGCATGTCCAAGCAATTGCTTAAATCTGTTCATAGATTTCAGCTTATTGTCGTGCTACAAATCTTTTAATGTGACGACTGTTTTACCACGGTAAATGCGTAAAATCCACAATCTAATAATACGGTAGAACCGCTGCAGTTTGTTTTCGCCAGGTTGACATTACCAGGTTGATTTCATCAGTTTAATCTTGCCGGTTTGACTTTATCAGTTTAATAGAAGTATCTTACGCCGTTTTAGCACCAAATAACGCCGACAGACGCTATTAGAAGACCGTCTCTAACAGCGTTTTCATACTAAACCCATACAAGCGGTAGGAATTAGTTATCGCACGAGAATGGCTCGAAGTTACCACCTTGCCGGCGACGTCCTCTACATAGCTAATAAGGCTGCCAAGACACAGGAGTGCTGATGGACCATTGATTACCTATCAACCAGCTATTAATGTTTACGTTCAGAACTATCAGAACCAACTACATGCCCATCAATATCTGACGAGAACGTGCCGGCGGGCGCCGAGACTTCTTCAACAAGAATTACGGTAATGCCTGGATACTTACCCACTGGCGAAACCTTATTCTTAATTATTTTTCTGTTTTTAACTTTTGACAAAAAATGAGTCCAAAAATTCGAGGCCGTATCGTCAACCGTAATACCAATTCATTGACAAAAGTGTTCTAATTATTTTTCCATGAAATTCTAGCAACGTATCCGTCACATTCTTCCTATTAAAATGTGTCGAAACTCGATACCGTTTAGATTGTATTTACCTGTATAATCCACGATATAGTGGAACCTCTATTATCCGAACTGGTAACACAAATGTTCGGATAAGAAAGTAGTTATGTATTATAAACACAGTGCTGGTTTAAAATGCGTGAACAGTTTACATATGAAACGCGTAATTGTGGACTTGAAGAATTGAGATACGACCGGTTCGGATAATCGAGGCTCCACTAAATCGTGTTTCGCACAACTAGCTACGATTCGAACTGGACCGTGTTTGGTCTCGTTTTAACCAGAAAAGTGTCGCGAACACGACAGTAAAAGTTTCGCGATGAAACGATTGAAAACGAAAGAGTCCCACTTATAAATCCAACCTCGTGTTCCATCAACGTTCGACCTTCTCAGCGCCGAAAGGGGTACGCGGAGGAACAGTGGGGATAGGTATCACGCACATCTCTTCCACAGACATCGAGGCATTACTGTATCCATCCTGTAGCTCACGTCGGATCTCGAGTTTGTCTCGGGAATCGAATACCCGATTCGGACGTAAAAAGTACGTGTGTAGCGGGATCCTCGGTTGTTTCCGTGGCCGGAGAAGAGGACGAGGAAGAGGAAGAAGAAGAAGACGGAGAAGTAGAAGAAGAAGAAGAGGGGTCCCACCGGTAACGATTTCAGGATCCTGCGGACTCTAATGTTCCCGGGGATCAGATCGCCGAGTCAGAAAGGATGGACTTTAAAGAAGCGACGAGACAGCTGCGCAGCCACCTCCGAAGAAAACGATTTGATGCGGGGATAAAGCGGTTAGGCCCCTATCCGTCCTCTATTTCTCGGTCTCTCTTCGTGTTCCGCCATCCGTGCTTCTCTCTGGGTTCGACGACGATGCTGCTATCTGCGAGTCCGTGCTTTTTCTTCGGGTTCGAATGGGAGGGAGATGTGTATCTCTGAAAATAGGATTGGTGCGGCACGCATTGTGCCGAGGACACTGTCTCTCCAGCTTCTCCACCTACCCTACCCCGTCCTCCGCGCTCGTATTTATAGTCCTCGGCTTTTCCGACGTGCTTCGCGCCCTACGACCGCTTAATTCGACCGCTCGCAAGAATACAATTCCTCGGAGAAGAGCCGAGCGCAGAGCCGAGAGAAAGAGAAACGCGTGAATAGTTCGGAAACGCAATGAGAGCCAGGTGGAACCGGGTGTCTCGCTACTTGTGTCAACTTTCGTGGCCTTTTACTGCGCCCCATGGGGCCGCAATTCATCGTGTTCCCCATTGATCACTCCAAACAAAAACATCTCGCCGAAGCTTCCCAAGAAAGTGCTTGGATCCCTCGACCACTGGTCTAATCGAAACTCTGCAGTCTTGCAAATTCTCTTACCCTGATTATGGAAGTATTAGGTCGCTCGTCTGGTCCTCTTTCATAACTACAGTGTTTACTCTATATCTGTCCCAAACGCCTAGCCGATAAGAGTCACAGAACTATCCCCACTGCCGCGGGGTATTCCCTGTGAGGGGCCATGAACCGAGACCTCTAAAGCTTCGCTGGTCTTTTCTACGTTCGGCGTGGATCAAAGAATAGTACCTCCTGGACGATATATGTCCCTGGAAAGACCCGTCTTGGGACATATATCGAGTAAACACTGTATACGATTGACGATGGTTTGTAGAATTAGTTTGTTACAGAAATAAAAGCTACGATTCCAAAGTCTACCCCCACGTCAACATCAACACGTCAGCGAACACTATCGAAAGACAGCAATTAAGGAAAACCGAGGACGGAAAGAAAATCCGGGCAATTAGTTTTCCTTGGAATTTAATAGAGCCTCCACCGGCGAGCAAACAGCTTTTCAGCCGCGCTGCTATTTTTTCATACTGAATAGACGAAGGAATAACCGAGACCCTCATTCCGCTGAAACAACAAACTCTTTAAATAACTGAAGAACTCCCCGACTTCTGGTTATTCTCCATCCACCGCCGGATGTTTCGCGGATACGGTAGACATACAATTCTCTTTTCTACGCTCATTCATAATGTAAATCCATGGTTATCAATTTATAGCTTCTCCCCCACCGCCCCCTCGCCCTGTCCTCTTCTTCCCGGAGGGTCTACTTAAACCGGCCGCTTAATAAGACGGAATCAAATCCTTAATTAAGCTCTCTCGACTATCTTCTTTTCTCTGCGTTTCGCGATCTTGCCTGTTCTTTTCGCGGAAATGTTGAATACACAAACGCGATACGGACATCTGCAATCGCTTTAGGATTTATCAGATTGTTTGGTTACTATCGGACCGCGGGTTTTATGCATTTATGGCATTGATAAGCGAGTGCAATACGGAGCAGCGAAGACATTAGAAGAATTCGAGTGCATTGCTATCAATTTCTTAAAACTGTTAACAAAAGAAATACATTTTAGGCTTTTCATTTCCAAAAAATCGATCTTTGCATTTAAGTATATGTGCCGCAAAATATGGGTGCGAAAAGGTTTATTTGAATTCGTAACATCAACGTATGTAGTTATAGGCGTTTGATGACATCGGTTCAGATAAACGAGGTGCCACTATATCGTGGATTAACCCGGTGAATACGATCCAAAATGCGTCGTGTTTGGGTTCATTCTAATCAGAAAAGCTTCACGGATATTCCAGTAAAAGTTTCATAAAGAAATATTGAAAAACAGAGGGATGACACCGAAAAATCTAACCTCGTGTTGCGTAGCACTTCTCTACAATCGAGCTTCCGGGCCCCTCAAGGATTACGTTTCACTGTAGTGGGGGAAAAATTTTTCACGAGTATCGTATACACATCTTCCACACGTGTCAAGATTTCGCTAAACCCAAAAGAAAACACCGAGAAGCTTCTAAATCCGACGAACCGTGTACCGAAGTCGGAAGCCGCGATAAACGCTAAACAAAGAAATTAGACGGCCTTTGGGTCCCCGTCGGCCGTAATTCATTCTCTAGAAAGACAAACGAGTCTGCCTGAGTGAACAGGGCCGTGTAAAGCCGCGTGAAAAAGTTCCCCCCGCGCGGTATTAAACTAAACTAAACTAAACTAAACCGTCCGGTACGGGCGTTTTCCCCTGCTGGGTCGCGGTTCTTTTCGCTGTGCGCATTTGTGGCCTATTTTCACAGGGCACGGTTTTTAATGCGACCGTTCGCGAGGAATACCTTTTCTCCAGCCATGAGGAAACTAATCGGAGCATGTACCAAGAGAGAAAAATAGAGAAAGAGCGAGGGAGAGCGAGAGTGAGTGCGTCCAGGTGCGTCGTGATTTACCACCGAGCGGTGGAAGTCGATCGGTTCAGAAAGTGGCCGGGTAGAGACCCGGGGATCGGTCCCCTCCGTTATTAAAATTTCTCACGAGTCTCTCTTTCTCTCGCGGGTCAATCCTTCTCTCTCTCTCAACGCCCCTGCCATCCTCTCTCGGCCTTCATCCCTCTTTATGAACGATAAAGCTCCGGTACGAGGAGAAAATGCGACTGCCACCGATAATCGTGCTTCGCCACGGTCTTCTGTTGTATTAGGGATCGAAAGAGACCTCTCTCTCGCTCTCTCTTTCTCTTGCTACCCGTACATCTTTCTATCTACTGTCTCTCTCACTCGCCGGCAACATCGCCGTGAAATCGATTCGGAAACAACGTTCGGTATCGGGCCGGTTGATCTCGCCTTTCATTGCGGGGGGTGTAAATAAAACCGTCTCCGGGGCTGATCGGACTCGTCGAGAGAGAAAGAAAAGACCCCGGCAAATGTACCGTGCGGTGCTCGAACCGCTCGTGTTGTCGCTATTAGGCTGTTGCACTCTAAATGCCGCCTCTCGTCCACGCCGTTTCAGAGCCCGTTGGCTTTTTAAGTGCTCCACGGCACCGTGAGCCACCGGAATTTCTGCTACTCTCGCATCCTTTTTCGAATCCACCGTTCTCCCACTCGCAAAAGCACCGGTTCAACCGGAAGTCAATTTCTTTCAGAAAAAAGGAACAACTTCTCCAACTTCACCGTCAACCCTTTGATCCTGTCGCTGATCCCAATCGTATTCTTAAAAACCGCTTGATTTCTTCGTCGCAAATGCATGGAAATTAGCAGTCCACTTGTACGTAAATAATCGAACATGTTCGGGACCGTTTATCAATTTTTTGAAACAGGTTTCTGAAACTGAATAATTGAATGACGATTTTAACAGCGTGATAATATCTTTCTTGTTTCGACGCTGGCTACTATTTTCTCTAGGAATCGTCCGGTAATCGATTGCAGCGTTAATAGCTGTTTGTATCTCTGGATTATACGAATAGTTTCGTCCCCCGACTCGGTTAAAATTAGACAGACTGGATCGTCGAACGCTAAGCCGGTGTTGTTTTCCGTGTCTCGTCGTTCGACGACGATTTTAGAACGGATAACGTAAGAGCTCGAAGAAAGTTCGAAATGTAAAATATGGAGAGAGAACGGCCGTGCCAATGTTGAACGTGGAATACGTAGAGAATAGGCGGCGCGCCGGTGTTCAGAACGCGCGGAGAATAGTTTTGCGAAATGAAAGGGAATATTTTTCTCTCGAGCTTCGCCATTTTGTCAGTCCGGGTTCCCGTTTTATAAAAAGCGATTCGGATCGCTGGGAATTCAGACTTATTATCCACTTGGAAGTTCGGAGCACTCGCAAAGACAGAGACGGAGAGAGAGAGAGAGAAAGAGAGAGAGTGTGTGTGTGTGTGTAACACGCCATGGAGGCATATTTTTCTCAGCATTCTACGCGACGCGGTGTATAGACGACGCTATTATAGATCGATTTTCTATCTATAAAAATTGTACCAGCTTATTAAATGTGGATCGGCCAGGTCTCAATTCAGGAAATTCCTGCTGGCGACTTTTCTGCATAAAAATACCACGTTCGAGGCTCGGGAAAAATACGAACCCCCTCTTCAACCCTAAACTTTTAATGCTCCTTGTCTACTGAAAATGTCGTCTATTATTCTAACAGCTTGTTATCGAGACGTGTCCTCTTTCTCGTTGTTAGATTATTTCGCGTTTGGATGCGTTTTAACCTAGCTCTGTAAATTACTATGGTTGCTATTCAAAATTTTGTCGAAATTAGAAGATTGTCTCAGTGCTAAAAAAAAATATTTAATAACTCCGACTAAAGCAATTCTCGACTCAATTTGGATGTCAGGTGTCCTACCCGAATTTTTCGGGCTCTCGCACATTTATGCTTTCCACAACCCGTCCCGACCCGACCCGAAATTTCGGGTTCGCCTAGACGGTGTAGCGTCGGCGAGCACGGCGGAAAGTTCTCGCGATATTAAATGTTGTTCGCGGGACAACAGAGGCAATCTGCGACGCGGAGCGCACACATCGGGCATTATTAATCAGACATTTGAACTGGAGCAGGCAAGTGTTTGTCGACGAGCAAGTGGACGCGCGCATGATTTATGAACTCGCCCCGATACAGGCTCGTCGGGCCGCGTCGGGCCGGTATATCGCGACGTCGTTAAATTTCAACGATTCCTCGACGAGACTGGCCACATCCGTCAGACTTGCATGAACCAAAATTTCATTCCGCGGACGAGTAGAAGAGAGGAGGAGATAGAGCGCGAGGGAGACAGAGAGAGAGAGAGAGAGAGAGAGAGAGAGAGAGAGAGACGAAGAGAATCATGGCGAGACTTGCATACCGTCGCGTACTTAATAACCAGGGCCAGGGCAATATAAGCCGCCTGTTAATAACCGGCGCGAGTATTTCGGTCCGGGGGGGGGGGGGGGGGGCCGTGGGTGGTGGTCAGGGCCAGTTTCCATCGGCAGGAAAAATAGTAATATCCCGTCAAGGGGTAAAGTAAGGGTGCATTTCATTAACGGGGGTCTCTACGCGAGAGTTAACGGGATTAGAAGTGTACCTCCCTCTTACCCCCCCTCTCCTCCCTCTTCCCCCCGTCGATACGAGGAAATTAATTATGAAGTTCGGGGCCGTTTCGACGGCGAACGTGATCCGATGTATTCAACAGCTCCGTGGAATCGCGATTCGTTCTCCCCACCCCTCACCATCGCCCAGATCGTGGACAACGACCGACGATAAGCCAGTGAACCGTGCACGCTTTTGTGCTCGCTGATTTTTCCGAATTACTCGCGACGATTGATCTCGCGGACGTTTTAATGACCGGACGCACCACGGGAACGGTAATTGAAAGATATTGGAAAGAATATCGTTGTCCGCGTAACTCGGAGTTTAGATTGAACTAGGAAGAATATTAGTTCGGTCCATATTCTCTCAATCGCCTCAATCGTCCCGAGAAAACCTCGGTTTTTAATCCCATCGGTCTCTATTACACTCTTCGCGTTTATTGCATTATATTACATTTTGAAGTAGGAAGAATGTTTTGAAAACTACAGCAGTCGAGTATGAAATTGTTGCACGGTGATTTTTCCGAATTGTGACGATTGTTTGTATTGGAATATATTCATCATGTTTTCGAAAGTGTTTTTGGTCGAGATCATTTTTTTTAATTACCTTTTTTAACCATTTTTTTGTATTCTTCAATAGCTATATATTCTATATGGACAACAAAATGGAATTTTATCTCGGTTTAACAGTCGTGTCTAACAAATGTTACCTTGTAAAAATGGAAATTTTGGGACTGTTGAATTGTTAACATAATAGATAGTTGGTCAAGGTAACTTATTCCATTATTTTGCATAAATGTATTTTTAGAATTTCAATAAATGTAGAATATAACACCAGTCGTTTGACCGTGGTAAGTTCAGTATTAAAAAGAAATTAACAAGATACATGTTCAGCAGGTCCCGTTCGAAATCATCGTCACGAGTCTGACCCCATGTTATACTGCAATGAGTTAACCAACGAAAAAAGTATACTCAAAACTCTACGAACTCGTACATCACACATGCACACTAACCTAATAAATCGCCGCCAACCATATGATCCATTTCTATCTCCTACAAATATCACTCGAAAGTGTCCCAATCACGCGACAACTGGTAAATAATCGAATCTATGCGACCCGAACGAGCCTCGGCCTAATCGAAACGATTGCATTAACGTTTCAACTGCCCAACTACGATCCGTAATTATTTCGTTTGAGCGGTCCTCGAGGCCGCCCTTTGACATCGGGCCGGCGATATTTTATTCAAACGTTCGAATTATATTATTATCGATCCCCCCGAGCTAGAATAACGTCCTCTGTAAAATTTCCTAAATCCGCTAAATAATACCGGTGGCAGTAAAGTTTCCCGGGCGACGGTTTATCGAATGTGTCGCGATAAATCACGGTAGAACGCGGGACGCGATAATGTTGCATGCATAACTCTATTTCGCGCTATTCGCCCGAGTTCGTTTGCTACACCATGCGAAGATCACGAGTTGCTTAGAAACTAAATAGCATAGGAGCAAGAGGACTGATTAGCTAGCCCCAACTGGTCTCCTCCAGTAGGCTCGTCCTCGATTGTATATAAAAATACGGTTTATCGTGTATTAAATTTCCCTGTGCAGTAGGACGTCAATTATCCTAACATGTGAAGCCCGAAGACTTTAGTAAATACGGCAACACGCGTCAGATGTAAACAGCTCAGTCCAAGCGGACCGCTAAACTGTTGTACGAATTAATAAAAATTGAATCGAACATTATAACCGAGTAACTCTACCGATATTCAAACACAGTCACGTTTTCCCGTTCAGTTCGGATAATCGAGGTTCTCAGTACTGTACAGCTGACTCGCCGCTGTACTAGCAGCTAGTGAGTCATTGAACGAACAACAAAGAGAGAGAGAAACATCTAAGGGTGAAGAAGAGGGCAGTAGGGGTTGAGAAAATGATCGTACTTACACCGACGGACGTGGAGTTTCAGTACGTTTCCCCGGAGTTGTGCACATCGACCTGGACCACCGTCGGTTTCACACACACATGGGGTCGGCGTGGGTCCTGGCGGGTCGTCCGACGTCGTTTGTGAACGGTGATCAACTAGCACACGCACGTTTCACCCGGTCAGGCACAGATAGACAGAGAGACTAACTGAGACCGAGGCTGGGAAAGAGAGAGAGAGAAAGAAATGCCGGTCCGCGAAACCAAAGGTATTTCCCCGAATCACTGCCCAGCCAGCCACGTGACCGGCCACGGTGATCTCTAAGAGAGCCGAGAGGTAGCCTCGAGAAGTTCTCTCGGAGAACACGGTCGTTTCCGGCTACGGACCAAGTGCCTAGACTCTCTGGTGCACGTCAATCGACGTGCCGGTTGCTGCTGCTACTGCTGCTGCGGCTGCTGCTGGTGCTGGTGATGGTGATGGTGCTCGTTCGAAAAAGAGATTCAAGCCGGTGCATCACCGCCACGACGACGTTCCCGTACATACACGCTCTCGGACCTCGTCCGGATGGACGGCCGAATGAAAAAGTTAAGGACGTACTTTGCCGCGGCGAGAGAAACTAAAACAAAAGGCGGGAGGGGTTGCGCCGATGGAACAGAGAACGGGTCGGACAAGGAGGGACAGCGAAACGGATCAGGAATAGAGAGACAGACGGTACCGAAGGATAGATAGAGAGAGAAAGAGAGACAGAGATATAGAGAGAGAAAGAGAAAGAGAGAGAAGGAGGAGAGGACGAAAGACCGCGGTTTCTCCCTGAGATTTCGAGCTGCACTGCAAACGGGAACAGTCAGTCCTCACTGAATCGCAGTTTGGCTACGTACTCGCGGCTGAGAGACTTTCGGGTCTGCGCAGTTGCTCGCTCACCATTTCCCACCACCATCCCCGCTATATGCAACCCCACCACCATCGTCGACGACCACCACCACCATCGATGCCCGACGACGCCGCCACCACCACCATCCAGCTAACCCCAAACCCACCATAGCTGGCTCCTCTTCTATCTTGGCGCGGCTCGGCGCGGCGGCTGCAACCCTAACCTGCAGCCGAGAGAGGCAGCGCCCTAACTCCGCCTGGCGAAAGCTCCAAGCCACGCGTGAACTAGAGATTATTCTTACTCGCCTGAAAATTACTACCAACAAAGTTAGCCACGAGATTAAATCTCCGTCCATGTGTGGCCCAGCGGTGTATGCACTCGATGACAATAGTGCATCCCCTAGAACCACCTTCACCTTCCCACACACATACACGCCTTCGCACCCCAGCCGGGCACCAGAAGACTTCCTCGATTCATGGGAGATTTGTGTTTGCGGCGAATGTCTCGAGACCAGTCCTTCAGACTACGGCAGCTGACGACGTGATTAATTGCATCGCTGCGTTCTGTCGATCAGATACGCGTTCGAAAGTATCCACTTCTTTCCGATCCAATTGTTGGAGTTTAGCTGAGGGCTCGGTACGTTTAGCTGAGGTCCCGAATATTTCTACTATATATGTAATACTTCATTCCGCGGTGATTTTAAGGTTAACCCGTGTCAAATCGGATTCTTTCACGTTTACGCATCGCCACAGGAATGTTCGGGGATTCTAGGAACACTTAACTGTTCACACCTTCCTGCTACGTGTGAAGAGCTTTATAGTCATAGCGGAAGTTTCGTTGGTGTCGAAAGAGCAGCGTTTACGTGTCTCACATTAACGCTCATGTTAATAGGGGGCGCTAAACATAATTCTTCGAACTTTGGGACAATAAATTTTGCCATCGGGGGGATACGATGAAATAATGTGCGGAGGATAACTGTGGTGGGGGAAGTTAGAATCGCGAGAAAACCACGAAGCGAAATCTCTGTCGCAAGAAATTTCCCGCGTTAAGAGAAAAAGAATGTTCTCCAAAGTCACGCTTCCAAAAGTTCGTTGCTCCGTACATGTTGTCTCCGCACATTCTGCGGAACGTTGGCCGGACGCCAAAGTCATTCTCACATAATTCCAGGGGAGTAGAAGCGCCAAAAAATACACGAGACTTATGACTGTAATTCCGCTATAAATCCATAACCGGAGAGAATAATTGCGCCCCGCGCCATTCTTACAAATGAAACCGTTAACGTGACCGGGCTTAATTAAATTTGATAGGTTCACGTGATAATGCCTATCGCTATAATTTACCAGGCTCGCGGAAATATACCGTTGAAAGGACACGTGTGTACATTTGCCTCCATTTCGTCCGCTGATGATATGATAATGCGAAATCATACGTTTTGCTAATTAACCAGAGAGACAACGGATACACCCCGTGTCTGCGATGCAAAAATAATAGAGAATAATTTATTCGTTTCGTATAACCTGCGTATCCGACGCTAATGATAATGCTCGGTCGCCCTTTTTGCGAGTGAATTAAGGTTGGAAAAGATAATAACGTTCTTTTTATTATCGGGAGCAGAAAATATTGTGTTATCTGATTCAAATGGGACATCGGCGCCATCTGCCGGCGGATAAATCAACCATGTAATTTGATCGAACGTCGATAATGGTATAGCTTATCTCTCTGCCACGGCCGCAAATGTTTCAATCACGTACAAATAAAATTTTGCAAAAAACGGTGCTTCGTAATAATTTCCTATCGTTAAATTAACGCCGTCAAAGACCAAGTAATTGCACCATCAGAGAAATGACACAGGAAATAATCGTGTTCGTTGTTATCAAATGCATATATAGTATAGAATATTAATTTATGGGGTATCGAATATTGCAGTATTATATATTCATAGATTTTCACTGTGCCGATCCGGGTCCATTATCTATATTGGAAATATTAATGCAAGGAAATTTTTAATTTTCAGATCAACGAAATACACAGTCAATGGCACGACCTTAAAGCATTGATAACTACATTAGTCCGTCATGAATAAACAACATGATATTAGACGGAAATAAAATTTATGTACGTAGAAAGCCTCGTATTGCGTCAATACACGTTGTTAAATATGCGCATCGATAAATTCTAATGTCACTTCGCGATCAAATATTTTTAACATTGACTAGACCGATCCAATCGTTACCGGAACTCGATCAAATAAATCAAATGCATCGAACTGCAATATGCATTAGCGCTAGAAGCATTTAAGAAATACTTCATATGCTTGAATCCATAAATAGAATTACGATAAAAACTTATTTTTCATTTAATAGTCTACCATTTATCGTGTCTGTATTTCATTAACCGGAACTGCTGCTGGGACTTCCGGTTTTGCAGAACTGCAAAGTTGCATCGCACGCCAATGTCATCCCATCGGAGCTATGGAGCTCGAAAAAAGCCTCCGCTAAGCTGTCCTCATCTAAAGTGGGAAATTAATCTCTAGCGATAATTCAAAGCCACGTTATCGGAGAACCTAATGTCAATTGCAAAGTTAATCGATGCACGCGAGTTCTCTCTCTCTCTCTCTCCCTCTCTTCCTCTCGCCTTCTCTGTCTCCCTCTCTCCGCGAGAGATACGAGTGGGGTTGGCAGGTCGTTGTTCCTAGTCAAGATCATGAGATCCCTATTCCCGACATTTCGCAATGCTGGCGTAATGCCTGACCTCCGCTTCCAATTCTGCCGAATGCAATTCTTCAGAATTCGACGTACTGCACTCATCACTCAATCACGCATTGACTACGTGAACAAACGGTTTCAGACGCACGAGTGACACGTACCATATCCAAGCCATATCGATTTCCCATTGTCCTCCATAGGCATCCGCTATGCATACACGTCCGTTGTATTATGCTGATTCGCGCAAAAATAACGCATTAACATAATTACCATAGCAGACTCGCGGAGAAACCACGAATTTTCAGGTTGGAATCAACCGAGTGCCACAATCCAGAATCTATTACGCCATTTCCTTTTGTGTCATCAAAGTGTATAGAACAATCAGAATTTTCCATAATACTGTTCATGATGGATATCAATGTTAACTGTAATCCATAGCATTTTTGCTTAAATTCCGATTTTCTACTTTATCGACTATGTGGGATATTTTTTAATCGATTTTTATTTATTTCATTTAATTCAATTTCCTCTTACAAACAAAACTGTCCTTACGAACAACCAGGTACAAAGTATCAACAATATAACCACTTAAGGATTAGATTTGATATAAAAGTCTTAAATAGTAGGCAAAAAGTACTGTACAAAATTAAATTTTGTTTCACCTTTATTATATACACAAACCTGATGTTAATGCGTCGACATACGTCCCCAGAAGGTGAAAACATTCTTTAGCAAATCTATTTAGATGTAGACAGTGAAGAATACGGTGATGAATTGTTTGAAAATTGTGTAAAGTATATGCTTCAGCGTTCGAGGTTCATTTAATTCGTTAATTACGCGACCGCACGACGGAATTGGTCGCCCCATCTCTCGGTCCGGTCCTTACCTAAGTTGTGCACCTTGAATACGCACACGCGTGCACAGATATGTGTGGAATTCGTATAAACGCGAGGAGAAAATACGCGTAGCTCATTGCTCTCCGGGATTCGCGAATACGTGTTATCCAGTGACAGACAGAGTTCGCGACAGTGATTGACACGTAGACGAAAAAAGAAGAGAACACGCGAGATCAAAATAATCTGCATAGTCTACTAGTTCTTCTGCTTCGGCGCATCTCCTCCCGTTGTGCCTCAAGACCATTATTGCCAAAACTGACGTCCGATGAGACTGATAGAACGCATGCGCGCGTGTTGTGTCACCAGTGTCTGATTCAGTGTTGATCGTTATCTGTTCGACACTCGATGATAAAAGTGTGTGATTTGTGCCAGCAATAATCGTAACGTAGCGAACCGAAGAAAGAAGCATAGACCACCGGAGTCGAGGTAAATATATGCGACCGAAATGAATAATCCTGCTGCGACGTGCGTACACGTGACAGAAAGTACATCGACAGCAAAACAAACACGGCGAATCGATTCCATTGATTTTGCACCGCTCGTTATCGAATGCGCCGCGAGCCCCGGCCGTGTAGGAGATCGTGAGGCATTGTTAATTATTCCGGGCTGTAACTTCCGATACCGGCGGCCTATTGTTCTCGAATTTGCGTAATACATGAGATAATCGGTAGCACGTGGTCATGTGACGTGACGGAGATAAGCGAGTCCAGACTCGAATATTAAGTAACCCATCGAATGGCGCGAATTAAACAAAAGCAACCCGCGCTTGATAAGGGTTAGTTCCACGGCGCATGCGTTCCAAGTTCGTACATTCGCGAGATCGCGTAATATTTGACACTTTCGCAATTGAACTGCGTACCGATAAGAATTTAGCGACATGCCTCGAGCGAACAGTGTTCTAAAAATGGTTAAAATCTACAGAAAAAATTGAGTAATCATCGTCTCGTAAGAGAAATCAATTTTAACGTTTAGCTGACAGTTTTTGATAAACAAAGGAGGTTAGGGTATCCCGTGCGAGATTGTGCCGTGGTCGAGCGGTTTGTTTTATTGAATGAAGGCTGCGTGAATCGCATGGGGGTCAAAAACACTGTGTACACGTGAGCGTGATAGTGTGCGGGACGGAAAGGAGGGAGGTAAATATAACACCCCGTTGAAGACGCTCGTTGCGAGGCGAATGCGACGCAGAAAGAACGAGAGTGCGCGTCAGTAGGCTTTACCCTGACCTCGGTCAGACAGACACGGTTTAATTTAACCGGGTCCCAGTAAACTCACTGTTCAATCTATCTTTGCCCGGTGCCACGATCGTTCGCAGTTTAACCTACGCACTACGGAAGGAAGGATAAACGTTTCCGGTACGTAATTTCCACTTTTTCGCAATCCCGGTCGCTGTGAGCGATCGCAGAAATACGTGACAAAAGTCTCGCCGGTTTGACAGCTGAAAATACTAGACCTCGACTATCCGAACCTTCAATGTCTGACGTTGTTACGTAGACGTAGACGTAGACGTAGACGTAGACGTAGACGTAGACGCAGATGTAAATAGCTCAAACTAACAAATTAACAAACGTTTACTGTTTCCTCGCGAATTTAACGCCACGGTGGTTTTGGCAGATCAAGTACCGGACACCGAGAGCAAAGTTACCAAAACTTTGCGTAAAAATTGCAAGATTCTGTAGATTCTAAACTTCAATTTATTTTTGTTATAACACGAACACGAGTGAATCCATTTGTTCAATAATTTTGTCCAGAGGCTCCGTCAGACGTTAGATAATCGTAACGTAGAGAATTCCAGATTTAAATACAGATTATTTTGTCTCACGTAGTACTGTAGACTGTAGAACACACTGTAGAGTATAGAAAAGTTTAGAAAGACTACGCGTGTATTTTATGTGGCGATAAATGTACAGTAACTGGATAAAGAATTAAAAGGATTGTACACTTATTACCACAAAACGTACATATAAACAATTTCTTGATCGCGTTATACGGTCGTCTACAGGCAGCAGTATGAGTGAACTTAACCTACAAGTCGTTTTCAAATGAGCAGAATTGTTTGGAAAATGTTTGTCGGGTGTTGTATAGATTTTTCGTGGCTATAAATTGGAATTAAGTATAGTAATTCCGTTTTTAGAGGATTCATTAAGGATGGTATTACTGTACCGGCGCACTGATGAATCGGCTTCCGGCGATTGGATAAAGTCGTCACGTTTCTAGAACGGTATATAGGTTTCGTCTGTATAGTCTTTTCGCTGAATCGCTCTGAGTCATCGTTTTACTTTAAATACAATCATCGTTTTGTTTATAAATAAACGGGAATCGATCACGGCAGTGTACTTATATTCATAATACTCACGATGCAAAAACCGGCAGCCACGTTCGTGAACTTTGCACGATTTACGACCATTATTGCCCAACACTTTCGTACTACCCTAACCAAAAACATTACTAAACAATTTCAAATTTCGCGAATCGTTCCATCGTTCGCCGTATTCCGCATCAGCAAAAACGAATCGAGGACTTTGCGCCTTCGGCGTTCATCTCGTCGAAAACAATAGAAAATACCAACGGCAATTTGCATACATATGTCCATATAAACCCAACATATCACCGTTTATATAACCGCACGGATGTCATGCGAGATTCGACTCCGTTCCGGTGAATAGCTTATGCGCTGCAACATATTTTTAACCAGTTAACTGTGGTCGACGAGTATACTCGTTAATCCGAAACTCTATTGCGGTGCAGTTAACGTTAATGAATTGTTAAATTCTTATCGAATAAAAAAGTAATTCTTTCTCACTTAGCTTTACAAGGGCTTTGGCTTTTATAATAGCCGCATTTGGCCTGCGTTCGACGTGTATATTCGTCATTGCTTGATTTTAATTCCGCGCCGTGAGGGATTTTTCAAATTCAATTCCACAGTTAACTGGTTAATATTCCGTAGAATTCGACGAGCGTCATTGATTCCGATGTAAAGGGAATCCTAGAAAAAGAATTATGAGAACGAGGATAAACTTTGTACCAATTACTGTACCTACATTAATTATACTTACTTTTAAAGCATAATGAATATTGAAGAAGAGATATTAAATCTTGTTCATTAAAGTCTGTTAATATATGTGTTATATATCTCTTTTTAAATATTCATTATTGCTTTAAAAATAAGTATAATTAACATGGATCACAGTAATTGCTCCCCCTACAGTAATTGGATCCCTCATCCTAAGTGGTTGGGGAGATGGTAATGTTCCCTTGAACGTGAATTCTGCACAGCAGCAGCTTCGATGATGTTTGGAGTCTGTATGCGCGGGTGGCGGCGCGTTATAGAGGATGCGGTGTTTGCAAAAAGTCTGAATGCAAATGATCCTCGCACGCATCGTCGCCTTCGTCGCGTTTAGGGGACGGCACGGGATTCAAAAACCGAAGATTTGTGGCGCCGAAGGCGGGGCGACAGCGAGAAATACAAGCATGAATCGAAAAGGGGAAAGCATCCCCCCGATGGCGTATAGCTATTCACTTTTAGGGTGGATAGCTATAGTCCTGGCTGAAGGCGAACTATACCCCGGGCCAGCTGAAGGGCCAGCGAAGCGTTGAAAACATAGCATTCTGGCGGAAAGCCTTCCGTTGGGCTTGGCGAAGGTGACTGCTAGCCAGAGACGCACTGTGGTCTGAATCATGCTTCTGTCGCGATTGGAATTGTTATTCATCGTCTGTAAGCGCAGGCTATCATCCTGCTTTGTTATACAATTTTTTAGCTATTCTTTCTCGTTCAACAATTCGTTTACTCTCGTTTCATGAAAATTGTATTTTTTCTGGGTTCGGTTGTTGACCCCGTATCTGGCACAAGGATAAATTCAAAAAATATACATTTAGCCAAAAATTTATTTCATCCTTCAACAATGTTCGTAAGCTGCAACTAATGCATTGATTTTCTCAAAATTTTTAAATCGATCTATTGCTTTAAATTACATCCACTCATTGTTGTCGCAAATCTTGTTTCAAATTTCGGACCGCTCTGTGTCGCCAGGTATCTTCGGCGGCCATTGGCGAGCGCGAAAACCTCCTCGACCGTTATACTCCCATTTAATGAGGATGATTGCGCTCGGAATTTAATGCGTACAAATTACTTCCATTAGCCGCGTATGTTTGATCGCCGGACCGATCGTAATAGCGGGGTTGTGGGTGGCAGTGCATCGGCGGTGAACGCGCGAATAATTCGTCTTCCGTAACGTTTTTTACCATCTGATTTCAGTCCAGACCGCGTCCGGTGCAAATCACCGGACCGTACCGACTCGCGTTTCATTTGAAAAGAGTGTAATTTTCTTATCGATCGCTTGTTTGCCGGGTCATCGGAATCGCCGCGGGATTCGCGTTTCACTCGAGACGATGTTCCGGGCAAATTGAGTAATCATAGTAATCCGACGAACGGGGAGGAACTTTTTAAATTCCTGTTTCGTTGTCGCCATTGTGCGCCAAGAGAGGCAGACGGGCAGCGTTAAAAGGGTGCTTTACGGAAACGATTGAAGATCCTGGCTCAACGACCTGTGGCGCCGTGCATTGTTGCGCGGAATTACCGACCGTCAATTGCGAACTCCGTTCCTAACTGACAATTGCTCCACTTGCTTCGAGCCATTAGTACTCGCCGGTTATCTTGTTGGCAATGCACTACAATGAGCACCGTCGTCGTCGCCGCTACGGCTCGGCGTAAACCGCGGTATTTTTCCCCTCTTTCTCTTTGCATACGCTCTGTTCGCCCGTAATTTGTACGGTGCACGTGCTGCACCGGCTGGCGCAGTTAATCTGCGACCAAATGCACGTCTGCATTTTGCGACGGTATTGTTCTCCGTATTTGCTTGAGTGGGGAAACTGGACTTGAGGACACTGGTCTCCGCGAGCACCTCTGTCAAGATAAATACAACAATGTCTCGATTAGCATCTGTAAGAATGCGAAAACAATAACCTTTGAAACTTTATGCAAAAATGTATAAACTCCGCAGTGTAGCATAGAGACCGTCACAGGATTCTCCAAGGTCACCACGAAGTCATATATGTAGTTTTCGCCACGATAGTTGTAATCTGAGAAGTTTTGAATGCCACGTTAGATAGGGTTTTGCTGAACAGAATTCATTTTCGCAGATATCACGTTCGCCAAGATGTCGGGGCTACTGTTGCTGGTAGCCGGGCTGCTGGCGTCAACGTTGGCCTACAACGGCGATATGGTAGAGCAAGAGTGCCCGGTCGACTGTCACTGTCACTATTTTCGCGTCAACTGGGTGACCGACTGCTCCGAAAGCAATTTGACGAGCATCCCCTACGATGAGCTCAGCCCTAATGTCTACGTCCTAGATATGAATGGAAACAACATCGCCCAGATCGGACCGTTTCCGGATTCGATCAAGATCAGGCGTCTCCAGATGGCGCATAATCGACTAACAGAACTAAAACACGAATCCTTCGCTGGATTAACTTACCTGCTGGAGGCTGACTTCTCGTGGAACGCGATCTCTCATGTGGACCCTGAGGCGTTCAGGTGAGTTTCGCCCTCCAGAGACGAGAATTCCGTCTCCCCTTGCAACTAATTTATACTAATTCGATCTTCCAACAGTGATAGTCCAGGCCTCATTACGTTGGAGCTCCAGAACAACCCCCTGGCCGAGGTGAATGGTTACCTCTTGAACTGTCGCACCCTGCTGTACCTCGACTTGAACTCCTGCGGTATTCGCCACTTGAACACACAGTTCTTCCACAACACGACCAACCTGAATAAGCTGGATCTCTCCCACAACCCCCTCGGCAGCATAGAACCAGGCCCGTTTGATCATCTTACCAATTTGGAGTATCTGAAACTGAATTCCTGTAATTTGACCCACGTGTCACCCGATGCGTTCACGCACCTGGAGAATCTTCGCGAGCTCGAAATGGGAGACAACAATTTGCGCACCTTGAGCTGGACCAGTGTCCTGGCTCCATTGATCAGACTGGAGCACCTGGACATCCGGAAGACTGGGATCATTAACTTGCCTGGTGACGCTTTCGCTATGAACCTCTACCTTCGCCAGTTGATTCTTGCTGATAACGAGCTGGGCCACCTGGACGTGGGGAACACTCTGGGTCACAATCTGCACAGTCTTCAGTCGCTGGACCTGTCGAACTGCAATCTGCAGGACCGTTTATCAGAAGAAGCGTTCAGAAACGCGAGCAAGCTCCGCGTGCTGACCCTAAGCGGCAACCCCATGTTTGCGGCTGACCTAACCGTCGTCCTGCGCCACTTGCCGAAGCTCCACAAGCTCTCTTTGAGCAACTGCAGTCTGAAACGTCTGCCGAACGCGTTTCACGTCTTTGAGCACTTGGAGGAACTGGATATCTCTCATAATCCTCTCTCAGACGCGTTTGTCGGCCTCCTGAACCCCTTAGAATCTCTAGAATACTTAGACATATCCTACTGCGACCTGGGCTACGTCGGAAACAACACCTTCGCCCACATGACCTCGCTCAAGAAGCTGATACTCTCCGGTAATAAGCTGCACACCCTGGAGGAGGGTCTGTTCGCCAACCTGACGCGCTTGGAGAGCCTCGAGCTGCACAACTGCGACCTCAAGAATCCTCTGGACCCGAGGGTGTTCGGTGATCGCGAGAAGACGGACATAGTCGAGCTGAAGCTCAGTGGGAACCCTCTTGAAGTCCCCGAGGACGGCTCTCTTCTGTCCAACCAGCTGTCCAACGTGGAGATCCTCGATCTCAGCAATTGCAACCTGGTGCACCTGAACGAGAACCTGTTTCTCAACACGAAGAACATCACCCAGCTGAATCTCTCCGGGAACAACATCTCCGGGCCCCAGAATCTCGCTTGTCTGTCGAAGCTGCGCAGATTGGAGCATCTGGACCTCAGCAACAATAATCTCAACACCATCAACCCGAAAGCCCTCAAGCGTAACCCGCGTCTTCTGTCGCTGAACCTGCTGGGTAACCCTCTAGTGTGCAACTGCTCCGTTGTAGACATGTGGGACTGGGCCGTGCAGGTGAAGAACGACTTGCACGTGCTGGTAGGCAGTCAACCGGCCAGCTTCGAGACCGGAGCCGCGAAGTTGAGGAAGAGCCTGACCTGCACCTACGACCAGGAGACCTATCGCAACCTGCTGACAAGCGGTGATCAGCGCAGACTTCGGAAGGGAGACATGACTCCCATCCGCACCTGGGCGAAATACGTCCGCGAGTCGAACTGCAGCCACAGCTCATGATATTCGAAGCAACTTCAACATCCAACGGCATACCCCCGTCAGGACGAGGTGCGCAAACACAAGATAGAGCTGTAACGCACCTTGTTCACGTGCTCTCGCGACTATTATCCTGTATTTATTACCAATAAGATCTCCCGATAGGTCATACAGTCGATCCACCTGAAACCATGCTAAAAGAGGGTCCACTGTACGGCAGCGTTTTCTATGGACTTTGTTAGCGTAATTGTACCGTTAGATGTAAGATAACAATTTGTCTGTAACCAGACAATGTCTAGAATATATCCTCTTGCATGTTTCTAGAATTTTCTCGATAATTTCCGGAGTCTTTTACAAGTTTTCACGAAACACGCTGACAAAGTTTGTACGAAGATTGATACCTTGCATAAGATGTCCTGTACTTCCAGGACAGGTGACTTTATTTTTGTAGACGTAACATTAAGGTGCACCGGTAGTAGTCACGCAGCCAAAGCCGGATGTTGAAATGATTTTTTTTTTTTAGCTTCTCGAAGCAATATGTATATAATTTAGCCTGTCTTCTGCTAGACGCGTCGTCGAACGGATTTTGAACTTTGTTGGTTGCGTAATTCAATTACGTTCGGAAAATATGAGATCTGCGGCTTCTGGGATCGATCAATGTGTTAAACGCGACGAAGGGTGCTAATCGTAATAGTCCTAGTTCTTTACGTGTTACTAGTCCTAGTATGTGGAAATATCTGACAATTTTCATGGTCCGACCGTTCGTTCTTCAGATTTTTCCTATTCGTGTTCTCGGTTGATATAATTCAGTTATTTATTCTCCGACCTGAGTACCAGTTCCCAAGGACTTCCGGTAGATTATCATAACGGAGTGAATCGCTCGGGATAAGGATAGGCTCGATGCAAACATTAATGACGGTTCAATTTGTCACGCGATCGTACTCTCGTTGGTCCATCCCGCGGCTCAGTCCTTGAACTTTAATCAAGGCGGACAATGGCGCTGAAAATGAAGGCGCGAAAATCGTAATTGGCGAAGAAGACGCGTTGGTGGGACTGTCGACCGAGCGGGCAAAGTTTCGGCAAACGGAAGTTCTTGAATCCCATGACGAAGTTGTCGAAACTTCTCGAAAGATGGAACAGTACTAGCAAGCGCGTCGTGATTAACAATTGTTAAGCTGTTGCGTGCGATGCGACTGATTTCCCTGATTGGTACGGCAGAGTACGTCTCTTCGCGAATCAAAGCGATCAACAGATGTATCACTATTTTTGTATTCGATTCTGTGCGCTGTAGAACGAAACCAGTTGGACAGCAACGTTTAACACGTTCGCTATCACCCATATGTCACACATATGTGACGTTCACTATTTACTCAGATATAATCTAATTGTATACACTTTACTGATTAGAGTCGTAGGACACAGCATAATGTTCAGAGACTTCATGACAGTAAATTACTTCCGTATTTCGTAAAGCATGCGCAATATATTTCATAAAACATCTTAACGGTGAAGGTAGGCTGCGAAAAAAGTCTATGGTAGCGAACGTGTTAAGTTCAAAGAGTACTCATGCTTGTCTGAGCATGAGCGCGCGTTATCTAAGACTATGAACAACGTCGGAGAAGTCCTCCACTCAAAAAAACTCAGATCCTCGCCGGATAGAGAAATTAGAGTTTGTTATACCAATTGAATTTCTTTAGACGATAACGCCTGACTCGCTCAACTCGAGAATCAATTGATGTAGAACAACATTTTGAACAAGCCAAAAATGACCTGATTTTAAGTCTATATTTGTTTAGTCGTTGTTCTTTATTATATATTTATTATTTACTATTGTTTAATGCATTTGTCGTAGATATTATCGCAAAAGTCTTGGCACTTCAGAAACAATTGTTTTCTTTTAATTAAGAGGATTAGAGAAGAATGTTGAACATTTCTGTACGAAGTTGTCTTTTGTTATTGATCATTCTATGGAGACTTTTGTCACGTTGCAATCTACTTCTTATCGTTTATTACTATCACTAAGATGCGCCAAGAAACGTTTGTCTCCTCTGAGGTTTTCCTTGCGGATGTATACTTAGGTTTTCACGACAAACGCGGTTCTCAATTAAACCCACGCGTGTTCCCCCAAGTTTTCTATAGGGAAATCAAGGCACCTGAGAGGTGCCAGAATGGCAATATGTATTAATTTCGCGAACAGCGCAATGACAAATAGACTGCAGAGATTATGCATTTATAGAGCATACGGCTGTACGGAACAGTTAAACGATTGATAAAGCTTTTATTCGAGATTTCACGCAACGAATACCTTCAGAGAAGAAATTCTGTTTACCCTCAGTCTTCTATAGTCCATAAAGATAAACGTTCGTACAACAATCTACAGTCCCATGAAATTTATTCTGATACGAAATTTACCAACGATGAGAACATTAATGAGCAGCAAAGGGATTTTAACTGTCCCAGGGTCGTTCAATCACCAGAAACTTTATATTTAACAAAAATTTTGACACATTTAATAGTAGACTGTCATTCGCGTTCCTGAGTTCAGCACGAGGAAAATCAGCCGCCATTGTCACTATGTTCATGAAATGTACAAGACTGTTTAATAAAGGAGTCATTTTTCTTGGTACGAGTTCGCCATTTTATTGCTAGAATTTAAAATGATTGTAAGTTGTAAACAGGTATCAATTTGTGCGTAATAGAACTAAAAAATTGTCTTGGTACTGGTAAACGTAACGTATTTTTATGGAGCAAGAATCGTTCTCTTTGAAGTGCCTTCTATCGTTCTATCGTTTTAACTGTTATACTGTGTTTACAGTGCAACACACTTTATCTACACTAACATTACATCAGTTTTGACTTATCAGTTATTAGTATATTATGTGGTTGCCATTAAATTAACGGCACTTACCATTTCCGGTAATTACGATGCTGTTGTATAATTGATAAAATTTCTAAGAATGCAGGGTATTTAAAAATTTAGAAGATAGTCGTTATCTTTACGATTTATAAACGCATGCATTATGTAAAGGCAACATCGATAATTTCTACCCGTGGGAATTTTTCGTTGATTAATAATTTTTCTTTTATTGTTACGACACACGCATGAATGTTTGTTTGACCATATGGTGATCTTTGCCACAGCAATGACCGCAAACATGTCTCGGTATCTACAAGGAGGAAACACGAGACTCGAGACTATAGCAATCGGAAATGAAGGAAAGTATAGCGCAACGAGTTTAAAGCAAGATGCCGACCGCTTTCCCCCGGTTGACTTGACTCTATGCTCCAATTCGCTATTAATTTTTACTGTAAACATCGTTCCTTGGTTTTACATTACAACGATAATATATTAAAAAATCGCTACCTACGCACTTCTATTGTTTGCTATTTACAATTTGCTAATCACAATTCTAGGTCGCAACTTGATCGTAATCATTCAGGGAAGATATTAAGGCCGAACTGTGCCAAACAATGTTAATTATTCGTCTATCGATCTTATCGAGGTCTTTTGAGCGATCGTATCGCTTTTATTAGCTAGAGCTAGAAGACATATTATGCTGTTATCAGTTGTACAGATGGTGATCGCGACTTTCAAGCAAAACCAAAGTAACACCCTTCCATTTTGGATTACGTAAAGACAAATCTAATTTATACGATTTTATTATTACTACTATTTCTATAGATTCTCCTAAATACAACGATACTTTTCTCGAACATTTTTCTTCTCAATGTTCTTAGGCAAAATATAACTACTTGCGTACAGTATGTGACAAAGCACATAGAACGTTTCTTCAAACGCTACTGGTATTTAGCTGCCAAAAATACGAAGTTCCCATTACCTGTCTGTAATACACAGGTCCTATAGGTTCTATTACGATGAGATGACATGATTGCATTGGGGTGTGTATAGGTTATAACAGCACAGCGTAAGGGAACGAAGACAACTTGGGTTTTCAAGATTCAGAGATTCGACAGTATGTTTTACTACTAACGACCACCTAATCCCTGCAGAAACGATCATCGTTGGCCCTCGACAACCGTGTTCGTAAAGTCTGCTATTCAGGATGAAGATTCTTCATAATCATTTTAATCGGAACCTTCATCAGACAGTTTCAACCAGCAACATTTAGAATCGCTGATCCAGCAGCGCATTTTACTATCAATAAGACCACCCAATCCTCGCAAAACCGATCGGCGGGCCCCCGATGACCGCATTTGCAGCGTTTGACGTGTGGTCGCGTGGATTGGTCGAAGCAAGTGCAGGTCTGCATTACGGCGACGGAGTGCCGATAGAAAAGTTCACGCCGTCGTTGCATAACCTCCGTGACGGTGCCCGTTGGCCAGAGGGGAAGAAAGGGGAGGAGGAGGAGAGGTGTGTATAACGGGAGAAGAGAGAAGAGGTGAAAAAAAGAGGAGAGGGCCCAGTTCATGATCTCTCTGTCTCTTTATGTGGGCTGCGGCATGTGCGAGTAGCTGGTGTGTTCATAAGTGTGGGAGCGGATCCGCTCGTGCGCACGTGACCGAATCCTGACTGTATCTATAGCACCTCTGAGTCTGTATAGTCTGCTGCATGCTCGGCTATCGGCTATCGGTCGCTCGTAACGCTGGTAAGCTAGTTGGCCGTCCAATTATTTAAACGTCATGCGCGTGGACGGGCGGCTCCGTGCGAAACCGTCGGCCGATCGGTTGTTGGCTACCGGCGTTCGACGAGAAAGGATTGTCAACGGACCTCGCGAGATCGCCATCGTCAACACTATCAACACCGGCGCGTTTACGTTCGAACGTCGCAACCAAGTGCCAGCAGTCTCTCGGACGTATCGATAGAGTACGTACAGTGATATGGAGAACATGCTCGAGTCACTCCTCGACATCCCGACGGTCTACTACGGGGCGCTGCTGGGCATCGGATTCTGCGTCTACTACCTTTTCGAAGTCGTCAAAGTGAGTAACGTCAAGCATCGTCAATCAGCCTAACCTAGCACGCAAACCCCATCGAGCCGACGATTTCCCATTCAGTCGCGACGTTCGATTAATTTCCATCGACGAACGTCCGACGGTGAACGAGAAAGCTGCATCATCGACCATTCGGACGCATTGCGCTTTATTTGCGACGCGCCGGGGACTGGTTGTCGAGTTTTTCGAGACTATTTTCGAGTTGTTGTAGGTGTTAGGAGAAAAACCTGTCCACACCTCTGGTAACCGCAACTCTCGTGTCAACGACCGACACTTCTCCAGTTGTGGTGCAACATGACGCTCTTGTCCCGGACACGCGAAACAAAATCGTTCGAAAAATTAAACTTGCCGCGATTTTCCGTTAGGAGAATGCGAGAGGATTTCAAATGCGAATTAAAGATGGCTGTGGACTGAAGGGTCGACTAGGTTGGGGTTATGGGAAAATACTGTTTTATCATCGTGACAACCTACGGAATAGTTCTATGAAGATTCAATAATCCCATTTTTATCCCGAAAATATGAAATAAAATTGCCCAAAGAGCTCACTGTGATTTTTTATTCAGAATTTGGAGCACAGCTTAGCTGTTAATGAAAGGATTACCTGGTTCGATTAGTGTGATGAAAAATTACTGTCTCATCACTGGACTCCGGATTTTCCAAGAATTTAGGAACATCGTAGCATTGTTGTCAACCTACTAAAATAATTAGGAAATACGTTTTTATTCAACTCCCGTTTCTCGCAGTCGATACACATTATTTTTACTTCGCATACAGCTCCGCTGTCATGGTGGCAACGTATGGGCAGATTTTTGCTGCCGGAATTTATAGTAATTGAAATTTTTAGACTGTACCATAGAGCAGACATTACCGTTTATGCACAGACTTTTAACCTTCATTAAGCTCAATCAACGCCGCGTTTGGTTCAGAGTCGCGCTTATATCGGGACTGCCTTGATTCTATTGAAGATACCATTTGAACAGATAAAAAAAAAGCCCGCTCGTCTGGAGAATTTCGCACCGGTCAATTGATTTCGTGGCAATGAACGGTTATTGACTCCTCACGGAGAGAGACGCGAATTAATTTCCACTGTTTCTACACCAAGGAAAAAAAAACAAAGACTAATTGTTTCTGAGGTCCCCGCTGCAGATCGGCATTAATTGTTGGAATCTACGTCGTGTCTCTTTTATTCGCGATTATCAATTCGTCCTCGATATTGCAACCTTTGGCATCTCTTCCATGGAATTTTCTGCGGTCGTATAAGTATTAAGATATAACCCTTTATATATATATGTCACACTTTCCGAGTAGCTACAAAACAGAAAATGGACAAAACTGTCACCCTGAAGAACGTGAAAGGGTGACAGGGTGATCTTAATACTAATAATAATAATATATTCTAACCTCTTATGAGTAAACGTAGATTACTGTAAATATTTGTTTCTATTACTACGGAATTATACAGTACAACATCATTGAATATTATTGGACAATTTAGGTTATCGACAGAACGATTAAAATGTAAAACGAAAATACTTAAAATAGATCATTTTACTTCCAAATGCAGTGGTTAGCGATTACATGGCTGGCAATTAACATAAATAGAGACAAAGAGTATACGTAAACATTGACATCACGAGTGAATAAATAATATTCTAGTACCGATGTATGGAAAGTAACGTATAAGTGGATATTTCGGTTTTCATTAACATTGCAGTTTGCAATATGGGGAATAGAGCAAATAAAATTGCAAAATGGGTTAATATGGATCGACGCGGTCGGTTTTATCGTAATCGGGGGATTAGTGTTTGCGGTTCCGTTCCAGTGAAGTGTGAATCGGCATGACTGGCGCGAACGAATTGAGGCGATCCAAAGTTCGAAATTCGTATTATCGCGCGAACTTTTCAAAGATCGGTCGATATTGCGCCGATATGCTATCAGGATTTCCGTGATACGAACAGTTCGGCGAAGTCGCACGACCCTTCGTGGTCCGTGCGAGCCACGCGGAGAGATGCACGGTTGATTAATTTGACCTTAAAACTCTCCGTGGCACTCGCACCCGGACAAATTGCGCGCGCGTCGGTGCCTGGCTGCGCGCGCAACTTCGACGCAAACGCCGGAACAGGTAACTCGAATGTACCGAATAGAAGCCGGTCGAGAATAATGCAATCTTTGAATAGACAGATTTCGCTCGTAAGCATGACGCCCCGGCAGATGCTGTTGTGTCTCCTCGTGCTGTTTTTTTTATTCGAACGGATCGGAATTCTTGCAGAGGAAATTAATAGAACAGTCGACGGGTGGGAAAAATGCATTTCCATAACGGACATTCCGCTTCTATTGTGGCTGAATGAATCAATTCAAGGAAACGAATAATTGTATTAAAGAAAAATTAATTAATGTACTCAAAGACAATGAATATAATGATGCGATTTCTTACGGATGCTTATTATTAGACATATTTGACTAATTACGAATTTAACCCATTTGCATCATATATATACTCTCAATTTATTTTTCGTTATAATGCTGAAATATGAA
This sequence comes from Halictus ligatus, assembly GCA_028454255.1. Classification (NCBI taxonomy): domain Eukaryota; kingdom Metazoa; phylum Arthropoda; class Insecta; order Hymenoptera; family Halictidae; genus Halictus; species Halictus ligatus. The sequence continues at coordinate 5,242,564 of CM052139.1, read as the reverse complement.
GTTGTTTTACTTGTTAACATTTTTGTGCTTAAATATAATAAAAAAAAGTTTGGTGATAAAGGCATTGTTTTCATATTTCCCTATGAGGCAAATGGGTTAACATGGTTGCTCTACGGAAGGCTTACCTAATTCTGTCTAAACAGAAGCTGCAGTTATCATTTTTACAACGGAGATTAACGATGGTCTGCATATACAGTATACAGTACTGTATGTAGTAGTCGATATAGATCGGACTATGTATTACCACATTATTCACAACACGTCGGTATGAATAAACAATAACTGAAACTTAAGTTAACGTTCTAACGTTTCCATTCGTACCCCTTTTATACAATATAACAATTATGTTTCGACTTACAAGCAGACATTGTTATTACGAACTTATGCGTCGCCGAATGTTTATGTCCCACTACTGTAGATAAGAAACTTGTAAAGTATGCAGTAAGAAATTTCCAAGAAGCAGGAATGTTTGCTTCTAAAAAAGAAAAGAAAGAGTCCGATAAAAATTCGAGCTGGATCAATGGTCGAAATCGTTTGTTTTTAAACAAAAACGCCTTCTAAAAATAACGACATTAATCAATCAGTGAACCGGAATATCTTCTGGCTATATAAAGATATGCAGAATATTTTTTAATCTTTTTAACAAATTCCTGCAACATGAACACTCACAAAATGGAGTGTTATTTATCGCTAGTAATAATATTTAGCGAATAAAGAGAGATACATCTAATTCTTGGTTTTTAAGATTGATTTAGAAAAATAAAAAGATTCTCCTCCGGCGCAGATTTACTTTAGAGACACGTGCGATTAATCATCGCCGTGCTAAATGATTACTAAAACAGATAACATATTTTTCAGACGCCGATGCTGGTATGTGCAAACGGACCGTTCCGATCGTTCCTCGAGGAACACGTGCCGCTGGTTAGGAACAAATTTTGGCCGACCTTATGGTGCTTCGAATCGAGAGCACAGACCATTATAGCGAGCGTACTTCGGTCGCGGATTTTACCGCCTATTATTTATCGCAGGTTGGTAAGTTTACCTTGAACTTCGTGTTCGTGAACAAAGGAACACTGCGCAATTGATTTTCCAACACGAAAGACCTATAAATTCAGTAACTATTTCGTACGAATTATTTATAGAAGTCTTGCAATCTGTTAACTCTTCTGTTGCTAAAAATTCACCAGCGGCGCATATAAACTTTCGAGACACGTGTAACAAACTATACCTTCATGCGCCGGGCTACTGCACAATTTTTATGCAGTATTATAGTCTCCCCATTTTTTAAATTGTAATTAGACTACGGATCCTCATGCACAATAAATGTTCTAAATCAATTTAAAAAAGAAAAACAGAAATTACATGTATTTCTTCTGTTAATAATTTTAATTTCACTTTTCTTTTTTTTTATTACGACTGCGTCAAATACGCGGTCTAATTATAATATAAAAGTATATATCGAACTTCCTCTGACGTTTCTATTATTTGCGTTTCACCCACTGATTTCCATCGTGAGCGTATAAAATTCAATGCGCTCGAATTAAATAATTTAATCGTGCAGGGAAATATTGACGTTATCGGATGGAGGCGAAGTGGCTTTGGATTGGTCAGAGGAAGGTTCCTCGACAACCTCGCCGATCGTGATCATCCTGCCAGGACTCACAGGAGCGAGCCAAGCTGAATACATCAAGTGCCTAATCACGTCGGCGAAAAAAGTCGGCATACGATGTGTCATTTTCAATAACAGGGGCCTAGGAGGCGTAGAACTAAAGGTAGATCGCTACCAAACCAATTTTGATGACCTATTAGATCGAACCAAAACGGATGTCCTTTCCAGAATATTTAACACTAGATCTATATACTGACTTTACACGGCTTTGTAAAAATTACAAAATAGAGTTCATTAAATGAGACCAGAGTCTAAAACCAGTCTGGCAGTTCCAGTGTTAATAATTCTAATTATAACTTAATTGGTTACTAATTCCTGTTATTCTTGTCACTCTGTACTCGTTCAATGATTTTGAATCTCATTTGCTATTGCATTTGCAGACTCCACGGACATATTGCGCAGCGAACAGCGACGATTTGTCCGAAGTTGTTGAACACGTGAGAAAGCTTTACCCCAATGTGCCTCTTGGAGCGACCGGAATCTCTATGGGCGGGTAATGATCATTCAATCTTAGTTTGTTCGAACGCATTATCGTGTAAAATTCTCTATCCAGTTACGAGTCCGTATTTACCGTAAAAGAAGCGAGCGAGTACTGTTGCACTCGCACTGTGTAAAATTATTGCCAAGTCAAAGCGAAATCAATTGACACGAGCCTACTCCGGAACTATCCCCACCGCTCTGACGTGATTCATAAATCATGATTCATGTTACCTTGTATTATAAACCTTCTCGGATTTCTAATAGTCTGTTGCTCAACACACCAGCTAATGTTTAATATATTATTAATCTATTGATAATGCACATTATGTGTTCATAATATTTTCTAGTGGCTAACACGTTCATTAATGCGTTCCTAATGCTTTGTTAATATATCAGCCTAAAATGATTTTAGTCGGTTACAATGTTCCTAATATCTTCATTATATATTCATCCGCAGACTGATATTGGGTAACTACTTAGCGCAACAAGGATCGATGGCGAAGAACAAATTGAAAGGATGTTTCTTAATTTCTGTGCCATGGAACGTGTTCGCGGCGACGAAGAATACGGAAGAGAATTACTTCAATTTAATGATGAACAAGTATTTGGCTGGGACACTGCGTAAAAACATACAGAGATTACATTATGCGTCGGAAACTGGGTTCTTCGACGTTGACATAGACACTCTTCTAAAAGTAAGCCGAATAAAGCGTTCACGAAGATGAATCAGAATTTTAAGGGTCAGATAGGCTCACAATAATTTAAAAATGTAATCGATATTATAAGATTTCCTCCTAAGACAAGAATGATTGTTAAAATAATGTCTTTTATTCGCCAGAGCCAAACCGTGCGAGAATTTGATTCGCACTTCACGGTGAAACAGTTCGGCTACAGAGACGTGGAGGAGTATTATTCTAATGCAACCATACACGACAAATTGCACTTGATTGATGTGCCGCTATTATGCCTGAGCGCTGCTGACGACCCATTTCAACCGGTTCAAGGTTTAAATTAGCTTCTCACAGCTTAACATATAATCATAATCGTTTCGCAATACTAATACCGCGAAATTAATATTTTCTCTGTTCTTTTGTGTTCAGCGATCCCGTTGAAGGAAATATCGGAAACGAAAAAGGTGGCCGTTGTGGTAACGTCCCGAGGCGGCCATATTGGTTTCATGGAAGGTATGTGGCCAGTGAAAGAGGAACAATATATGGGTAAATTGTTTTCGCAATTCTTCACCGCGCTGTTCACCACCGACGCCGATCACCAATTATTGTGACGAAGTTATAAAATTAATTTCAACCTCATCCACGAGAATCGGTATCAAAATGCATTGGCCAGGTTTGGCCATTACACGAAAAGGAATGAGATCGCGTGCCATGGTTAATCACATATTCAGGGTACCGTACATGTGATGTTAGTAGTGATAAGAATTACAGAACATTCGTCGCTTTTATAAAAAGATTTTTACCAACGACCTATCAAGCGCTAGTTTCTAATTGTATAGTGTGTAATTTTTTACAAAATATACGACAGGTGTACGCACAATCCCATTCTCGCGTATATACATATATATGTATATCATAGTGATATTTATTTGTAACACAGTAATTTTATCGTGGCAATTTCGGAACCGGAAATTATACATTCGCACTCCACGGTAACTCAGGATTTATTAAGCTGACATGTTAGGACAAAAAATGAAGATCCTTAGAAGTATAAACTCGCAACACGATTAACAAAACTTTACGTTTATTTAATGGTACATTTATGATAAGCAAAAGTTCCTTGTTTAAGAAATTGGTGGCACAATACAGGCATCGTGTGCGACAATATCGTTACTATGTTCATGTCAGCACTACGAGTAATATTAAATATTGGACATTGACGTGAACATTAGAATAAATTACGCAAAACGACATGATATCATCTCCAGGTAAAAAGAAATGACGTTCGAAGAAACATCGCCGGTTGTGATACAGGAATACCTATTATTACACATTTTACACATAACATCGTATTTCGCAGTATTAAAAGGAATCATGAAGGCGAGTCTAACAACATGCCCTGAATCACATTACATCATGTTTTTTACTTCTGTAACGTTAGAATCATATAAAACACCAAATACCTATGTCATACTTTAATAATAAATTGTATATTTGTTATTTAGTATTTAATAAAAAAGAATCGATACAATAATTCCATTTATTGCTACGATTAGTATCGTTTTAAAAAAAACGCATACAGAAACATGCGTTTACCCCGCATCCTAATGAACACACGAATACTGCGCAATAAATCGCATGACAGTTTTTATTCTTTAAACAAGAAATTCGTTTTATAAAATCATCTGTGACGAAGCGTACTAGCATATTTTGAAACAGTATTTCGCAAATTTCTTTTTGAACGCGTTCAGAAATTTATGGATAATATAAAGTATAAAATTGTTAATATCATTGGCATGTGTTACAATTTGAACTCCAAGTTCAACGACTTCACTATAAATGCTAAAATGTCCGTGCTTTCCTCGATCTGAAACGAAAAGCCTGGTCAGTAAAGTTTTAGAATAAAAATGATAACAATTTTTCAGCTACTGACCACTTTCATTGTTGGTTTTCCACCGCCATGCCCTGCCTTGGTGTCTATTCTAATCAGCAACGGATTCGTTTGGTGCGGTAATTTTCCGAGCGTATGCTGCAGTGTTGCAATAAGCTTAAGACTATGCAACGGTACTACACGATCATCGTGATCTGCGGTTAACAACAATGTTGCTGGATATTGTACATTTTCCGGAGCCTTTACGTTATGCAAGGGGGAATACTTCAGAAGATTTTCGAAGTGTTTAGGATCATCGGAGCTACCGTAATCAGACACCCAAGCGATTCCGATGGTAAACTTATGAAAACGTAACATATCCATTACCCTGAAAGTAGAAAATGCAACGATACATTAACGCAAACATTTATTTACACAACTAGACAAATAATTCCGTCTTCAATCGAACTTACCCGACTTGAGCAATCGCAGCACCAAAAAGATCAGGTCTTTGGTTCGCGCACGCGGCAACCAACAATCCGCCATTACTGCCACCTAAAATACTTAACTTCGATGACGTGGTATAACGATTTTCGATTAAATACTCGGCAGCGGCTTGGAAGTCGTCGAACACGTTCTGCTTGTTGAAGAACCTCCCGCCATTATGCCATTTTTCTCCGTATTCGCTATATTAAAATAGCAAATACAGTCAGCATTTATTAATATTCAATATGTTTACTGCCATGACTTACCCTCCTCCGCGAATATTCGCGACAGCTAATACTCCATTTAAGTGTTGTACAAAAACCAGCTTCGTGACGCTAAACGATGGTTGAATGCTTACATTAAAGCCCCCGTAACCATACAACAAAGCCGGCATAGAGCTATCCAAAACTGCATCCTACAAAAAATCGATGATTAGCTACGTTATTCTTTTTCTACGATAATAGGAATAGTATCTATGCACACTCACATGTTTCATTACTAAGAACATTGGAATCTTTGTACCATCTTTGCTAGTATAAAATATCTGACTAGTCTTGTACATGCTCGCATCAAAGTTTTTCACTTTAATGTCGCGTAATACCTATAAAAATGTGCACGTGTTTATATAGCCATAGAATTTCCGTTAGTCATATTCATTTATTCACTTATTTATCTAACCTGTGGATCTTCGTCATTTTTGAGATCAACTCTGTATATAATACCAGGGACTAAAAAGGATGTGAAGTGATAAAATATTTCGGAGTATTTCTTCTCTCCCGTGAAATTGATTATTTTTCCGACGTCGAGCGGAAATGTTCGCAATTTTTCGCCACTCGTTAAACTGTGCAGTTGCAAAACATTCTAAAAACGTACAAGACTTGAGTTTCAGCATTTTTTGATCATTTTGAATATGTTTTCTCGCTTGTTTATCTTCACCTTGACATCTTCGATGTAACAAACTATCAATTTATCCTCGTGAACCGCACAAGCCCCATCGAGCACGTTATGCGGATGTTCTGGCAAAAGGTCAACCCATTTTTCCTCTTTATAATCCAGCAAGTCTATACTTATCAGCTTGTAGTTTGGTGCACCTTTGTTTGTCCGGAATATAGCCTTGCTGCCCTCGTTTGTTATGTACTGTACAAAAAAAAAAGACAATTGATAAAGATAATTGAGTCAATTGGAACTCGGAGAAGATATACGTGAACGCTATATGTATATTACGCACTTCGTAATCGGCTTCGTACTTATCGACGACTTGAATTAACTGCAATTTCCCTGTAAACTTCATTTCTGGTTTCAATGCTGTAAAGTACACTAAATTGTCCCTACAGTCCTTCACGGGTGAAATAATCAACCATTCTCCACATTGGGAAACTTGAGCACCTCTAGAAATGTCAGAAAAATAGATATTAAAAAATATATAGTTATATATATGATTAATCAATCAATTCATAAATACTAGATTGTGAATTGTATGCATTTACAAAAACAATGTGTTGGTAAAATTTGAAACAGCGAAGAGACTACAAATACTTAAGGATAGATTATTTTCAGCTGTAAAGATCCGCAATCTAATAAATACATATAACTCTCTTACATCCTCCATAGAGGCTCTTCGGGGAATTCGACTACAATAACATCTTCTGACTGAGGTGTTCCAAGAACGTGATACATTAACTTCTGATTTTTGTTGCCCTCCGTTTCTGAACCATCGGTTTTGCCTTTCTGGTCTGGATAACAACCATAAAATATCCCCTGGTTATCATGAGTCCATGCTATCCGAGAGTATTTGACCTTTTCCAAAACTTCTGGATATTTTTCACCTAATTATAAACATTTCTTGATAATAAGTAAACTTAAATAACAGAGTAAAGAATACTTCCAACACACGGAACTGTTTCCAGATTATTTATATTTGCCGTACCAGTTTCTGCGTTCATGAAATGAATTGTACACCAATCGGATCCACTGCTGGACAGTCCATACGCGTATATACTACCATCCTCGCTAAATTTACTAATAGAAATTGCGACAGTACCATCCTGTGATAATGTATTCGCATCTAAAAACACTTGAGGTTCGCTGTCTAGAGTATCTTGTACATATAGAACACTGGAAAACAGAAATTTGTGTATCACAATCTTATATTTTGATCAACAAACTCACAACTGTTACCTTTGGTTTTGTAAACCTGTATTTTTATAGAAATAGTATTTGTCCCCGTGTCTAGCCGGGCATGAATATCTTGGGAAATCCCATAACTGTTTCAATCGATCATAAATATCTTGACGTGCGCTGCACGACTGCAAATATGGTTTAGTAATGGCATTTTGGGCATCAACGTATGCTTTGGTTTTCTCAGAATCTGGATCTTCCAACCATCTGTACGGATCTGGCACCTGATAAATGAAATAGCAACCTAAATTTATGCAACCTTATGAATAGTGAATAAATTGATTTCGAAAATATAGCAATTTTCTATATATTTTTAAATACGGATTTCACAAAAATTAGCAATGTTTTTGCTTATTCTAACCTCGACTCCATGATATTTGTCAATCACGGTTTCATCACGAGTCGCTTCGGGATATTGCAATTTTTCCAACATTTTTCGTTTCACGTTTTGCTTAGTCGTTGAATGATTTGACACCTATATTTCCAACAAAATATATATAATTAGAATTGTTATAGCGACACCGAAGAATACGCTTGAAAAATTCTTACTTGAACCGTGGAATAGGAGGACGCGCGGATAAATTGCACGCGATTGCAAACAACGGAATCCAATAAATTCTTGCAGGCACTACTTTCGATTTTATGCAAACGACGTTTCTTTATAGTATTTGCAATTACCGACACAGCCACTAAACGCATCATACATATACATATATACATACGTTGTACGCAGAGACACGAACGTTACCTGCGCATTCTATTTCAAAATATCTTATCAAATTCAAAACTCCTAATCTTTTTATTTGTTGTTTACTACAGTTGGACTGTTCTAACTTTAAGAAGAATCTAAATTATTGTGCTACAATAAAAAGGAGTTTAAAAATTGTCTTTCATATAATAATACCGAAAGAAATATTTACATTGTATTGCTAAGGGTGAATTTTTGGTTCCGATGAAAATTTTGCTAGTGATAATTAAAAAGTTTTCAGCTATAAATTATAAAATAAATTCCACTAAATAATATATTAAAATGGTTACGAACTTAAAATCGCATAACATTAAGGGGTGCCTTAATTTGTCCACAGAAAAAACAATTTTAATTTCCAATATTTTTATTCAAGAAAATATACTTAAGGGGGAGATATAATTTATAACATATGTATTTAACAGATACGTATGTAATGATACGAATATTTGCGCGAGTACATCTGAATCGTTGCAATTAAAGACAATTTGTGTGGTCCCAGATAAAAGTTGTACGATAATTTGAATGAAATGTTCCCGAGAAGAATGTAACATCTATTTCACTTACAATCTACGTTGCAACATGCACGTACGTGTTGTGAAAAAGTTATAAATGTTGACCGAGTAGTTCCAGAAATTATTTACCAATATTATAGCTACAAATTCAATGATAACGCTATTAGGTTCACGACACGGAAGGATGCGGAATATATTCTTATCAATTGGCCTTAATTACCCCCTCCTATATCAGGCGATGTTAACTGACACGTAAAACGTGACTTTTCACAAGATTTTACTAGTCGTCGAAATCACGAAAATACAGTATCGTATACATTACTGATACAAAATATATTTTAAGAAACGTAAAAAAATGAAGTGCGATATACTGACGAAGTACTACAATTAAAGAAACACAATATGATAAGCTTATATGAATTTTAATTAGTAGCGCGATTGCACTGTCAAAATTCGATGTTTTTACGACTACTGCTACAAGAACAGGATACGCTGTGCTTGATATTTTTCAGAGCAAAAAAGATATACGTAAGCAACCCGTATACATGTATTTAGGTTTGGAAAGGCTGTGATCACATTGGAGATTTTATACAAAATAGAAACTGTCTATGTCAATTGCAAGAAACAGGAAACTCTTTAGAATGTTTTTTTTTTTTTGTAATTTTAGTAAATCGAAAATACTAAATCGCTAGTTCTGAGTTCACTGCTACAAGCTGCAACTATCCATATTTGTCATAAGATAAATAATAAAGATATAATATGTCATAAGATAAGATAGATTATTATCGTGACGCAATAGCCAGATTCAAGGCGATTCGGATACGGGTCGGAGATGACCCAAACTGCGCCGATCACTGATCGAGCGAATTGCGAAGAGAGGGGCACCGGAAAGAGCGTGTACGTCCCTGGAAAGAGAGCCACAAGGGGGTTAGGCACGAATCAAGATGCGACTATTCAAAGAGAGCTTCGTCGCGACGATATCGGGTCAGCTGTACTTTGTGCTGCGACCCCCGATAACCTCTTGCATCTGTTTCAAGACCCCCTCTCTGCTTTCTCCGACCACACGGAGTTCATATAACGTCAAAGGCTAACATGTTCGGTGCTCATTACAATACGAGAGTACGTCGACGATCGTAGAAGCGTTTTCCTAGCGGTGCGTCACATTTCTCAAGTGCTTCGAACGGAAACAGTCGCGCGCGTGTGTTGTCCCTCGTGAAACCTATAGTTCGAAACTCGACGGAAAGAGGTCGTCCGCAAGCCCGACTCGCGTTTCGTCGTACTCGTCGCGGCCGATTTGAATGTTCCTTTTCAAATTGTCAGCACACGGAGGAATGCAAAAGGACTGCCGAGACTGTCTAGGTCTCCGATACCGTATCAACTCCCTGGATCAGACCTGGAAGTGGCTGCATCAAACGATCGCCCTACACGACTACTTGATCTCGATCACAGCCAGTCAATCCGACGTCTCTAGAAACACGTTTTAAATAGGGCTGCTATCTACTGACCGAAACATTAACCGAGATCAAGGTTGATTTCGCCACGCACGAACCCCAGGCAGCGAAAAAACAGCCCATCGATCTTTTTAGTCAAAGACTGATCTCGCCGAGTTTAGCATTTTCCTCCAGGGAGTAATACGGTTTTCGCATATCGGTGACCGATTTTTCAAGAGAGGCAGATTGTGTCCCGCACGAGAATGATGCCTTTGATCAATAGAGCTCTGATCGTGGTCAGGCGCGGACCATGCAACTTGCACCAGGTCTCTAGGTACACGACGGGCTCCGACGGGTGTCAAGCCGACCTGAACAAGTCGATCAAGAAGTCAGTATTTATATCACAATCCACGGATGTGTTCACCAATTTAGCATTAGAGGATTGGTTCTACCGGAACGACAATTTCGCGACTCATCATATGCTGTTGCTCTGGCGGAACGATCCCTGCGTGGTGATCGGTCGTCATCAGAACCCATGGGTCGAGCATAACGCCCAGCTGGCCGAGAAACGTGGTATCGTGTTGGCAAGACGGAACAGCGGTGGCGGCACCGTCTACCATGACACTGGCAATTTGAATCTGACCTTTTTCACGCCGCGGGAACGATACAACCGGAAGTACAATCTGGGCATCATAACTAGAGCGCTGTACCGGGAATGGGGCGTGAAAGCCGACATTAATAAACGCGAGGACATCGTCGTTGAAGGCAATTACAAAGTATCCTTTAATGTAATGTATCATAAACACGTATGTCCCTTTTATCTGTACAGGGTGTTCCAAAGAAAAAAGAAATAACGTCACCATTAGACGAGCGTTAATGCTCGCCGTTCTGAACCGCGCGGTAGAATTTGCTGGATAAAGTGACGTGTGTGTGTATACATATAGACGCTGGTGTCGCGCGACATTCATGATCATGTATTTGAAAACGCTGTTGGATTTTCTTACCTTTTCACGTGGGGGTGTAGCGAAATTTTCTAAATGTACGAGCGAATTGGAACAACCTTCCCGATGGCGAAGCTACGCGCTTCGCGAACTCATAATCTATGTTTCCTTAACTTTCTTGAAACGCAGGTGTCTGGTACCGCAGCTAAATTAGGACGACCGAATGCTTATCATCACTGCACGCTGTTGGTCAATGTAAACAAATCAGCTTTGAGCTTAGCGCTCGAAACAAAACAGGTAAATATTTTGCGAGCGATCGTCGCTGCATGTCCTGTACAGTCGTTTGACGGTAGAAGAATGTTGTGTAGAAGCAGTGTCGGCAGGTCAAGACTGCCATTCTACACTTCCCCTTGTACGACCTCATTTCCCCATTTTCCGGCGGCGAGCATCTCCCTGTTCTGTCACGTGACGCGTTTCGTCTCTATCGTGCATGCGTCACAATAACACGTGACTAAAGCGGTAGTGACCGAGAGGGGGTAATTGTGTATTCCCCTCCATTTCCCCGTATGGCGCCACCGAGTACAGGGTGTTTCGATAGTTTAGCTCCGCGCGAAACATTTGCCGAGGGAAATACGAAAAACGTCCATGAAATAGAAAATGTCATTAATTGACGATAGGAAAAAACTCGTTATTGAATTGCGTACATGCATGCTAGGATGAAATTACTAATTAATATGTATATGTACACGACCATGTATTTCTTTTAATTTTATAAATCGTTAATATATGTGACCTTGATATTACAGAATGGTATTGAAACCAATGCCACCGTATCAACACGGTCCCCGGTAAAAAATTTAATAGATGTGAATTCGCACATATGCATGGACAAATTAATCAGTGCAATTGGCTGGGAGTATCTTCGCACAAAACCACTAGTTTTAGAAGATGGCGGACAAGATTTGATTCAACAACAGAAAGGCTTTCAGTTCATCAATCCAACAGAGGATTGGTTTCCAGGTGTGTTAACATTATGTTTTTATTGTCATGGCACATAGCTCTTAAATGCAAATAAGTACGTATATGGCTTGCTGTAATATCCTTGTTTAATGGCTCCGCAGTTCTCTATCTCTCCTACTTATTTTTGTGATAAATGCATAAAATCCACAGTCTAGTTATTAGAGTAGATTATTGTTGGAACTCCAAGGAAGTTATCTAAAAATAATTCTTGTTATCAGGACTCGACGAGTTAGTGAGCGAATTTCGTTCCTGGGACTGGAACTACGGAAAAACGCCGGAATTCTCGGTAACCCGAGAACTGGACCTTGTTACTCAAGATAACAAAGTCCATCGGTTTGAACTGACGCTGGAAATACGAAACGGAATCATCGAGGAAATAAAAATGAGACTCCCGGCCGGGCTGGTGTCGAACAGCTTCAACCAAGACGCCAGCGTGATAAGTAATCTACGGGGAACGAGATACGACCACGAAATAACGGAGAACATAATAACTGCCATCGGTTGCAAGACTGTTACGTTAAGTACGAGCCAGAACGTAGATAAAAGTAATATGATTGCTACGCAATGACCCAACGAACAATCATAATGATTGTGCTTTAAATTGCTGTGTACACTAAACATAGTCACCGTATAACAAGCTGTGAGATTTGTACAGAATTGTATCATAATACGACTTTATTAAAAGACTTAATAACTCTCATTGTTATGTATGCATGTAATATGTTGTAATATAAAGTGTATCCTGTATTGTGCACTGAGATTTTATACTATTGTTATGTGATCCGTATAAACTGTTTCTGTTAATAAATATCGTTATCAATTAATTTACTGAAACTTAATTGTTTTTTTTTAAACAAATTTTGCGAATTTTGATGGACTAATTCATATACAACGTATATATAACAATGATCCTGTGCGCTTTTATGCGGATGCTTCTTCGTTTATGTACAGACCACTAACATAATGGGGTTTTTTAATTGAACTATATAAAATTACAAGCTAGCCTCTTTTTTAAAAATATGATTATCAAAATAAACTTTTGTACACCTACTGCATTATAAAGGTATGATTAGTAGAAATATAATTTATGAGATCAATGTACGTGTGAAGATTGTTACGTTTACAAATAATTGAAAACTTTGTATTTCTATTATTTAAATTATTTGAATGAAAATCCCATTATGTGGATGATCCGCAGCAGGTCTTAAAGATAATTTGGAGTCCATGTTCTCGACAGATACCTGTTAGGTTGTCGCATAACGTCCAGATAAGATGGTGGAGGAGTACCAGGACGCAACTCAGTGAAACTACTTCTATCTATACTATTGCTTAATGGCAAATTAAAAAATAAGTCTATCGAAGGATCCATTAGATAGTCTCCCGGTTCCCAACGTAAGGAACGCGAACACATTCTTGACAACCATACGTAGGAAATAATTAAACCACATGCTATACCAAATATAAAACCAAGAACAAGGAACCACACCCAATCGAAAATAATCATCTTGCTTTCCAAGTGTTCGCATATTGGCTGAGTTTTATTGTTGGGCGCGCTGGTGAGATTATGCTTGCTCATCGTTGTACCCGTAACGACTGCTGTTGCCGACTGTTGGTAACTCACTTCCTCTTTTACAGGAGCCACCACCATCTTTTCGAATTTTTTCGGATGCTTTTTACCGCAGATTTCTTGAAACTCTACTCCTCTTTGCACAAGGTGCATGCTCAGATCGTTCATCTCTTTGTTGCACGACCACGGATTCCTGTAAAGATTTAGAGTCCAATTACAATTGTGTATCAATGGTTTCTCATGTATCTACACGCGGTAAAACATCCAATTAATAAATATTTCAATGAATTATCGTAATAAATTATATTTTTAAATGCACATCATTGCAGATATCTTTTTTGACATACCCCTCCAACGATATCTTCTGTAAAGAAGTCAACGTCTGCACAACTGAACGACTCATCTGAATCATCAAATTGTTTGCAATATTTAGACGCCGGAGTCGCGGGAGTCCATTGAACGTGTCCGAGGGTAAATGACTAATCTGACAGAAATCCAAGCTCAGCTCCTAAATACAAAATTGACAGTACAATTTTTCATGAATAGTATTAAAAGTCTTCATTTATGTAATTACCGTCATTGAGAGCGATCGTAATTTCGGCACACGGGACTGGAATTTGTTTTTGGACAGGTACACAATTTGCAGATTTTTGTTTTGTGTGAAAGCATCGTCCGGAATGGTATAAAGATAATTTTTCGTCAGGTCTAGGACGGTTAAGTTGACGAGTCCGTGAAAAGCGTACAAATCGATTTCACTGACTGCATTTGTCGAAAGATTTAGGTATTTCAAATTTGCCAATCCAACGTTCTAAAAGAGAATATAAATCAGTTATAAAATACAGAATAACTTTAAAGAGATTTTTCATGAAATTATACTAACGACCAGCTCGAAGGCGTTTAAGGAGGACACGACATTATCCGACAAGTCCAAGGCCTGCACGTTGCTCGTGATACCTGTGTCCACGCTATAAAGATGGCGACCTGTGCAAGAAGTACGCTGCAGCTTGAGCCAAACGTCACACACGCACAGTGGGGAACAAGTTTCGATGGATTGGGCCGAAACAGTGATTCCAATGGCGTTTAAAACGAGAAAGACGAGCATGCTGATTCTACAGCTACCAGTCAGGACCCGAAATAACGTCGTAAAAATATATCGCACCGATTAAAACCAGCGAAAATCACTTTTGGTAGATCTCGTCGCGTTGTAGGATGATCGTGACTGTTCTGCTAACGTAATCTTATCTACTTTGTACCTATGCGTGTACTTCGCTGTGGATGTAGCGATTACGATACGTCATCGGTATTCCGATGATTTTCCTCAACGTTGCCCTTTTCCAGCAATATATTCATTAACGTGTACCTGGCCAGATAATCCGAAGCAAACACCGGCGAGGACAATATCGTTTTCGGTGCATTCGTCATTGTGTACAACAATTAAGACGACTCGTTCGACTCTAGGGAATCTTGGGACAAACAAGACCCTTCCTTAAGAACAGATAAAGGAAAGTACAGTTATGAAACAGACATTAGTCTGTCGAACCTTCCGTGCCAATTCCTTTAAACTGACTGACACGCTTTGTAAGCAGGAACAATGGAGTATCATAAACCGGGACGGTGGGGAAGAGGGTAGGTTCTCCGAAAAACATCCTCGCCGCAGACCAAAACTGATGACCGCGATAAATCCCGTTCGAGAACCGATGCCGGTGCACACAATAGAAACGAATTTCAATTTTAGAGTCGATCGTCGGTTAGACACGGGGTTTTACGACGTGCACGATGACTAATTACCGACCTCGGGTCTGCAAACTTTTGTCAATCGAAGAATTAACGGACAAAATTATTTTTACTCACCGTAACGGATAATGAATCTGTTAGACTAGAATTACAACATTATAATTCGAATCGCAAGAGATTAAATAAATTCGTCACAATATATATTGTACAAAATCGTCGAGTCTTTATTGAAAAACAATAAAAAATACCGGCGGGTCGCACAACAGCTTATTAACACTACGTTTACGGGACGCGTCAAAATGGCGCGTTCTAATATTTTTAATTTACGATTATTGAGAGCGTGAAGCCCCATCCATGAGGAATTATTCTGTAAATATATAATTTAAAAAATGGCCAAAAGTTTGCATCGAGACATTATTATTATTTTTATAAGGTAATGTGAAAATAGTAACTTTGGTGCTCCGTAAGCCTAGCGTCAAAGGGAGGAAGGAAAGCCGGTTGTAATAGAAGATTCCGCACGTGGGGGACGTGTTCGGTAGAGGCCGAGGCGTGTTCGTCGGTTAAACGGCGACGTTAATGCGATGAAGATGACTAAGACCCCCATTGCATTGACAGGCCGAGGAATAACGTTACAATGCGCGGGACGGGCGTAATTTTGTTCCTTTATGCGGCGCGAAGGACCGGTCAGCCGGCGACAATTAAATGTTACTCACTAGCCCTTGGCACCTCTTTCGAAGCGAATCGAGGGGGTAGCTAAAGCAGAGAGGCAGTGCAGCGGTTATGTGTGAGCTAACAGCCAGCGCGCCGAGCCGAGTGTTTATTGCGCAACGTCCACGGAAATAAATCTAGGATAGGCTGCTGAGAACGCGTGGACCGTTGCCTTCTATTCGGCCTTACCATCCGTCCCCACCGCCCCTTCGCGTCTTCCGGCCATTTTCATAGCTCGTCCTCCACGCCGCCATGACGAGCGAACGGTATAGCACTGCAACCGCCTCACCTTCGACGACAACACCGCCGCCGTGCCGCATCGGATCGATTTATCGGTGGAACGGCAGACAGCAGCGTACTCGCCTAACAGAACCCGGCCGGCTTTTCGCTGTCGAAACTCGCATCCCGGCGTCCCAACACCGGGGATCGTCGCCACGCAAACGGACAAGCCTGATCACGGTCATGCACCAGTTTCCGAGACCGCGATGTACTACGCATCGGCCAAGAGAACGCTTCTCCGCCGTCGAAGATACTCCACTCGGCCGTGTTTCGTCACTGGCGCCCTCAGCTGACACCGAGCGTCTGTTCGACGTCGTGACAATCCGGCAATTAAATCGAGTCACCCACGAAAAACCGTATCAATCACCTGACGGAGGGATCCATCGACGATGCTCGATCGTTCGAAATCAATTTTTTCCACCACAGCCGTGCCCGTTCGTTTCGCAAGCAGGCCCGTTTCCCAAATAAACGAAACGCACGCTGCATTCCTTCGCGCTGCGTGCACGAACCTTGGAAATTACTTCGGAGGCGAGGCTCTTTGCGACACATTCCCGAAGCACGAGCGCGTCAAACCGAAGATATTTCACTCGGCGCGTGTCGTCACCGACCTTTCCAGCTGACGTAAAATGGCCGCTTTGTACTGTCAGCTGAACCACGAACACGGGTTTTCTCTGAAAAAACGTGTTCTGTCGCAATGAAACAGGCGTTCCCTGTCTCGCTGCAAGTATCGTTGGCCATTGAAGTCGAAAGACAGCGAAAATTCATGGTATTTCATTAAAAAGAATGTACAGTATGGTATTCGAGCGACAGTGGGAGTATCTCGTGAGGCCAGGTCTCTTTGGTCGGAGCTTTGTACATGGTTGGCAGGCCGATCGCTCGCGGTATTTCGTCATACGCGTCCTCAGCTGATGTCAAAACGGCCGCCTTGTGCATTTAACGCTACCAGCTGATTGCGAAAGTCGCGTTCGACGAAAAATCACCCGAGCCTGGCGTATCTTTCGTGAGTCGGTTATCGACGGTCGGTCATGGAGAGGAGTCGATCGACGCGGCGGCGTACGATCACGCGTAAGGGTTTTCGGCTGCGGAGAGATATAGCATCGGGGGCGCTTTATTTCGCGACACGGAGGAACAAAAATGGGAGAGGGACGCCAGAAGGGACGCCGAGTACAGCCGGACGGAAAGTGGAGAGGGCTGAGAAAGTGGAGGGTCTCCGCGAGCCGAGCGCTTTGGCTAGGGTTCTAGCCTGCGATTTTTTCTCGTTCCTCTCGTTCTCCGGGCGGACGGCCAATGAGAGTAAGTAGGTCAGCGCGGGCGTCCAATCGGTGCTCGAGGCCGGGTCACGTGGGTTTGTTGTTATCTATCAGCTGTTTTTCCCGGGCGGGCGGGTGGCCGGCCGGCGCAGTGAAAGCCGTTTGGAAGTGTATCCTCAGTTCTCCCCGGTCGCTCAGCTGTGCGTCACATGTCGGGAACCGCGAGTCTGACTTCTGTCTGTATACCAGCCAACCGTGTACCGCTTGTTCGTTCAGGTCGCAGTAAGGTGCCGGATTTCCACTTGCCGGCGAGCGTCAGTCATATATTATGCTATCTACCGCGTGCATACAAACGTATCACGATAAATCCATCACGAAGTGCCTCGAACATGCGGACGGCGTGACAAACCCAGGCAACGGTGCACGCCGTTTTGTTGATACATTGAGTTCTGTGTTCAGGCCGCGAAGGCCGCCGCGTCCCTCCACGGTCTAGGAAAATCGATCGGCGTGCCGCGATTACGATTCACACGATACACGCGAGAATCGCCGACCGGTGTTACACGAGATTTCATTTATACGGTGGAACGATGACCTAAAACCGGCGACAGTGGTGTTTCATTCTGCGTTGTGTACGTGTGCCGGAGAGCGAGAGCGAGAGAGAAAGAGAGAGAGAGAGAGTGTGAGAGGGAGAGAAAGGGAGAGAGTAGTCGGGGTTTGGAAGCAGTCAAAATTGGAGCGACGCGTCCCTCTGTGTGTCGGTGTTCACGGTTTGCCGGGAGTGCGTTAAATGTGCAACCGATTCACGTACAATATCGACCGACGCGTCACTCGTATCATCACTCGCGCGCATCGAATTGTTGGATCGCCCGTACGTTGTCCCAGAAAGTACGTTGCCCGGCAAAGTGATTCAACGATTTTCCCCGGTAACAGTGATCCCGTTCGTTTAGTGGAAATAATAAAGCATAGAGACAGTGGTGAGAAAGAGATCAAGAAGAGTCAGTGCAAATGCGATTTAGAAGAAACAATTCCCGGCGAGATACTTTCGAAAAGGAAGTATAGCCGTCGTAGCCGCCGCCGCCGCCACGGTGCGTGCACCGTGGAGATCAGAAAGTGCGTGCCCCCGAACGATTTGTCGATTATTCCTGTGGGTGATCACCGAGAGATCGTCTACCAGCAGCAGCCGCGAATAATGTCGACGGGCAAGAGGCTGGCGAAACGTAGCATAATCGGCACCAGAGTGTGTGCTCCCGGTGAAGACGGGAAGTACTACACCGGCGTCATACACGCCGTGAAAACGCCGGCGTCAGCCGCCTCCGAGTCAGGCCTCAGCATTACACCGAAGACTCGCTACTCGGTGCGGTTCGATTCCGTTCCCGGTGGACGACCGCCGAGCCCGAGCACCGAATACTCCGATCGTGATCTGATCGGCCCCGGTTTCGGATCTGTGACCACCGCGCGACTCGTGCCCGGACAGAAAGTTTATCTGACGTACAACGGCCGAGAAATTCACGCGGAGGTCACGCAGCACCGCGAGCATCTGGACGAAGTCGACGTGAAGATCGCGCCGAACGGCCAGGAGGTGAGTTACTATTCAAACTCTTTGCATTTCGAAACGGGCCGGGGGATCTATCACCGGTTTCCGGGATTCTTTAGAGGGACTCCCCGATTAACCGGGAAATTTTTCGTGAAACGTTGGTTCCGAAGAAACGGTGTTTTCGACGGGAAAAATACCGGCCTCCTAAAGTTCAAAGGAAATTCGTCGGAACGGTGTCGAGAATCTCGTTTTCATTGCGTCCCGTTCGAATGGCCTGGAATAATGGCATAATTGAGGAGGTATTTTTCTGAAAGGAACGCGGCTGCGGCGCAAAAGTTCCGCGAATACAGTATGCTGAACATAACGAGGTTTGATACGTCATCCGTACGACCGCCGGGACTCTCGGTGCATCCAAGCAGGTTAGCGCGCATCAAACACACAACCGGCGCGCATGCGCACCGGTCCGCGTCTCTCTTTCTCTCACCCGGTTCGGTCGGCATGGAACGTCGAGCCGAGAGACTGCTTTCCAGAGCGGGGAAACGCGGTCTCGCGCGATAACGCCGCGCCGGCCGTATCGATGACATGCTCGACGAATTGTGGCGTGTTTACCCGGCAGGATTTTTTTTTATTTCCGTGTGCAGGGCCGAGAGAGCCGGCCGTGTTTCCACGGCTGGCCGAAACGAAGAATCCGACGTCGACGACGACGACGACGACGATGACAGGCTGGGCCGGGCCGGCTCTGGCCCCGGCATTGTTGCCGGTTCTGTTATGCGTGCGCCGAATAGACCGCGCGCGAGCGAGCGAACGCGCCGGCGACCGGGCGAGAGCGGGCGTCGTTAATCAGAAAATTTAATTTTCGTGACCTCGTTCCTAAAGCAACCTATAGAGTGGATGTTCCATTTACGCGGCGCGCATGAGCGAGATGATGCTCTCTCCCTCTGTAGCGGGATCGGGATAGAGAATGACGGAGAGAGGGGGGAGTGCAAACGTTACCTTGCGACGTTGCATCTGGATACGACCGTGGGCACGCTATGCGGCACGCACAAACCCAGGGGCAATCGAAATCCGTCTAGCTGGCGGTGATCCCGCGATTAACCGGAATATTCGAGGGTAAATGGGGTGGAGCGGGACGCGGTGGAATAGGGAACGGGTATATTATCCGTCGCGGACGAACACAACAGGTTAACGAGCGGGTCAACAGAGAATGAAACGCCGTCGCTCGGTGTCTGTGCGCCCATCTGCCGTGGCATTAGAGTAGTCGGACGATATCTACACACGGCCGATGCCAGACCGTCGATTTTCGACACGCCTTTCTCGGGTTACAGCCACGGATCGAGAGCGCTCCAGCGTCGATCAGAGGGCCGCCGTGGATGTTTGCGGATTCGCGGAAAAACGTAGCGAGAGCGCAACGCCGCAATAAATACCCCATAAAACCAGGGGGGATAGCGCTATTACGGTCGGTCAGGCGTAGCGAAGAAATACACGCAGCCTCGATACCGCTATGTGGGCGCGGTTAGATTCGTAATGAGAGGCACTGGCCAGAGCGCGTTATCCGCAAGCCAGCCGGCTTGCTTGCATGTATGCGGGAGCGCGCGAGCTCGGTTTATGCCGCGGACCGAGTACGGGCGTAGTGCTTGCTCGCCAGCAGTGCACCGGCTACCGGTGACCCCACGTGGAACGCATTAGCGCAATATCTATCTTGCTACCTCCGTTAGGCAGCTCAGGCGTGACCGCGCGGTTCCATTTCGTGGAAATTTCGCGGCGTTCGCATTCAGTTCGTTCGCGTTCGCTCCAGGAAAAATGAACCGGATCTGGTCAAACCGAGGTGTCCGGTTCCGATATTTTTTACGGTCAGTCAACGATCCGGCCGTTTGCACATGTCTCTCCCCGGCGAATTAACATGGTTCTTTATTACGGGACCGTCCGGTGTATATTGCCGGTAACAACTGACGGTACCTGCCCGCGTCCTACAGACAGACACACGCACGCCATGGTTTCCTTTCCGAGTTAGCGCGACGTCGCGTCCGACAGGTTCTGCTCTCCAGCTCGAAAATCACGGATAATTTCTCGCGGCGCTCGAGCCGTTCGTAACCTTTAATCGGCGAGCATCGCGTTTGATTCATCGATAGAGCGGGTTCGTTCTTACGTAAGCGGGGCTCTCTCGCGTCAGTACCGGGGAGAGTTTTCACGCGCAACAACGTATCTTGGACTTTCAGTGATGTCGAAGGTCACCGAAGCACGAATCGGTAAATACCGTCGGACACACCGCGCTCGTTCGTCTGTTAGGCGCAAGCACGCGTGAGCGGCTAATTTTCAAAGCTCACGCGACGGAGGTGCGCTCGCGCTTTATGGGCAGACATCACATCGCTGGTGATTCTTTTTTGCACCTCGTTTTACCGTTAAAGACTCGCACAGAGGGGGTGGGGGGCAAAATGGCGGAAACAATCTTTTCCGTCTCTCCGCTCCCATACCGGCGCGCATTATCGTCTAACGTCATCGTCGTTAATGTCGTCATCGTCGCGGCTGTCGTCGTCGTCGTCGGTCACGTGACCGTCTTCCAAGGTAGAGAAAGTTGAGAGTCACTGACGCGTGTGCGTGCATTTCACTGAGGCGACGAAAAGGTAACACTAACCGCGCCGCGCGCGCGTTTATTGCGCGTGTAACGCGCGCACCGCGGCGGGAAGCGAGCGCGTTTCGCCGTTGAACAAGCAACAGCGGATCCCCATCGCCTCTATCTACGGTCGTCACGGAAATATCCGACCCGCGGGGCGCATTCGAAATAATGGCCGCGTTTAACGGTGTCACTGGTCACCGGCACGGGCGTGAGACGATTGAGTAAGAGATCGCGCGCGCCTCGCTTCGTGAGTGGATCCAAAGATAGATATCCCGGCACCAGCGGGTCGAACCTAACTGGCTCGGCCGTGTACACATGTACACGCGATGCATACGTGTACACGGTGGGCCGATCAACGTTTGCTACCATAGGATTTTTAATCCTTGGACAGCGGACCGCTCTTATATTTAAATCGTCTGACTTGTACATCGACTATGCTCTCAACGTGACGTCACCTCCTTCTCCACATGTCTATTTCTATGCTACAACGCTTACAACTGCACAATCAACGATGTTCATGACTGGTTTATCAATTTTCGGAAATATTATTTTTGAGCGTGCTTCTTGTAGGCGCGTCGCTTCTAATGAAACAGCTATTAAATGTTAATTTTTATATTGTGAGTCGAAATAGACCAAGGCTCCGCTGCCGGAGATTTAACGGAACTGTGAGGTGAACTCGGAGACCTCCATACGAGCTAATTTTTTGGCTAAGTAGTATGTTTTACAGTAGTAGTTGGTCAAGGGTTAGTGGGACACGCGTTGTAAACAGAGGTGAAACTTATCTGCTTCACGGTTTTTGCGATATCTGTCTACCCGATCCAGATCTAACCCAGATCTCGCCTACTCGTATCGTCTAGATCTGTGTGACCCAGGGGTGGTAATTCACGACAACACGAAGGTCTAGTTTGGGTGACCTCCAGGTTAGGTTTCAAACCTACCTCAATTTCATAGCTAAAAATCGCTCCGCGCTGATACCTTCGCACGAACCACCCTGTATACCCGGCGACCGTAGAGAGAGAAGAAGATAGAGGCATCGTATTCGTGACAACAGCGCGATGTAAACAAGCTCCGTGCACCGGTCTTGTCCAGCCGGTGACGTAGTTACGCGGATGTTACTCGGGTGTATGTACGCGGTCCCCCCGGCTCGCGCGCGCGCGCGCGCTATCTTTCTGCTACTGACACTTCCGGTAAATACGTCCTTATCGTCGGGCTCCGCTCTCCTTTTCGCTACCCAAGACCGGACTGAACGTGCCCGGGGAATCCGGCGTGTTTGGTTGTGGCTCTCTCTCTCTCTCTCCCTGTTCGCAGAACCGGCTACCGTCCATCCAACAGCTGCTGACAGCTCGATGATATCCGACATATAATTCATTGCTCTAGTTGCTTGCGCTGCGCAGCAGCAGGTGGCCAATCTCTCTCCCCCTTTTCTCTCTTCCACCCTCACCCTTTTTCTTTTTTTTTCTTTCTCTCTCGCTCTTCGAGGTTACGAACTTTCGACGATGGAAATTCATTGTCGTTTTTTATGGAATTCGATTTCTGCGATCGATCGTCGCCGGTGATCGAAGTCCTCGGGCTCTGCGCACTGGGACAAATAGACAACCCGGGTGGAAAAACGTCGTGTCTCGGAGCAGATGTATCTTCTATTTATCCTCGTTCCGGAATGTTTACACGGACTACTGTCACCCGCGATCATATTTATTTAGTAACCGTATAAGCATAGAAAAGATCGCGCAAACACTTCGAATCGTAACATGATTATGAAATTATACAGAAATGTGGTACGAGAACGATTAGTTATTAAACTCCTGCGCGCTGGAAATGGGGACGCTAAGAGTTGATTCTTTCGCCGGGCAATGCATGGAAATGTGCAAAAAATTGGAGTATAATTTTACAAAAAAGTGGACCTGGTTCTTGTACCAAGGTCTTCCTCGCGAGAACACGTCGGAGACCTTGGTGCTAAAATCGGGAAAGGTTCGGTGTATCGTACTGTTTTCAATTCGTACGGTTGGTGGTGCTAAAGGTGTATTTATTACCCTCGTTCTCGGGATCGCGTTTAAATGAAAAATACCGCTCTAAACTTTTAAGATTTAGGAGAGGGTTCTTAGGGACATGGAGGGATGTTTGGACAATGACTTATTTGTTAAAGATTTATTGAGGTACCTCTGGGTCGTCCGTTATTTCCGTCCACTAATTTCAACAGACCTGCAGCTTAAGTGTTCCCTCATTGGACAGGTCACCTTACAATAGGAGCGCTACGGGAACATCTAGAGTTGGCAAGACTGGCGAGGGCCGTTAGGCTATTAGACGAATGTCTGCGTATCTAGGATTAAGTCCCAAATGGAGGTAGGTTTTCCCGGACGGTCGACAATTTTCCGTCGCTTTCGCGTCGTTTTTCCGGCGGGTCTTTTCCTTTGCGTAACACGCACGCATCGCGTCGTGGCATGCGATACGCAGGCGCGCTCGCGTCGGGTTATTTAAAATAGTATCCGAACAGGCCGGAATCTACAGTGCGTGTTCTGTTGCACGGGATTATGTCATGTGTGCTCGTACCACTTTGCCGGTAAATAGGTTACGCAAGATGGATCACGGATGGCCACTCTGCATAAGTATTAACTTGTAGCTATGGGGCCGGTTGGCGTCCGCGTCTACGCTATACGCATAACGGGCTGCGAGTAGAAATTGGAAGCGGTGTAATAACAGGATATGTACGACGCCGGGTTGCGCGTTACTCTGTCGAACAGTTGCAAATTTCTGTACACTTTATACCCTTTTTTTCCAACCATGTAGCGTAATCTCTTTCCATGTAGGCGTGCGCGCACGGGCGGCTTTGTCAACAATGGTGTATGACATAACTTTCCCGAGAAAACGCAGTTTTTCCGTCCGAGATGCTTTATCTTAATATACACATTTATTCGACGTGTATTATGTGGTACAGCCGCGGTAATTGCGGCATAAAATTTTCGAACGGCGCGACGCGGCGTTACACAATCTCTCTCTCTCTCTCTTTCTCTCTCTCTCTCTCTTTCTCTCTCTCTCTCTCTCTCTCTATTGGGAACAACAGATAAACGTGTCCCTGATGCGCTAGGAAGGTCGATCCCGGAAAATGGGCGTCTGTTCAACATCGACGCACGACATTAAAAATCGAATATTCATGAAGGAGGGAAAGAGCGCGGAGATCGATACCGGGGATATCATGTGATTAACGTTGACATTGTTCCTACCGACCATCGGCCGGTGGTCCGGCTTTTCTGCATGACAATGGAACAGGAAATTCCTATTGAATAAGTGTCGTTCGGCATCGTAACCTCGGGACCGTCGAATCACATCGAATTCTCATTTTTTCATTTTGACCCCCATGACACCATGGACGAAGTACCTCGCTAGATCATGATTCCAGATTGCTGTGGCACCATGGACACCCTGAAAATGGTGAACTCTATCTCGGGCCGAACTCGATGTTCACTTTTGTCCAATAATTCCTTATTTTATTAATTCTCCGATTAATGCCGCGTGATTGCATGGTATCTAAGTAAAATTGTAGTGTTTTTTATTTGTTCTAAATAGAGCTATCTATGGGGCTATAAGTGAACTATATCATTTTGTAACACGTTGGATCTCAAAGGGGGTTAATATCCATTGAATCTGTTAAGAGAGGTGCGAGATATCTTGTTGATAGCTGTAGGAGGTATAGCAACATTGTTGCGACGAGGTTTCTCTGCTACTGACAACGAAGGTAGCGAGAAGTCTCGTCGATGGTAGCGAAGGGGTTAAAAGCGGCTGGCCGGAGTTATGACATAATTGCAGCGATCGCTTCACCTTTCTCCTCGGCGAAGACCGCCGCTGCACAACCGCTTGATTTCGGGTTTGGAAACAACATGGCGGCTAGTTGCACCGACCGGCCGGTTGGAGGCACTGCGTCCTAGCCGATCGCTCGTAAAGTCGGTCATAGAGTTTACAATGCAACGCCTTCTCTCTGCTCGGCCCGGTATTCCACGGCTCCTCTCGCTCTCCGTCTCTCTCTCTTCTACTCTCTACTCTCTCGCTCTCTTCTACTCTTTGCCCTCCCACTCTTTTCTACTCTCTGCTCGCGCACTCTCTGTTCTCTCACTCTACTCTACTCTCTGCCCTCTCACTCTATTTTACTCTCAGCTCTATTACTCTCTTCTACTCTCTGACCTCTGACTTTGTTCTATTCTAGGCCCACTTACTCTATTCTTCTCCTTGCTCTCTTACTTTGTTTACTCTTTGCTCTCTCACTATCTTCTACTCTTTGCTCTCTCACCCTCTTATATTCTCTGCTCTCTGACTTTGTTCTACTCTAGGCCCTCTGACTCTATTCTACTCTCTAGTCTGTTACTCTCTTACTTTCTTCTACTCTTTGCTCTCTCACTCTCTTCTACTCTTTGCTCTATCACACTCTTCTACTCTCTACTCTCTCACTCACTTCTCTCTTCTCACTCGATTCTACTCTCTACACGCTCACTCTCTTCTACTCTCTGTTCTCTGACTTTGTTCCACTCTAGGCCCTATGACTCTATTTTACTCTCTGCTCTCTCTATCTCTTCTACTCTCTGTTCTCTTACTCTCTTCTACTCTTTGCTCTTTCACTCTCTTCTACTCTATGCTCTCTAAAAAATGATGACAGAATGGCCGGTGGATAACGCGTCAATAAACAGGTATTCTGATAAAGAAACAAATGAATCTCTTTCAAAGAGAATTTTCACGCATCAATTGCCGGGCCGTAACATCCGCGTGCACGGAGAATAAAACGCGCGCTTCCACACGTACTAGAACCGCGTATACTTAATTCGCGAGTACGTGTTAAGCGCAGGTACACGTGTCCCTGCATCGCGTATCCAAAGTCGTAGACTCTACTCTCTAATCCGAGTCCTCTCTATTTCTCTGCTCCCTTCCTCGTTTCGGTTTACCGCGATTGCGCCCGTGTAGCAATCATTAGCACGCTCGAGTACAATTACCTTGGATGTGGGAACCGTCCTCCATGTCTGCGCGCCGATGCATATGCATCGCGCGCGATCGCCCCGTCGGCAAGGCGATCCGTCGAAAATGGGAGCGTAGTACGCGCGAGACGCGCGGACTTTTAATAAGTTGCAACCGCGGACGTGACGGCATGGAATTGCAAAATGGAACGCGCGTGCTGGTATGATTACCCGGAATCGTTGTTCTTGAATACCATTGGTAGACGCGCACCGTGTGCGCGCCACGTTACCGGAGCCCGCCACGCGGACTGCAACGTTCACCCGGCGCGTCGCGTCGGTGCATCGTTGCGTCGTTGCATCGTTGCGTGTGCGGGCACTGTCTCTGAAATTTCGCTGCATCCTCGGGAAAGTAAACCTCATCGCCGGCATCGGTATTACGAGCTTTACACACCGGGCAGCCGGGAAATCTGTTTGAACGCCGGTATCGCTAACGAACTATACCGTCTTTGGTTTTCCGAGATCCTATGGGAGCGGAGGCCATTTTGTAGGTGCAAGTACTGGTTGCAAAAGTTCACCTGGCTCGGAGAGCCAGTCTGCATAGGAGTTAGCTAGATTTGCATTGGGTGATTTGAAAATTTATCGTGCTACCGGAGCGGTGGACACCATTTTGTTTGTGCTCATATTGGATGGCGACGTGCTGTAAAAGTTAACCGGACTTGCAGAGTCGGGCTTAATTTTACTTAGCTAGATGTGTAAGGGATAATTTGGAAATATATTTTTATGGACTAGTGGAAGCTATTTTGTCAAATGGTGGGGATATTATTTTGAATAGAACTGTAATGATTTGGTGATCCGCAGAATTATTGTATTGCGGAACAGAAAGTAGGTAAAACATCAAATGAATTTAATATTATTGGTATATTTACAACCTGTTAAAATTATTCAGCGGAACTATAAATTTTTATGCAACTCCATGGACAAAGTACCTCCAAGTAGAGACGTTGAAGCCTCGTTTTTCGTGCAACGTGAACCTCGAAGACCGATCAACGTTCGCGACAGGGAGCTCGCCAGAAGTCCCTCGCAACCGTGACGAATGGTTTTATTTTTTATGAATGCAGTTCCTCGGTTATCGCAAACGTAAATCGCACGGGATCAGCTGATCGTGCAGGTCGTGCGTATGTCTTGTGTCTCCCACCCGGCGATATCGTTCGCAAACGAGTCCCGCGCTGACGTAACGATGCAGCACGCGTCGTAAATTATGATCGATAATGTAACCTTGCGGATACGCGCCGGGCTAACATATGGCCGGAATGTGTATCGCTCGTGTCCTCTAGGACTTTCTAACAATTTATATCGACGACATCGACTTCCCCGGTCATCCGCGCCCATTATACCATCCCATGCTTGTTGTGTAGTACGGGAAAGAGAAAGGGGGAGGGATCGTGGTGGGGGGAAAGAGAGGAGAGGACACCGTTCATCCCCGCTCCACTACTTAATAACTGACTCGCGTAGTATCCGGTTGCTTTTGATGCATTCTGGCCGTAACGGTGACCGGCATTCGACATTCACTTTCCGAGGGTTAAAAAGAATACGATGGATGGATCTCTCTCTCTCTCTCTCTCTCTCTCTCTTGTTTGCTCGCTCTAGCAACCTTGTTACATTGTCGACAGTGCTGCCTCTAGCGCGAGGTCGCAGCTACCAACAACTTTGGAGACCCTAGAACTACGGGTCTTGGACGGACCCTTGAGAATTCCTGAAGACCTGCAGCCCTAATTCCCTGACCGACTGCTGTCTTCCCATCGTGGCATAAAACGCGCCCGTGGGAATCCTGTTACGATCCATGAAAATCCTCCAACACGAGAGAATCGTTTAAAAGATCTGGATGCGATCAGGTTAAAGGTTCTTGTTCCAGAGTCTAGGTACTAGAGTTTCGAAGTCGTCGTTTCATTGCTCAATCACCGACGATTTCGAACAAACAGCTGCAGGCTCGGCAAGCACATGAAGAAATCGCGAACGAACAAGACCCGAAATACGAGTCGAAGACGGAAGATGCGTCGCAGCGACCCGAAGAGGCGAAAGCTCGTCTCCCGTATCCGCGCGCGCGAACAATTGCGTCAAAGGCCGTGGCGATCTTTAGGGTCCGATCGTTAGTAGCGCGGCGTGTTGCATAGAATACGAGGACGCGAGGAAAAGTGGCGCGTATCTGCTGCACCGAGAGAAAAGCGAGGTCGGGCCTTTCTCAGAAAAGTGGGTCGAGAAGGTACCGATCGCGCACTCGAGCCTCGGCGTTGCGTTCCACGCGCGGGATTCACAAGGAAAGCGTGTGTCGGTTGATCCGTTCCCTCGTGTAAACTACAGAAGCTAGAGAACCTGGCTACCTGGCGAAGCTAACTGGCTTTGCTACACCGTCACACGGCGATTCTCCCACGGACTCCATGCCCAAGCGTGTGTCGTCCGATCCGTTCCTTTCTGTAAAATACCGGAGCTAGACAACCTTCGTAGCTCGTGAAGAACTGGCGAAGCTCTAGTGAAGCTAGGTAACTTGTGATGCTAGCTAACTAGTGCAACTGACTAGCATGTACAGCCAACTAGTGAAGCTACCTAGCTAGTAAAGCTAATTAGTGAAGCTGACTAGCTAGTGAAGCTGACTAGTGAAGCCGACTAGCTAGTGAAGCTGACTAGTGAAGCTGACTAGCTAGTGAAGCTAGCTAGCTAGTGAAGCTAGCTAACTAGTGAAGCTAGCTAACTAGTGAAGCTAGCTAACCAGTGAAGCTAACTAGCTAGTCCAGCCAATTAGTGAAGTTACCTAGCTAGTAAAGCTAACTACTGAAGCTAAGTAGTGAAGCTGACTAGCTAGTAAAGCTAACTACAGCCAACTAGTGAAGCTGACTAGCTAGTAAAGCTAATTATAGCTAACTAGTGAAGCTACCTAACGGGTAAAGCTAACTAGTGAAGCTGACTAGCTAGTAAAGCCAACTAGTAAAGCTGACTAGCTAGTGAGACTAGCTAACTAGTGAAGCTAACTAGCTAGTACAGCCAACTAGTGAAGCTAACCAGCTAGTCCAGTCAACTAGTGAAGCAACCTAGCCAGTAAAGCTAACTAGTGAGGCTAGCTTGCTAACGAAGCTAACTAGCTAGTACAGCTAATGAAGCCAACTAGGTGGTGAAGCTTGCTAGTGAAGTGTAGAGTAGATAGCTTCGGTACGCATCACGCGGCGATTCTCCCACGGATCTGATGCCCCCGGCGTCGTTGTAGTGGTCTATTGGGAAAACGTGGAGATAGAGAGCCAACGTGGACGAGCGCGTTCCTCTTCGACCCTTTTCCCGCATTGTTGCGCCGCTCTATGACTTTCCAACGCGAGCCGGCCGGCTTCCGACTATGTGGAACGAGATAGATGGCCTTGCCTGGCATCGATTAAACGGTTTTACGCGGCGCAACACCGGCGAAAAGAACCCGTGTCGGGTCGCCGGTAGGTGTCGAGAGAGGCCTCGCCGGCCACCACCTTATTGGACGTCGCTAGACTACGATGATTCCACCGAGAACGACGAATAAATTACTCCCACGGGCTGATGCTTGGGCGTGCTTCTTCGGCATCTGCATACGTACTACGGAAACGCAATTAATAGGGGACAGGTCTCGTTGGGCAACTGGGCACTCTTGACGATTGTCGGTGGGGCAACGTGTCCAAGTGTTCGTTCACGACTGCAACGTTGGTATCGTTCGAGAAACAATTAAAGATCATTCAAACAGTTAAACAATTAATTCAAACAATCAATCCCTTGCACTCGAAGCTATTTTAACCCCAAAACGAAACATTTCTTCCGACCTAGAATATTTCCCTTCCATATACATATTTTTCATGTTATACATACGAAAATGGTGCAATTTGCTCCTACAATACTGAAATGTTTAGTAATTCATTAAATACAAACAAATTTACTAATTAAAAAAATATTTTGAATAATGATACAGCAATTTTTAGTGGTGCCTTAGAGCTCCTAGGATTTTGAGATATTAGATTCGGTTGTACAGATATTGGACCTCGCTTAAAGTGTCGCCAGTATACAGACAAAAGTTTCATAGGGGAACAATTAAGAACAATGTTTTGTCGCAGTCGAGCGTCTGTGTCAATGTCAAACGACTGTGTCACTGTCAGACGTCTGTGCCACTGTCAAACGAGCACGTAGCGTCTTACATTCGAAAGAACGGCGACGTTACGGAGGCAAAGTGGTGGCCCGAAAAGCAGTTTGCCCGAGCCGCGTGCAGTAACATTGACACAGAAACCGGCGCACAAGCTCCCTGTGTCCGATTCCATCGCGCTCTCTAGGAGTCCCGCATCGATCACCCGGCTACACATGTAGGTCTGAACGTTTCGTAACACGTGGGACGAGAGCGATCCGCACAGACCACCGATGCATCATCCTCCTACCGCCGACGCGTTATCGAACTATGCGGCTCCGTGTCCTCCCCCGCTCGTTGGACCATCCACCGGAGGGATGAACAAAGTTACCGGCTCGCGGGGAATGCGGGTCGCGTGGGTGGAACGGCGAAAAAAATGAAAACAAACTTTCGCTGAGCGTGAACGCGAAGAGAGGCAAGCCGAGTGTGGGCAGGCTGACCGTATCGTGTACAATTGAAAATCGGATGCGATCATTACCGGTTTACATACCGGTCAATATTCTAATAGTTTTCGTGCAGACTGTTACAATTGTCAGTTGCAAAAATTCTCGACAGATTGTTTAACCTTAGGGTGGTATTTCTCACTAAAAATGTCACTGGGTTCAAATAACATATATATATAATGCATTGTTTTTAATTCAGAAGGAATAGAAGTAGAATAATGGAAATTGTTACATATTCATGAATAAACAATCTCTCCTTCGGTTATGAGTAAATAAAGTCGGTTCGTGAGACCGGGCGCGACCACTCTAGGATTAAAAGCAACAGCAACTGTGTATACCGAACTGTTCGCTTCTCTTTTTGTGGAGAAATACAAAATTGCATCCAGTCGTCTTACGTATCGATCCTCTCTAGCGTCTTCCCCACCGATTCCAACATTTCGGAAAAAGATTTTGGTCACCGTACAAATGGCATGCAGCCCCTTAAGGTCCACATACGGGGACGCGGCGGAGTCTCGTTGGAGTCATCCACGAATCCGATCCGTGTGGAAAGAGGAGGGGAGGGCGTCGAGGATGGGTTTAAAAAGGGGCCAGTAGAGGGGCGAAAGGCGGCCACGTACTCCGTAACAGCGCCGAGAGAGGAGTGTGTGCCAGTACACATTTTACGCAACGCCGCCTGTGATATAACGAGACACCGGCGAGTCCCTCCGTCTCTGTCGGTGTGTGCATGTGCATGTGCATCGACTTGACGGGTGCAATAGCGGCGCTAGGCTCTCTCCCGTAGGGCACGCACATGCGTCGCGGCGTAGGATACACCGGGGGTGACGGCGACGCCGACGCCGTGCATTCGGCCGCGTTTCACCCGGTTTCGCTGGACCCGGCGGAACATAATGACCCAAATGATACCGCGAACCGGGTCGCAGCCTAGATACCGTCGCAGGCCGGCCTTTTCCCGCCCGTCTCCGTCCACAATCGACGCGGAACCGTGTGCGAGTGTTTGCTGGTGAACCCATACAGACGCGCACACTCGCGCCCGCGCCCGCGCCCGCGCGCGCGCTCGCAGCGCTTCGCTCGCAGCCCCAGATTTTCACTTTCGCGCGGGTGAACGTTGACACTCTCGCCTTTCGATAATGCTCGCGGTCTCGATCCGGTACGCTCTCTTATGCATGCACGCGCCGCGTGCGTACGGAATTGTTGCGCCTTCGCAAATCGACGATTAGCCTAACACCGCCGCGACGGTTGCTTCATGCTGCCGTTCCTCGCGGCGGCAATTAACCTCCTGAACGATGGCAACGATGGCTCGATGATGGAAAGGAACATTACCTTGTAACATCCCGCCGCCTGCGAGGTGTTTCAGAGAAATTGTTGCTTGTGCCACTCGAGGGATCCTGAAACCTGATGGGACGTTTTTTTTTATTGTTTCTCTGACGACACTTTTGTCAACTTATTTGTCAAATTTTTCTGATTGAAACGAGTCCAAGCACGACACAATTCGCATGATAGGTACCAGTTTGTCTGTAATTGGAACCTTCACTATCCGAATTCCTCATTATCCGAGTACAATTCACTTCAGTTTAAAGCGATCCGTGTGGAACATGAATTGTTGTACTAATCAGTGAGGATTTAATCTAGCACCGTAGTCAGGCCACTGTCCTATTATCAGTACAGTTGAATTTACGCTACCTGCGTTTATTGTCTGCAGTAATCGAGCTGATAATTGGAAGCCATTGTTCTAGATACTTCAATAATGCAGTGAAACGGCCCTACAATTAAAAAAAAAAAGAAAATTGTTTCGTTACACTGTTTGCAATTAACTCACAGAAACTGGTTCGCTTGCAATTGGCTTAATTGGTTTGGATAGTCGAGGTTCCATTTCGACGCGTATTAAACAAATAAATCCCATCCAAATCGATTCAACAACAAGGTGCGAGGTGAAAAATTTAACGATTGTGTCGATAAATGTTTCGTGGTGGAATAATGGAAAACAGAAAAGTTGAGTCGGTATCGGTACGTTCTTAAATATTTGCTGTGCACCGACGACAAGAATGGTCCCAACAACGTTTTTCATAAAAAAATATTAAATTGCATCGTAGAAAGAAATACGGGTATAGAATGAACGAGAACGATGTGTAATAGCATCGGTACTGTTAGCAAGTCTCGCTTCTACCAAGCTAAATTCGGTAGCTAAATCGATAGGGCAGTGGCTTCTGGGACTCTATCTACCGGAAGTAACTCTTTGCTATGCTCGGAGAACAACGACATCTTGTACTACTCCATACATACTGGGGATCATGTTGAAAAAGCCACGTTCTATTCGATCTTGCGTATCATTTTGTTAAATCTTCGGCACTGCGTGTCATATTGAAAAATCTTGTGGATCATTTTGAAAAATTTTGCGCTATCCACTGCTGTGGGTCATGTAGAAAACCCAGGTGTTATTCGATCTCGCGACTAATATTAAACAATCCTGTGCTATTCGATCCCGTGGGCAATGTTGGAAAATCTTGATCAAAACTCGCCGGATCACCGAATATTCTGGAAATTCGAGATCCCGTTAAAGTTTACCCTTCCGGATCGATCGAGTTGGTGGTTTTGTCGTTTCGTTTCGATCGTGACGTCGAAACCGCCGGCAGAGACGAAGCCGGCCGGCAATTTCCTCGCGCTGTCATGGAACCGACGTTGTCATCGGCTCTTCCTACACTTTGTGCGTCATAATGAGCGCGCGGGCATAGTCATCCGCTACCGACCGATCGTGGAAATCGTTCGCGCGCGCGGCTATTGTTGAAATTTTACGAGGTTGAGAACGAAGGACTGCGAGCCGGCCTTAAATTTATCAAGTGTGTCACGATCACACCGGGCAAATCCGCTGAAAGACGCCGTCAAGAACGCGATGTCTCGCCGGAAACCGGCTCCCAATTATCCTCCTTCCGTCGTTTGCCATTATATTTACCGTACTGGCGTCTATTTTCGCGCGGACCGGCGATTTATTAATATTTTGCGGTACCGGCGAAAATATATATGTACATACTGACCCAGAAGCTTATGCGAGCTTCGCCCTCGCTGGAACTCCTCATGAAAATTCTGTGTTGTATCCTCTTTTTCGTAAGGTACAGCAGTGCGTTCGTTTATCAGTTTTTAGAATTTTTAAGTTGGCTCTTTCAAATATATTCTTTAATTTCGACCGGTTTTGAGACGGTTCATCCTTTGTATATTCTCATGGTTCAATAGATCCTATTCTTGAGGGATTCTCTCAATCCTTCAGTGCTCTCTAGGTCTTTCATAAAATTCTTCGAGCTTTCCTTGGAAGCAATCAATTAAGAAATCGTTTGTAGAATGTACTTGTATCGTGGTACAAAGTGTAAAATGGTACTCTCGTTGTAAAACGAAACAAATCTAGAGGACGCTGTCACTTTCCCCGCAGCTGGTTGGCGTTCGGTATGTCGAAAACGTTGGCTACGATCGTCGGAGCTGTCCGAGAGTTAGTCGGCACTGGGAACCAGCGATGTTTCTGGAATTTCCGTTTCTCTCGTGTCTTAGCGATCCTCCCGCGAGGAGCTCGGGTACCAAAAAGCAGGTCACGCAACGGCGATAACGGTAATCCGTGCAGCCGCGTTGCAATGGCGTCCGCGTGGAAAAGCAAACGCAGAAAAGTGGGCTTTGCCTCGCGTATCTCGACGGGATCGCGGACCGTTCGTAATTGGCTCGGTCGCGATAATGATCGTCCAGGATTTCCCCTCGAATCGCTGCCATTACTGTAGCAATTTGGGAATTCCAGCCGTTCTACCGATTCCGGCTCGATCCGTGCTCGCGCGGGCTTTTATGACAGATCGTAAAGTTGGATTTTGGTCGCCGTTCGTCTTGGATCT
Organism: Halictus ligatus; assembly: GCA_028454255.1. Classification (NCBI taxonomy): domain Eukaryota; kingdom Metazoa; phylum Arthropoda; class Insecta; order Hymenoptera; family Halictidae; genus Halictus; species Halictus ligatus. The sequence continues at coordinate 5,207,453 of CM052139.1, read as the reverse complement.
GTGTTCGAGATGCGACACTCGGATATTTTACGTCCGCCGGTGAAATTGTATAAATTTCGTTGCGAGCCATCAATTATAATTTCGTTTGATGTCGGATGACTGTGAGGTTGAAGATCAAATACGAGCGTACGAACGAAATACAGTTTAAAGTGAACTGTTTCATCAAGAGATTTTATCCAGATTCCTAACATGTTAGAACATTCTATGCAGTAGAAGTATGGTCTCTGAACACTTCAACAAAGGAATCATTGTATAAGGTGAAAAATGGTCTTTATCTGGGATGGAACAAACGAGGTGCACAATTATCATTGTGCTACAGGTGTTTGTTCGTTGATTGTAATCGCAACTACTGATTAAATTCTACAAGATTTCTCGAAAGCAATCAATTAAAAAGTCGTTTGTAGAGTTGCTTGGCACTTAAACATGGTACAAAGCGAAAACGGTACCTGGTGTCTCTGTCTAGAACGAAACAAGTAGAATACACAGACCTGTGCTGCAGGTGTGTTCATTCGTTTACCGTACTTGCTGCGACCGACTGAATTCTACAAAGTTCTTTGAGAGCAATTGAAAATCCGTTTAGTAACTAAATCACGGCAGTGATTCACAAAGTGAAACATTGAGTATTTTCGACCACGGAAACACCGTAAATTTTTCCAACATGTTCCCATCTGGCGAGTTCAAAGAGCCCTCTCCTTAATGTTTCGACCCTGTACTCAAAAGCTCCAGCTAATTCGGTAAAACAATTTCGAAGACTCAACGAACAACGAACAGTTCTCTGAAATTGTTTGTACCACGAAAAGTGCCATTTTCCGTTGAGCGAGTTCGCGCGACAACATCGATAGCCCACGATCTCTTCGAAGAGCCTGATGTTTAGCTATCGTAAAATCCTGTAATCCCGCCCCAGACCAAATCATACTCGGCCAAGTCACGGTGCAGCATGATTCACTGTTCTTGTCCCATTTACGGTCCCTTCGTCCCAGGGACAATGAAACAGCGTTGTCCATCGGAGCCGGTTTTCGCGCGCACGCCGCAACATTAGCCGCCAGCTGCTAATCGCTCCCGTTCGTTCCTTATTCAGTGTCGTGGATAAGACGAGGTTGGGGGCGAGGATTGTTGACAGTGTTGAGAAGTGACGTCACCGGTAGCAGCTCGACACAGTGACACCGATCGTTCTGCCGGGAGAGCGAGCGAGAGGAAAAGAAAGAGAGAGAGACACCACAGCTGAATGATCATCGGCACTCGGCCATCTTTCTCTCTTCCTCTTTCTGCGGATCGGCGTTCGCGATTCCCCCGATATCAACGTCGATTCCGAAGTGGGGACGGACAAGGAAACATTTTTCTAGGCGATAACAGACCAGCGTGCACGCGATTCCCCTTTGTTCTCGGCGATGCATCAGCCCGCTGCACGCGCGATGCATCAGCCTGCTGCACCGCGACGCGTCGGACCCGTCTTATTGCCGTTTGATTGCCGCATGCGTTTTTTTGCTACGGTTTACGTCGAAGCGGTGATTCAAGCAACTACTGACGTTGATTGCGAACCGATTTCAGAGATTAATTAGATACGTGACGATCTTTCATGCGTTTTTACCGTTTCGACGACGAACCATCTTGCGCGTGAGGCTTATTGGAAGAGGCTGCGATTTTTCAACAATTTTTCTCGGTAGATCTGGGGAACGATGAATCTCTTCGGACCCTGCAATCGCCCTGGACGACCAAATCGTTTGACTAGTTTTGCCGAGCAATCCTCCGTTTTCTTCCAACGCATTTATTAGCGCATCGTAACGCGAAGCTTCTGCTCATCACAATAAAACGATTAGCCTTGATTCCCCCAAGGTTTTCCTGCTAAATAAACGCGATTCGATAATCAATGGCGAACCGCGGCCCGGAATGCGAGTCAGCTTTTACAACACGCGGACAGAATTTAAATAATAACGATACGCTTCAGACTTTGGATGCTCTCGCGTAGAAAGATGATAGACAGTTTTTCGAATCGGTCTCGAAAGGTCGACGTTCTCGCACGATTCGACGCGACGCTTTCTGCCGGAGGCATCGCCATTTGCTTTCTTACTATGTCATTATGCAATCGTTAAATCGCCCGATCAATTTTTCTGATTTCTTTTATTTTTGCGTTGAACGACTCGATCGTGAAACAAGATATTCGATCCCACGCGCGTTCGGTGTAATTAATCAATTCTGTGCAAGTAGTCAATTCAAAAATCGTTTGTACAGTTGCCTAGGTAACAAGGTTGAAATAATGAAATCATGGAAATTAGAATTTGCAGAAACTCATTAATCGTAATTGCGGCTATACATCAAATTCCGCAAACCGAGCGCAAGCGATCAAAAATTTGTTTAGCTTCTTGCTTAACATTGAAGTAGCAAAACGAGGTTTCAGAGGTTGGACGCTTATTCTTAGGAAGTTCTCTGAAATGTTTCCTACTGAAGATCTTCGCGGAAGTCCTGATTCTCCATGTTCCGGGAGGACATTAGCGTTTCGAGGTATCCTGATTCACGTGTGGGAGTCGCGATTCCCCAACAAGTTAATAAATATCGGATCCGCCGACTCTTCGGCGAACTCGTTTCCGTGTTTACAAGCCTCGGAGAGAAACGAATTCCGGGTAACGGCGATCCCACGGAAATTGATTCCCGTGTAATCGACGCACGGGTTTCGCGAAATCCCGCCGGCCTTATCTCCGTACAGAGATAATTCCGTTGCACATTCGCGGACGCGCCGCGCCGCGCCGCGCCGGGGAAACTCGGCGCTGTTTCCATGCTTTGCCCACGTATTTTTCTCGGTTCTGCGCAGTTTCCCCTCGCCACCTTTTATCAGACCGTGAAAATCGCCGCGAAACAAACGCGAGACGCACCGACGCGACGCAATCGCGCAACAAGCAAAACGGATCGTCTTCGCTCCTCGTGTTTGCCATTTGCCGACGATATTTCCTCCGCCACCTCTCTCGCCCTTGGATAGAGCGATAACTTCGATACGGGCTCGTAGATCATTGTTTTCGTTCGGCCGATCCAATCGATCCATCAAGGCCTCCTTTTGTTTAGATGTTATCGCGCCGAGCAATCAGTCTCGAATGCGTCGCGGCTATTTATTTTGTCCACCGCTTATCGGCTGATATTTTCGACGATCCTCCGGCAAAACGATGTGTGCTTTGCCTCCCGGAAAGATCCATCGATCCACGATAGCGGGAGCCATCTTGGAAAACGATTTCAATATCGAATATTCTGTTTTTTTTTTTAGATTTTTTAGGGTTTCCTGCAATTCTCTTCAGTTTCTTGTGGGTTTCCGATTTTCGGGGGACCATTTTCTGCCATTTTCTCTGGTTCCTGCATTTTTTGGAGCGCCGTTTCCCGCAATTTTCTTTATTTTCTACTCATTTCTTCTCCATTCTTTGGGGGACTGTGTTTGGGGAATTCGTTTCTAGTTTCCCATTGGTTGGAGTCCCATTTTCTCAATCTCCTTGATGTGCTCCCATTCTTCCATTTTTTGGAGTACTTGATTTTTTAAAGACCGTTTCCCACGATCGTTTTCATATTTTCCAATTTCTTGTATGTTTTTGGTTTCCCATTCTGTACTTGTATCTGATCTTCCTGGTGTGTCCGAACAGTGATTTTGCATTTTTCATCTCGAGTATCGCGGGAGTGCTCGACGAGCGCATTAACGGATGCATCGTTGTGGAATCGGCAATATTGATTAGCCAGATAAAAATCTCGTTGTGCGTCTGACGCAGTAAACACTCGGGTGACGCGAGCAACTTGTTTTGTTGATAAAAGAATGTATCGGCGGATCGGGATTTATCTATGGAAATGAACGGTACCGATGTTTTGCCACGTTGTCGATGGTTTCTCATCCCGAAGCTCGTTAGATCGTACAATAGCGCGGGGATGAATAAATAAAACAGAGTAAAACGAATGTTGGAAACGAGCCGGCGAGTGTGTTATTGAGAAACAGGGACACGTAAAAAGTCGACGGGAACGACTGGTTTAGGGTGGATTAACGACGATGACTAAAATTATCTTTTAAAATGTACCGAGTGATTCATGTCTTTGGGTCGGGTAATTCGATACACCTGGTTCGGGATAAGATGGCACCGGCAATAAATCATTAGCATTGCCGTTAAACGTCATATTTCTCTGGAGGATACGGCAAAATTAAAAAATTAAAAAATTCCAAATCTTGGTATTTAGCAAGTAGATCGCGGGGTCAAGTCAATATCTTCGGTCAACTACTCAATTTTTGGTTATTTTCATTTCTATTAGCTAAATTTTGAAAAGACAACAAATTTTTAATTCAAATCAGTAACCAGAGAAAATAGAAAGCTGTAAATGGTCCCAAGACAGCCGTCGAATATTATCTTCTGCAATGAAGAAGCTCTGCGAACCCTTGCAATTTTGCTGAAAATTCAGCAATTGTCGAGGTGAGCGGTCCTCGGGGTTCCATTTTTAAATCCCGAAATTTCGCTTTAGAAGAATGATCGCGCGTCTCCGGGAAACGGGGGCTCCTTTAAAAATAAATCATTCACTCCTGTAACGTTTATGCTTCGTCGACGGAACGAGAACTCCGTTGAAAAAGATCGGACGACAACGGGGACAGAGCGCGCACGAAATGAAAAGAGAAGGAGAGAAAGAGAGGGAGAAAGAGAGAGAGAGAGGAGAGGGCCTTTGTCGTAAAATAACTCTAACGTCGGCGCGGTGGTTCGCTGACTAAGATTTCGACAAGCCTAAATTTGACCGGGGGCATAGTCCTGAATTCCCGTGGTGTCGCTCTCCAAATGCTTATTTATTGAATGAGTGGGCGGAAACTATAGTGTTACCTCGATTATCCGAAGTCTTCAGTATCCCAACACGCTATTTGGTTCGGTATAGTTCAAATGTTTTCTCGTCCGGCTCGGATAATCGAAGTTAGAGTTTGCCTAATCCCAGTGACAAAGTCTGTCTTTGGCACACGAACGCATTCTTCACGCTTCGTTCCCTCGTTTAGGTATACTAATCGTGGACAGATTAACTATAGCGTTCCCTTGATCCCCGAGCGAACAGTAACGTTATCTGCGTGAACTTTGCATCGCTTCATCTTTCTCCGCCCTCCCACTGCAACGATAATTGATTTAGAACAAACGAGCACGCGGGAAAGGCCACGCATAATCATCGGTCATAGGGCTATTATTCATTTTGTCCATTTTCGAATCCGAAACCAAGTTTGAGCATCCATTGTCCGTTGACAAGCTTTACAGACAGCTGGGGATGTTTATCGTCTATCTACAATTAGTGTAATTAGTTTTATATCCTAAAATGCCTAGAATTTGTTCGAAAGAGAAATGATTCAATCGGATTAATTAGTCCTCCGAATCAACTGGAACATCTAACGTCGAATCGATTTCGTCCGAGGGATCGGTCGGTGTAACAAGGGGTTGCAGGATCCTGGATTTCCGCGGATCCGTATCGATCGGGCCCGCAGCGATCACAGTGGAAAGAGCTCTCGGTCTCGGCAAGAATCCCTGACGCAACTCCGTTCAGCTGCGCTGGTTCGCCATGCTTTGTGTCCTTTCCCGCGATTGGATGCTCGTTCCTAGATTCCTGCATGCCCGGTTTCCTAGCAGACGCTCGTTACTCACGTTCAGGTGCAGCACCGCACGTGGAAACATGATTACGCGGTTGCGCCATTAGCATCGGCAACCGCCATCGCGGCCAATACGGTCGATGACGAGGATATCGGGACCAGACAACGCCGGAGAACCGGACTCGAACCCCGGGAACAAAGAAATCCTCGACACGAGCCGACGAGCCAGAACAGACAGATACCAGCCAGATGAGCGTGATTCCGTGGCCCCTTTAGATAAGACATGGGTTGCGATCTTCCCTGCGATCCCGCGAAAGATCCACCGTCTACTCTCTGTAACAGATTCTTCGGCCAGTGGTCGGACGGCACCGTTTCGCACATTCCTCGTTTCGATTGTTGTCGAGATCCTTCGATTTTTATTCGAGCTTCCGTTCGTGGAAATTTATCGGTGGGTTTGTCACAAATAGATACATTGAGTTCTTCGAATTTTATTTACTTTTTAGATAATGGGAATCACTGGGTGGGTCAGTGATCAAAAGAGATGTCCGTCCGATTCTTGTTAAAATTTGTTGAAGCATATTTGGATGATAGAAATGATTGTATTACTGAAATTATTCGTAGTACCTTCGAGAATATCTGTTAAAAAAGTTGCTGAATAAATCAGTGGTCCTAAACGTAATCAATTATGTATTCCTAAGAACGGTTCACTGGCTAAAGGTTAATTTAACGCCGATATCTCGCTATTCATATTTTTCTTGAATACATAAATAACATTACCGCATACAAAGTGTAATTCAAGTACAGTAGGTACGATTTAAGGAGTATTTCACGAACGAGGTGGAAGAATAATTAATTATTGTAAACCGAGTCCGAGAGGCTAGAGAACTATATATTTATCTGTAAATCAATTTATTTTACTTCGCCTAAAAGGGACAATCGTGCGAATCTTCTCGAGTATCCGTTCTGCCTATCGATCTTCGTTTATCAGCGACGGTTTATCTTATCCCATTGTTGCACTACGAATAATATGTGGTTGGAGAAGTTTGATCGCAGCGTTTCTTATTCGTTAACATTTAATATCGCGGCACAATGCGAACAGTTCGAGCCGCAATTCTGTATCGGCAACCGTGTTCATTTGCACTTTTTCCCGTCTTAACGCGACCAGATAGCCGCGCTATCACCGTTTCTGTGCAAACTATCATTAATTCTGGGGAAGAAAATGAAAAAGAATGCGGTGACTAATGCAACGGCACGCGCACGCGCGCAGTATCCTTTGTTCCCAAGGAAATCTGGCCTTTTCGCTGCCGCACCGCTTTTATTCGCTATAAACGGCCGAACGGAATGCGATGCAAATCGCGCGACCAAAAACGGGCCGTGCGTTATCTCGTCGAGGAAAAAAGGAGCTGTCATTGGATACAAGGTACGCGGTTGCCGAAGGATGAACTGAATCATCGTGGTCATTCGCGACTGCGGTGACAAAGGTCGGCTGACCTCCGGTTCCGATTTAATTAACCGACGCGCCCGGACACCTTACCCTCTTAGCCATTGTAGTCTGCAGCTGATATTCAATTTTTGCGCCACATTTTCACGAAGAAGCCGGAAAACTCTCGCAGAGCTGATAACGAAATTTGACACGCAGAATCAAGCGCAATTTCATTTCTGCAGGATTCCTAGAAAATCCAATGATTTATTTTGCCGCGTATCAGATCGGTTAAACTCGTTCGAGCGATTTCGTCTCGGCTCTCTGTAAAACGGTCGGGAAATCCGATAAAATTTTTATCGCAATCGTTAATTAATTCCGGGGCACGCGAAACCGAGTACACCTCGATTCAATAATTCAACGCGTAATTTTCAAAGGCGAAATGAATGGAAAGCTGCATCGTTGCTCCAGATTCAGCACCATGATCAGGAACTGCTCGACTCAAAGAGACGTGTGGGACAGCGGATAAAAATCTCGCCGATGTCATTAGCCACGGGCGTAAAGTCGGCCACGGCGCGCGCATCATCATCATCATCCTCGCGAAACGCATTTAACGCTCAGAAATAGCCGAGCATCTTCCTGATATGACGCAACAGTTGTTTTTATGGCCGTCTCTCGAACTCGTCGTAATTGCCGGCAGCTCCGATTCACGGATCCACCGATCCGGTACGGGGGTTCCTCGCGAAATTCGATTTGCATCTGGCCGATCGAGACCGAGAGAGGCCGCGCGACCGTTCTCGGGTGTCGGCGGCATTGCAATTTGTAAAATTGGAGCGATTACATCTGACGTCAGGAGAGCACGAGAACCTTTCCCAACCTTCCATCGGGACTTCCTCTCGGGAGCCCGGCGAACGCTTTCGAGAAGCTGACGTCACGAATTGTCAGGCTGCCGTCAGTCTCCCGGATCTTGCGAAATCCTCGAACGCTCGGGGAACGCACCGCCGCTCCTCGTCGCGCCGATTTTCCACTGACTCACTTAGGCACAACCCCCACCGGGAATTTCGCAACAGCGGCGGTTTCGAGGACACGCAATTATGTCCGTTGGACAGGCTAGTCTACTCACCCGCTCCGAATATCTTCCGATAAAAAGTCTTATCCGCTGCGGAGACCGCGTTCTCGAAGACCGGAAATCGCGAATTGCCTTCATATATGACGTGTAAAGATTGTCCAAGCGAATTGTAAGAAGCAGAAGTGAAGTCAAAGTACGTTACCTCTTGTTAAAGTATACATTTAGAATCTACCTAAGTACGAAAGAAAAGTCTCCTCTGCCGTTATCCCTTATACCTGGGTTTTCTTCCCACTGATTTATGACCATCAGTAAAGACGGCAATTTTCCGAGAACAGACTTCGAACACTGTTACTTGAACTGAAGCGCTTGAGCGAGAAGCTCCTCCTGTATTCACACTTGAATAAACTATATTTTCTGTTTTTATTTTCACGTACTACGGACCTTTGGCTTTAGTTTATTTCAGCAATAAAAGCAGTATTAACCTGCAGCAATATTAACACCTCTTCTACCAATAACTAGAGAATAATCCCGACCCAACCCGATATTTTCGGGGTCTCGCACACCTCCATGCAACGTCCTTCTGGAGGTGGGGTAGGGGTAGCTGAAGAAAGAAATGCCACGGCGTAGTAG